>OX411308.1:91552151-91837151 GCA_948150685.1 Rhaphigaster nebulosa | reverse complement strand
TATCATGGTATTTGATATATGTAATGCTATATTCGATTCAGCTGAGTTTTCATGAAAAGAATGAAAAAAATGTACACAGTTTATTTATACACAACATATAAAACTCCCTAATTATCTTAATATAAATTTTAACAATAAGCAATGGATTGTTTTTCGACTGACTATATCTTAACCGTAATCATAAAGGCATATTTTTTTATTTTTACGTTAGTTTTTTTTCTTTATTGGCATCCTAGTAAGAAAATTTTCTCAGAACTTTTTGCATACATTTGTATCGAAATTAATTTGTTGATAGAACATACGAACTCTTATTTAATTTCATGAAGAGCATCTATGAATGAAATCCATCTAATGAAGCTAGCTAGCCAATTAAAATTTAAGGAAGGAACATCGTAAAAGAAATGTCTCAACACATGCTAACCTTGAATGAAAATGCTCTTAGCGTTGTGTATGTCAATCTGGTGCCGTTTGAGAGTTTGGTTTGGTGCCAGCTCAAATCTATATTTACACATCCGCATGAGCAGTAATTGTCATTATTTCTTAGGCCACACGTTCCCTAACTAAGTTATGACGTGTGGTATTTGGAGGTGCAAGGCCAAGTGTCCGTGAATTTATGATCTCAATGTTTATTGCTCTTTACAGAAACATATACCAAAGCATTAATTAACAAACGTTTATTATAAGACTTAGATATTTAATATCAGGTAATTTATGTAGAACAGCAACTATTAAATTTATCGTACTTAATTCATGACGTATTTATGACTTTTGCAGTTGTTTATTATTGGAATTACAATTTTTATTTGCGAAATCCCGGTAGTAAATATGTTTACTGCATGATCTGTGGTAACCCAGTAAAACATTGATTGTGTAATTCATCATTCGTAGTCTCCTATGTTTGGTCTTGAGAACATTTTCTTTTCTGACTTCTGGCAGGATTATCGATTATATCTTGGGTATCAATATTACGGACTAGCGAATCATGGGGGTTTATTTATTGAAAGGTTAGTTATCTATTTTGGATTAAACTTACAACCTATTTACTATTGCCTTTGTACAATTACCAGGATTGTATATTTTATGAAGGGCTTTGGGTTCTCGGGGTTGAATGGTTTGGTTGAATCCCTCAGCTCTACCCCGTAGGCCTCATTTTAATCATTCAGATTAGTGCTTTGAAGTCAATTGGACCCTTGGAGCGTTTGTATAGTTAATACTTTAGTCTGAATCCTCAGGCGGTTTTGAGAAACGGCAAGTCGTTGCGGTCACGGAAGAGGATTCATGCTAGAAACGAAAATGTGTTCAATACAAAATGTTCATTATTGAAATGAAAGTAACAACTTTGAATGTCTAAGACTTACTACAAGACTGACCGAAATACTACAGTATGCATATTTAAACATAATTGTAAAAAAAAATTAATTATACATCGCGACATAATATTTAATTAAATAATAAATTTCCATAAATATTTTGGGTCATTATCGCACACCTTATAATTTTCAATCGAGTGTGGATTATAATAAATTTTTTTAAATAATTGGTATTATGGAAATTATGTTCTTTGATAGGATATTTTGTATTATTCTTTCATATTAGTTTTCTTTCTTTAAAGATAACTCTACTATTAGACCAGTTTCTGCCAGTGTGTGGGATAGTGGTGTCGGGCTTCAGTCTCGTCAATTTTCCATTGTGTGCATTGGTCTGGACCAGTGTTGTCTTAGCCGCATCCTGTAATACTGGAATGGGTTTTAAACCTCTGCAAACTAACCTTCTTGTCTACTGCATTATGGTAGCCTTTAGTTTAGTTTAAGTTAAAATAAAAGTTTAAAATGAAAAAATATTTCTTAAAGGATAAATACAGTTTGATGTTTTTTTTTATTTTTACATATTTAAAGCGATATTTATATATTATCTGCTCATCGAAAAAGATGGCTTCGAAAAAATAATGAGTTTTCTGAAAATTATTTAAAGCCAGGAAATAAAATTTTATTTTCGGGAAAATATTTATTATTAGATTTGAAGAACTGATAACACAGGGTAACAGTGATTTTGCGGCGCAGATTTTCAGAATCGATTCAAGATAATGGCAGTCTTCTAGATACGAGAAAAATATTGATTGACTCCACTTTTTGAATGAAAAACGAACGTTTTTTTGGAGGGGTTTTCGGACAACAGTGAGTTTGCGGCTCAATTTCAGAGTCGATTTTGGAGAATTTTAGTTTTCTAAATACAAGAAAAACATCATATTTCCTTAAATTGCTCTATTTTTTTTAAATAAAGGCAATACATACTCTTATATTAAAAAAAAGAAAAAAGTTTTTCTAGATTTTGTTTTTGGGTAACATTGATTTTGCGGCGGAGGGTTTCAAGTGGACCTGGGTAATATTAGTCTCCTCATTTCGTGAAAAATATGAGATTTGCCGGTTTGACTCTAGTTTTTGCAGTAAAGGCAATACATACTGTAATTAACCTAGATTTAGAGTAAATTTGAACAAAGTAATTATACATCGTGTACCTTAGTACATTAATGTATCTATATTCACAAACATTAGCTATTCTGCAAGAAAAAGGTATTTTTTTTGTCCCTCAGTGTAATTCTTTGTTATTTCGACATATTTCTATATTTTGAGAAATAGAGGTTTCTGAAAAATTTCGTGTTTCTTTTATTTCAGGTTGAAGTATGGCGAGGCTATAGTGATTTAGTAAAAGTAGCCAATAGTGATTCACTAAACAGAGCTACCTGAATCACTCTCACTAAAAATATAATCACCGGGTTTGGAGGGTGGGTATCTCGTAATTCAAAAAGCAATCCGTTCACTAAAAATGTGATGACTGCGGGGAGTAGGTAGGGGGAAAGAGCTAGGTGTTCTTTTTTCGTACAGATGAAGTCAGAGTTCTTAAAGTTTCATCTTTGTTTATTTGGTATTTAACAGACCATGGTAGTGAAAATATCAGTGTATAAGAGACTAAAATTAAAGCTAATAAGTCCTTGTTAAACGGAAGGGGGGAAAAAAAATCAAAAAAGGAATATTTCTCGTCATTTTACAACTACGCGGTTAGCGGGAAAAAACACACAAACATATCGATGGTTAAGAAGTGATAACTCGTATATCTAAAACAATTACTTTACACTAGAGAAAAAAAAATTTAATTTTTAAACGCAATTTATTTAAAAATCGACCAAGTTTCTGTGTGTTTTCATGACTAAGCAGGCCAAATACGTGTAGTCTCTGGTAACGGGTATAATTCGTTACAGAATCTTACTCGTAATGCGAAAAACTCGTTAAGTGAAACAAATTTTCCCATCTACATAAATTAATAACGACACTGCAATACTAGCGGAGTGAATGGTAAACACAGACGGATACAACGCTCGCTCACAAACTGCCACACCGCGTCACAAATAGACGTAAAGATGCAAAATTGGATAACTCCATTAGAGGATAAATCACTGTTTTTAAAATAGCCGATTCAAGCGCCACGTAAGAAAGTAACTGATGAGTGTAGGAAAAGTTAATGTTATATATGGTGCTTTATATATTTTTTTATCGTAGTCATCGAGAAATCTCCTGAAGTAAATACGACAGTATCGAGGAAAAATCCTTGGGATGGAATTTGCTTAACATTAAAGGATTGTACATTCTCTTATAACCATTTTTTTTTAACGTCTTCATCATTTATCAATTCTGTAATCTATATATATATATATATATATATATATATATATATATATATATATTTATATATATACATATTCAGAACTTTCAGATATACCGTAGAACTTGTGCCTGGATGTTGGATTGTGAACAAAAACATTTAAAATGTACCATTATCGGCTATCATCATATAAGTGTTTTTGTATTATTTTTTTTTTAATCCCTTCACTATCTCTATTTTGCTTCAATTAATTTTCCTCTTAATTTATTTTTACTTTTAGCTCATACAAGGTGCTTTTATTATGAAGTATCTATACCGAAATCACATAAGTTAAAATAGATTTTGGCGCTTGTTATAAAAACGCTGCAAATTATTACACAATGGTTTATTATTTACACTTAGCAATATTTCAAAAATATCCATTCTGTCCAAGTAAAAAAAATTAAGCAGTAGGCACCAAAGGAACAGAAATTTGAAGCTTGTCCCAAGATGATCGCCGTTAGAGTGCCGAACTGGGAGTGTTAAGAAAAAAGAACTGTCAATGCAAGTAGGCTGTGATGGTTAGGACATGTAATCAGAGGGTAAAATGATACAGAAGAAATATTTGATATGCACTTCAGTAGGAAAAAAAAAAGAAAAGACTAATTAAGCTAAAGGAAGTGTAGAAATAAACCAAGGAAGGATAAAGCAGAGAGATACGAAGAAGTCAGAAGCCCAATAGATAAGTCTGGAGGCTTGGTGACCAGCCGCGCCGGAGAATTAGTCTACGAAGTTCATTATGCTATATCTCAGCTAATATTGATCCGATTTAAATGATTTTTGTTTTCGTTTTGTAGGGAATTTCATCAGATTTTTCGTTTAAATACAATAAAAGCATTAAAAAAAAAAAAAAGTCGCGGACGGACGGATTTTTTTTATTCGATATGTGGATTCTACGTATCTTGAAACGTAAAATCTCAAATTTTGAGGGGGTCACAAAAATGTTTTAATGCCTTGTTAAGCTGATTCCAAAACACCTTACATTTCTCCCCTATCTTTATAAATGGCCGAGTTATGGCCATATAAGATCTTTATTCGGCAATTTTATAAATTTTTTTTTTTTAATGCCTTGTTATGCTGATGCTGATTATAAGGTCTCCAATCGTCCGCCATTTTGAAACAAACAGACGGATGGTAATGTCGAGTTCCGAGGATCAACCTGGGGTGACCTGTACATTGGTACCGAATCTCAAGAAAATCGGTCCAGTAGTCTCGGAGAAAAGCCGCGGATGGCGGACGGACGGATTTATTTTTATTCGATCTTTGGATTATATGTATCTTGAAGCGTAAAACTCAAATTTTGAGGGGGGTTACAAACATTTTTTCTTTTTTTGGTTCCAAAGGTCTATTATTGAAAATAATAAACCAAATTAAAAATATTAACAAAAAAATTAACATCTTGAGAAATTATGTCCCTATAATTTTCGTCTTTTTTTATATCCTTTTCACATTATTGTTTGATATTAATGCTAAATGATTAAAATCATAAAATGCGTTGATTGTCCTGAATTGTTTTTCTTGTTTATTAACTTTTTTTCAGTTTCCCTAGCAGAATGGGATAAATCTAATTTATTATTTTATTTTAATTTTTGTAAAAGCTAAACAATATTTTGCAAATCTATTTCTGATTTAGTTTAGAAAATTACGGATAATTTTGTATTTCCAGAAAATTTTTCAACTTTAGATTTATCCACTTTTGCATTTCCATGCTTCACTTCTTTTCCTTTCGGTGTCACTCGTTAAGGGAGCAACTTTTAACGACTTATTTTCCTGGTTATGTGAAATACCCGTCATGAGAGGCACTGGGGCTAAGCGAGATTTAACTGTACAATAATGTTTTTAATAATTTTATACTTTATTTAATAATGTAAGGTTATGTGCGGCAAGTGCGCATTTGATTTTACGAAGTTCGACTTAATAGGACTGTAAAATATTTATTTTTGCTGTTAGGTTTTTCTTCTTCTTTTTTTTTAAAATGTTCTTAGATGATAATATTTAAATATTACATTCAAGTCCACTTTTAAACTATGTCCATTTTTATGAGATTGATAATTTAATTTAGTAGTAGCTAGAACGGACTTGCAGTAGGAGAATGTGCCTACAAGATATCTGGAGGACTCATTGTTCAAACAGTGTAATGGTTGTGGGATAAGTGCAATATAGTTTGCTTACGATTACTACTTGTCTGAGATTTACATTTTAAACCTTCAGTGACAGTAATGAAAGTGGTATTGTAAGTGGAACATAATTGAATGCATGTATTAAAAAAAATGAAGTTTTATTTCAGAGCGCTAGTCAATTTCAGGGGAATTGCCCCGAAAAAGCGTGTTTGTAGGTGTAAATTTATATGGCACATAGATCTGTACTTACACCTACTATCATTAATTATGAGGCATCACTTAGACATCAATATGATTTATTAATAATTTATTTCTTATACATGGTGTTATATAAAAAAAAAGAGAGACCGTATTACTGATTCAAATTCATCCTTCAAATTAAATTGTTTCTACCAACTTGAGGTTGTCTTTATTTTATTTATCTTGATATTTTACGGGTCCAATATTGATTATGGTAGAGAAGGCTCGGATAATAGAAGACGAGCAAGTAGCTTTACGAAGTTAGTATTTATAGAAGTTATAGAATAAGTATTAATAAATAGAATTAAGTTATACTTATAGAAGTTAGTATTGGCCTTGGTTAAAATTGGCCTTGAAGTGAGATAAGAGTTAGCTTTATAAATGATTGCAAACTGAAATCGATTAGCCGAGCCCTTGATTGATAACTCAACTGGCTAAACCTTCCAAAGCTGGAGTTTTAAAGGTTTTCTTTAAAGTGTTTTAAAATTTATTTCATTAAATTTGTTTTAAAATTTATAGCCTGAGTTTGATATTACTTTTAGATTTTTCCCTAAGCATATTCTATATATATATGCATATATATAAGAAATTTATCAACTTGTAATTATAGCCATTATATAATTTTTCATGAGAAGTAGTAGTAGTAATATGTACCCATTAATTTATTACTAGGTATTTCATTGATCAGTAATATACGAAGTACCTGTAAATGACTTTTATATCGAACAGGCTGTATAAAAGATGTCGATATGTCATTTTTTCATGCTTTCGCAAAGTATATTTCTTTGTGAATTTTAAAATAGCTCAATTAAGTTTTCCAATCCAATTTTTTTTATAGTTAATGCTACTTATATTAAACCTCAAGCTAATATAAAACTGAGCTATTTTATATGTATAATTTAATATAATAATAAAATTTTTTTTGCCGAAAACATTAAAAAGAAAATTGGCATATCAACATCTGCTCTAACGCTACAAAAATATACTGTTTTTTTTTTTATTTGTATCGACACTTGAAATTGGACCTCTTAATTCTTCATCTATTTTTTAATTAAAACTGTCTCTAAGTTTATATTTAACCTTGTTAAGTCAATACTACATTGTGAGCTGCAGTAAACTGTAGAGGAGGAAATACCTGTAATTAAAATTTTTATTAATGGAAACATAAAATTTATTTTTCAAATTCGGCCGCTTTTTATTTTTGTTTTTTTTAATTTAAATTATTTTAAACTATTAATTTGCTTCTGATGACCTCTATATTGTTTTCTAGAGATTACGGTTTTATTAAATATAGAAGGTCGTGCATACTACATGTGATTATAGAAATACATATTATGTATACCTTGGAACAAAAAGGGCCAATGTCCATATCTTAGAAATAGAATGACTGCAATAGTGAAATCAGGGTAGTGTATACATTAATTGTTAAAGAGCCGTTTGTGCTCGCTTATGGCACATAGGATGGCTTTGTATATCCCATAGGAGGGCAATCGCCATTTTAACAATTAATGTATTGGACAATTAATGTATTCATCAATACAATATATGT
The DNA here is from genome assembly GCA_948150685.1 of Rhaphigaster nebulosa. Lineage (NCBI taxonomy): Eukaryota > Metazoa > Arthropoda > Insecta > Hemiptera > Pentatomidae > Rhaphigaster > Rhaphigaster nebulosa. Next base: position 91,829,546 of record OX411308.1, on the reverse strand, counting down.
ATTGATATAATATATACAAAATATCAATACAATATAAACCCTAGTTTTACAAGTGCAGTCATTCAGCTTCTAGGGTTTGGAAATTGACCCATTTTGTATCAAGGTACATATATATTTCTATATAACATCTTGTTTAGATATTATATTAAATAAATCTCAAGTTTTTATTTTGCTCAAACTTATTAAACGTTTTTATGATGTACAATATATATAGTCAGTTACAGAAGTAATGTCGTCTGTAAAGATTAAATTACAAAACTTTCCAAAAGAACATGAATGTTGATTGGTATTGAAAAGTTCATTTATTGTTCTGGATGCAAATGCATGAACAAATATTGATTTTTATTGTTAGAATCTTTAGCCCTGTGGTAAAATTTACTTTCACTATTTATGGTGTTTTGATTTGTTTCATTGAGTGCCTTTACAGTTGTAAATTTTTTTAAAATTTTGACACTGATGTGTACTTAAACTGCCAGCGTTCACTAGCTGAGAGCTATTAAAAGTGACCTTAGCCGGGTTAGGAGAAAAACGCAATGGGTGAAGCTTTGTGCAGATCTTTGTCTTTTACTATTAGGAACCTTGGCGCTAGTTTCAGATCCTTTCTTAAGAAGTACTTTGATATTTTCCGTCAAAGGTTCTGCTGCTTCATTCTTAGAGCTTTCACAATGTTTAGAATCGAATTATTATTGTTTTAATGAGTTTTAATTATTTGAGGTACTGGAGAATTACCTTTAAAATTGAATTAAAAAGTTTACTCTGGACTGTTTTTTAAAATACATTGTCCTACAAAGACAACGTTCATTAATCAGGTTTATTCTGTTTTCAACTCAATAAATAAATTAGTAAACATTTATTTTTGTAAAATTAATAAAATATATCACACATAGTTCAATACAATTTATATGTTCTACATGCGAAAATAGATGGCATAAGCAGTGGCAGTTCGTGGACAGTGGTACAGGAGGTTTACACAAATTATTTTCATAGTAACTCAAAAATATTTGCTAAAATACCCATCACAAATATTTTACAACTATAAAACCCACATTTTTCTTTGGGAAATAAAGAGCAATATATTTCTTTTTAACAAGTTTATGGATACAGTGAAAATAAATAACTAATACAGGAATTAGAAATTAAATTAACTTTTGTACGATGAATTCGCTGCTAGCTAAATTAGTAAAATATCCTTGCACCCGAGCGGGTTAGTGTACAAATTTTGTCAGCATTCGAAGCTATCATTGCAGACCGTACCCCCTCCAGCACAAAACCCATCCCCTCTCCACCTCTCGGCTTAATCTAGGGGGGGGGCACTGCTCAAGCTGTGCCGGGTGCGTCTCTGAATGAAGGCGTTCCTTTTTTGTTCATTTATGTAATCTTAAATAAATATTTTCTATTTCGTAATTACAAAACAATATCATAAAACAGATTTTTATAATATAGTGTAATAATAGTTATATAATTATGCAGAGGCAATAGTATGCAGAGGCATACTAACATTATAAAATAATTATATATATTACATACGTTATATATATATATATATATATATATATATATATATATATATATATATATATATATATATGTTTTATACATTATATATGGTTAGTAACACAAACAGCGGCGATTGATGATTTAGATATAGGAGAAAATATGTTTGAACATGTTGAGAAATTTAAGTATTTGGGATCTGTGATTACTAGAAAAAACGAAATTCAAAAGGAAATAATTATTATTATTTCGGTATCAACATTACTTAGGTCGCGCATTTTGTTCAGAAACTTAAAAGTTAGAATATACAAAACTATTATCTTGCCTACTGTTCTGGATGGGTGTGAAACGTGGCCACGTATAAGTAGAGTAGCGGCCGCTAATCTTTAAGGACGAACAACGCCTTAAAGTCTTCGAGAATAAGGTACTGCTTAAAATATTTGGTCCGAAAAAGGATGAGTCAACTGGAGAATTTAGGAGGTTACACAACGCGGAATTGCGGAGCATGCACCCTGTTAATATAATCGAAATGATATCATCGCGACAGTTGAAATGGGTTTGTAAAGTTGTTAGGCTTAGTAACGAACGAATTCCTAAAAAGTTAATAAATGCTGATCCGACTGTAAACGTCCGATGGGTAGACCGAAACGTAGGTGGGAGGATTGAGCTAAGGGTGATCTAATGGATTTGGGTTTGGACGGTAGTCGGTGGAACGAGGTTTGTAGGCAGCGATTGGTGGTATCGACATCGAACCTTCGGGTTCGCTAAGCCTTTTATTATTATTATAAAGTAATCGTATTTTTCTTTTATGAAGCTAGGGGGATCACGTGCTCATGTGCACAAATGGGATTATCGCCACTGGGAATAATTGAAATAGTATACGTGAATATTTTAACAAAATAAAGTAAGATTTGAAATCTCAAGAAATGTCCCGGCCTGCAATAAGACTAGAATCGATTGAACAAGAAACATCATCATTAAATTATTTGTTGATAGTAAACCGCTTCTCTGTGTATAAAGTAAATCTGAAAAGGTTCGCGAATTCAGTGAATGAGATATGAAAGAACCGTAGAAGTCTATCGTATAGCAAAATACTATAAATCATACCGTCTGATAAAATTTTTGACTGTGATGGTTAATTTAATATGTTTAATTTACTAAATGTATGTTATAAATAAAGTTTTCGATGTTGGTGAAGTGGATGTAATATAAATAAAATTTCGAAGTGTTTTTCAATTTTAATGTAGACGCATGTTCATATTGGTTCCTGTGAACCACTAGAAATTGTTTAATATCAATTATAGCGGACCACAGCTTGTTTTATCAGTTGGTACATTATTGGCTTGCTTATCTAACGATTTTGCAGTGAGCTAACAGAGCTGAAGTTGTTCACGTCTGTCGTGCCGCTAAGAGGTGACAGTGTGGATTTTAGTATTTTAATTTACCGTGATTTAATATAATTTACATAATGGGTGAAAAATTAAACGCATCGATGAAGTCTGACAAAGTGCTTTTTAGATTGCACCGAAGTAGTGAATCACTGGCCAGCCCTGAGTTGAACTTGAGTAGTCAGATTTTTGAACTCCACAGCCTGATCGATGGCAATCCACGGGTTCGTCGCACCGTATCTCGGAAACATACCTTCGTCCGTGCGTCTAGTGACGACTTCCAGAGCCACAAGTGGAGTGTGACTAACGCAAGCTTAAATAAAATCAGTGAACTTAGCCACTGTACTTCGGTGGTCAACACGTCTTGGGAAGTCGTGCAGCGTAAGATGAGCACTGTTTCTTCATTGGACGGTTTTCGCTATTTGAACACCTTTACTGGTAATGAATTGTTATTTTAATTTTGTTATTAATTGGTTTTTATTTAGATTTCGTATTGCTAAAATAACGCATTTTAAACTGAAAAATGTATAGTTGACATCCGCATGATGGTATAGAAGGATCAATCTAATTAGGGATTGATAAATTATTTGCCACTTCTATAAATTTGTTTTATTGAAAACTAGTTTCGAATGACATACATTCATTCTCAGTTCTAAAAACACAAACAAATTCAAAAATAAGCAGTTCAAAATGTAGTTTGGCATTATTATATATATTAAATTAGATGTAATATAAATCAGTATTATGAAACATTTATGAATTATGAATTTAATAAAGACAAGAAATCATACATTTTGGTACTCGCCAAGGTACTCGCCAATTTATCAATCCCTAATTGAAAAATGTTTGATCAGTTGATTGAAAAATACTGTTTTAACGTTACTTCTTCTTATCCTTTATTACTTTAATGATATTCATTAAGATAAAATATATATGCTATGCTAATTGAGTAAAGCTTTTATAAAGTTTTTTTCTTTTTAATAATAACATTAGCGTATTTATATTTTAAGTATTAAATGAACGATAGTGATGATCGTATCTACTTAGGTTAGGAGTTTTGTTTCAGACCAGCTAGCAGAAATTAAATGTTTTTCTTTGTAACTATGTCGCAATCATTCGGTTTAATCTCACCAACTGCTATCTTTTGAAGGGTACTTGAATATTGAGATATAATTTTCAAAGTTAAACTTCCTTAGAAGCTTTAGTTTTTCAAGGGCGTGGCGGAGGAGCGGGTGGGAGGGAGGAGGGATTAAGAAAACATTTACATGATGCACACACCTATTTGCATTCGATGAAGATGAAGAAAAAATGAAAAATACACTGTTTACTTAGGTGTGTGAATTTGAAAGGATAAAACAGGAGTTTTTTTTTTTTGTTTGTTTTTTCAAGATAATTTTCTACTAGAATCTTAAAAACAATCATACTAATCTAGACAACAAGTGAAAAATTGAAAACAAATTATATTGTTCAGAATTTTGGTCTAGTTATTCATTGGAATCTCCTGTCACATACTAGAAGTACCCGTTGGAGGAGGGGCGCGGTAGGTGGTGGGGATGCTGCTTGAAGGCGCCTTTTTTCTATGTTTTGCATTTATCTCGGAAATTATGGGTCCAAGCGATTGGACCACTCTATACAAATTTAAAACTTTCGAAATGTGTCATAAGATTGACTTAATTTGAAATTTAAAATTCGTCCAAAAAAAATTTGCTCTTTTTTTTTTTCTTTTCTGTTAGAGTACATAGTAGTTTACAATTTTATCTTTCGTCGTTCAAATATTAGAGTAATTTTAACATTATGTGTAATCCCAGAACTTTGCAATCTCCCCTCTCTCTCCCTTAATAGTAACTTTATAAAAAAAAATGATTGGAATCCTTCTTTTAGAAAATTTTATGCATAGCAGATTAAGCACCTTTTCCTAAAGTTGATAATTTCTAAGATATTTCAGAAAAAAAAAAAAAAATCTTATTTTCAAACTGCATACACAACCCCACCAAACCTGCGTGGGGACTTTTACTATATTTTACAAATTACTCCAACGAACAACTGTACCAAAATCCAGAACTCTTTATTTTTTTTCTTAATCGGCGATTTGTTTTTTGCGTTTCCTGGATTACGTTGTGTAATACATATAACTTCTTCATGTGCTACTTATATAAATATTACATACTAATTATACATATAACTAGGTATATATTGGCTTATATATAGAACTAAAACAATGAAATAACTATAAATACGAAAGTTATGTTTTTCTGTAATATTTCGGAATTTACACATAATGTTAAAATTGTTATTACTTTTGAACGGTGAAAGATAATGAAAGTGTAATTGCAAACTACTATATATTCTTAAAGGAAATTTATTGATCTACAATTCTTTTACCTTGACTTTTAAGTAGGGACAAGAGCTGAAAAGTTAGCTAGTCAAATAAGGTAGAAAATCTGAGGCAAAAGTCTTTTTTTTTTTTTCGAATTTCAAGCGCGAATCACTCGGAAACTATGCCAGATAGCGAAAAAATGAATACATTCAATCTTATGACACATTTTGTCTGCGTTAATTTTGTATAATGTGGTCTAATCGGTTGGACACATTGTATCCTGGATATAAGTGAAACACTGAAGAACGGGATCTTCAAACTGCACCCCCTCCTCCGACCGCGGGGACTTTTAGGATGGTGTACAGCATTTTCCAATGAATAACTGTACCAAATCCAGAAATATATTACTTATTTTTTCTAATCGGCGATTTTAGGCCTTCGCTACGTGGACTATTCCGATAGAGGCTGTTGGACAGCCCACACACATAATGCCGTCCCCTCCAGTTGCTCCTATCTCTAAAAACAATTATTTCTTTAAAGTTAAATACTAATTGGGGATAATTGAAAAATTATATTAATGTTTGCTTAATTGAGCTGTTTTCATACTTACAAATTCGTTTTAAGCGAAGAATATAATTTCACTCAAATTTTTCCGCACCCTAAAAATTACCGTCCCATGCAAGTGCCTAGTCTGCCTGTCCCTAAAACCGCTACTGCATTCCGAATTAAAAGAAAGTTATATGGGATTTAAAGAAAAACATCAGCAGTAGTACGAACAATTTAAAAACGACTAACATTAGCTACAATTTTCTCTAAATTTCTATTTTAAAGAGCACACCTGAATGAAAATAGTATCAACGCAAACAATTTTTATTTTAAATTTATCGTATATTTGTCGAAATCTATTTACAATGGGTTATTTTTTTCACTGTATCTATCATATAAATCTTACTTGTGATTTAACATTCTTTTTACTGCCCATTAATGCTTTTAAAGAGGTATTCATTAAAAATAAATGACTTTCTTGATTTTTATAAATTAACTGCCGTTTTATCACTTCATGAAAATTCAATACGAAATTCCTCAATTAAACTAAATTTTTTTTTCATAATCCGTCCAAAAGATTAAAAACAAATATTGCAAACGATTCAACTCAATTGTATTAGTACCTTGTATTGGTTTGATTAAAAAAAAAAAACTTTTCATAATGTACGTGGTTTTAACGGATTCGCAGATGTATTGCTTTATATTTCTACTTTTAGGAAATATGCTTCATAACAAAATATGGATTATAGTAAAAGCTATCATTTAAAAGGTTTATTGGGGAAGAAATACCAAGACTCGACGAACGAAATAGTTGAGTATAAGAGCCTACACCCTTCAGTATTGACCAGATTGCTGCAAACTCTAGCGTTCTTGTTCTGTCCCCTCATAAGATACCATCTTGCGGCAAATTTAATCATTATTACTAGAAGTATGCAGCGTTCTTTAACGATGGCTTTCAGTAAGAATTGTGTGTATTTATATATGTATAGGTGCATATATATTTTTTAACTTACATAATAAAAAAATAGTGCAAGAGAAGTTTATTTACAAAATATACATATTCCATGCGAAACCACGTAATATATGATTGGGAAGTTCAATTTACATTTTTTAGTCTTTGAAAAACATTATACCAGTGTGAAATTTAGATAAACATTAAACAATAAATAAAAATAATGAAAAGGGAAAATAGCAGAACAAATATTGAACATACAACTATGGATATTTATAGATATGTACATAATAGAGAATTAAGTGATTTTATATGAAAAGCTATTATTTATAAGTGTTATTGAGGAAGAAATATTAATGTATACATACACACATATATATATATATATATATATATATATATATATATATATATATATATATATATATATATATATAATATGAGCAAAGATATATATCATTTTGTATTAAAGAATTTTTTTTATTCACCCTCTTTACTATATTAATGTAATGTTATTTATCTCACATTGAAACTCATCCAAGTCTCCTTTTAAAAAAAGATATTTTAAAAATCTGTTAACTTTTACATATCGCACCTATCGTAGAATAAAGGTACAACTCAAAACTAGAAATTCCTGGAAAATCAAATTTAAATTGTTTGTTTTTTTCTACATTTTTGAATATCTTCTCATTTTTTTTTTTTTTTTTTTACTTTACCTTTTTTCTAATTTGTTACTTTGAAGTGGATATATTTCTTAAACTATTATGAAATAATGTGTGCTTATAACACGAAAAATATTAAAGGGGGCATTTTTCCTATTAATATATCAATTTCCTGATGAGAACTGTCTTGCAATTCCTTATCACTCGACGATTACAGCTAATTAAAATAATCGAATGCACCTTCTACAGTTCCAAATATTTTTTTATTTTCAACTTATTTACTATTATATAATTTATTGACTAAAATATTATTTTCACAAATGTAAAATACCTACTTATTATATTCAAAGTAATAAAAATATGCAAAATTTAAATTACTCAATTTGGCTGTACAGTAAAGGAATTTACTATAAAATATCGAAAATCCTGATATTGCAATTAGCAATTCAATGAATTTCCTTATTCAGTTTTGTATAACGAAGAGAACAAGAAAACAAAGGATGGAACAAAAGTCCCGTCCCTATAGTCAGAGCCTGCCATTGTTCCATATCTGGAGCATTCTAACTAAAAATTTATAAACATATAGCTTATTCCTAGGATATTCCATTTATATATTCTATAAAGCATAATTTTCAGTTGTCGATCATTAAATTTCATCGCCGTGATAATAAAAAAGAAATTTTTTATCGGTTATAATATTATTATGATTTTGATTTTTAAAACTGTTTTTACAAATAATAATGATTAGCATTGCCAAATTAATTTCGACTTATATTCATTAAATTGCCAAATTGTACTTCTGAGACAATGCTAGGTAAAAGGTTTGTATGGCTAGTATGATTAAATGAAGTTTACGTATGTTTTCACAAAGTTCCTCACCTATGAGTGCTATGTTCTCTCAAATATGTAAAGTTTCATTACTTGGAAGAAAACTTATTTCTATGTAAAGTTACTTGTTTTAACCTTCACCTTTTTAATTACTTCTAACGAGCGTCGTAATGTGAAAGAGCGTAGACGAAGATGGCCTGAATAATTATCTCAAGTTATGCCCCACATTCTAGCCGTGGTGGATTAATTGAGATTCTCAGTTGTTTATTCCTTGGATCTTGTACTTCGATGAACTTAATGATGGCTTTATCATTTTGATCTTTTACAAGGTGTATTCTAAATTCCTTGTACAGGAATGAAATTTTAAAATTTTGAGAAATTTGGCTATTTATATATACAGAAACCAGAAAACTCCACGGGCTGATTCTAAAACTCAAGAGCAAGACATTTTTTATATAAACTATGATCCTGTTTCTCACAAAATTTAAGTTTTGTGTTATTTTAGTTTTGATTCATTTCATAAAGAATCTTTTCATTCTATATTTCCGTGTTATTTTCTTGTAATTTTACTCTCAAAACACTTCTTTGTCAGGGAAACTTAAACTGCACATCACATTTTCAATTCAGGTGCCAGTTGTTCTAGACCAATCCCAAAAGAAACCTAAACTTTATTTATACGAAATGAAAGCTTAATAAAGAGAGATATTTTCCTGAAAGTGGAATATCTGTAGTCCAGCAAGAGACTGAGAAAAGCATTCATAAGTAAAGTGAGATTTTAAAAATAAAATAAAACCTCTCGCTATTGCTCTCTCTGGAAGCTTTCGTACAGTGGATTCAGTTGAAGTCAAACCATTTTCCTTAAAGAGAATTTTGTCTACTTAGAGAATTACCTTGAATAGTTTTTGAGCTAGCTGTTTAACAAAAAACGTGACTTATCTAAAATAACACAAAACTTAAAAAGACCCTGCTTTTCTATGAGAAATCGGACTATGGTTTTCGTGAACTTTTTTGTTGCTCTTGAGGTGTAGAATCAGCCCCTGAAATTCCCTGGTTCTTATGCTGTACACTCAGTCAACAGTCAATAATGAACCTTTGTAATCGAATAAAAAATGTTATCGCATGATAGTAGGGATAAGTGCAGACCTCGGTTGTGTGCCTGGTGACACCCTTGCTATCATGTTTTGTCGAGGCAACTAGGGATTACCGAATAAAAACAAAAATTATTTTTCGATTATCTTTAAATACATTTAATCGATTATGTTCCACATCCCACTTTCATAATTCAATGAACATTGTAAAATGTGATACCAGAAAAACTTTAACTTTTTTCAGTGATTATATCAGTATAATATTTCTTCGTAAACCGAACTCTGTTGCACTTACCCAAAACCTGCTTGAATAATGAGTATTCCAGATATGTCGTACGTACTTACACTTTAAGGCAGAGACTAGTCCGTACTAGGTACCATTAAATTGAATCATCAATGTCATAGAAATGGGCTTCATTGAAACATGGGCTTGAATGCAATACTTAAGCATAATCCTCTAAGGAACATTTTTTAAAACAGAGGAAAAAATTTTCTTCAAAAATGTATAAATGTACTGTTATTTAACGTCGAACTTTTTAAAATCTAGTGCGAACTTACCCCACATTACCTTACATAGAATCAAAAAATCCGTCCGCCGTCAGGAACTACTCTGAGATTTTGCCCTGAATTCACGAGTCACCCCTGAATGATCGTCGGAACGCGGCATTACTATTCACTATTTCATTTAAAAATAGCGACCAATTAAAGGTTTCATTCGCCCATATCTTGGTAACCTTAACAAAAAAAAAAAAAATTCTATCCAAATAATTTTTTTTTCTATGTATCTACAACCAACCTACTAAACTATCTCGAAATGAATGATCATTAATCGTTTAAGTGAATTAGCTCATTCTTACATTTAAAATTAAATTACAACTCAGTTTTCATCATGACATCCACATTTATTGCAACATGTCCGAGAGAAAAAAAAAATGATTCAGGGTCTTTTTACTCGCTTCTAGTTCTGAGCACAACATTTATTTGCAAAACCTTCTGGGTGGTGAGGTTTCAAGTGGTACCCTTAGAAGTTCTTATTTTTTTTCGATTTATGAGTTTAACATTTAGAAAATGGCCTATTTGTTTAAATAAAACAAAAAGTAGATCGTAGAAATGTTTGACATTTTGGACGGTAGGAGTGCGATATAGGCGTAAGTTAACTAAACCGTGTGCCCTTTATACACGGCTCGGTCCTATGGTGGCGAAAGGTCGATTTGCTCACTGTCTTCTCGTAGTCTCTTTTATTCTTTTTAAAGGTCTTTGGTATTTTATTGCAATTTTGATCGAACTGGTGCAGTGTTTTGTGCTTTTTCCCACTCGGATGCCTATCATAAGCTTTCTGACGCCCGAATCTAAAACCATTAAAAAAAAGATAGAAGATAATTAAAGTATAGCATTAAAGTATTCCATATTCTAATTTTAAACCACGAAATCTGTTTTATTTGAGTCTAACGTATTGAGACCATGTTTTTTATTACTCGACTTAGTTTTCATCACGACATTCGCATTTATTGCAACATGTTCAAGGAGAAAAAAAAAAAAAAAACTCGTAAAGCACTTCAAACAATACGTTTTAATGTTTACATTCTTCTTGCCATATCCTAACATTGTATAGAATTCATATCACACATTCACAAATTTGTAATAATAATAATGTTTTAATAAAAGTTAGTATCGAATAAGTTAAAAAATGACTTTGGATGTGTCAATTGGCATAATAGTTCTGTTATATTTATAGGATTTAAGTTAGGTCCCAGAAAGATTCGTTTCTGAATGTAAAAAAAAGTGAAATTTGATGCTAACCAAAGCATGAAATTAAAGCATCATTGATACATTGCATGTTAATTTTGTAATTATAATGTGAATTATAGTTCTTACTGTTAGATGTGGTAAATATTAAAGAAAATATATTGAAATTTTTTCCTGAAGGAATTTTGGTTATTCTCAATTTCGATTTATGGAAACAACTGGCATTATTATAAACAACACTAAAATTACAAAGAAATCTTTTAACAATACTTGAAAAGGTTATATTAAATACTATTTTTCTGAAAACTTGTATTATTTATGTACATTAAATACAGGTTTTACAGAGATTTAATTATTTTTTATATTAATTGCATGAGATTTCATACCAAATGAGGGAAAACTTTCATATAAAAACTTTTATTTCAATTAATAACGATCGATAATTAATAAATATTAAAAAAGTTAAGGTTCATTCGTTTAAACTGGTCTACACCGATTATTTTATTATTATTATTTATTATTATTATTATCTATTAATATTATTTATTATTATTATTATTATCAATTGGTTCAATGTTCATTTGATTAAACATGCTCAAATTAAAAAAAATAAAAAATTACACCATATTATTTATTAATATTATACTTCATGTATAAATAACAACGAAATATCACGAATCTAGACAAGGATCTTGCCCTTTTTGATGGTGGGAAAAGCAGTATTGCTCAAATACAACACTTTTATTTCGGATTTGAATGAAAATAATTCAAAACTACCATCAATTTCTGATTTTAATGAAACTGTTAGATTTTTCTCACTATTTTTACCGAATTAGCACCCATAAAAACTATAAAAATCACTGATAGTATTTAAAAATAAAAATAGAAAGTAATTGAAAAAATAAATTAAATTAAATTAAATATTGGATAATTAGCAGTATTGCTTGGAATATTCAGCCTAATTGTGATAAACCATTGGATGCAATACAAATATCAAATAACCAGCTGCATTAAGAAAAAGAAATGAGTTTCGCAAATATTTTTTTTAAAGAAAATTTTTCATTAAGAATTTGGAAGCACTTCGTGCCCCTCACTTAATGCACGAGGTATTTACATAATGTTGGAGGATCTCAACTTCTAAGCCCCAGTTTAGGTAGGTTGCTCATACATTTTTCCTTTATCTTCTTTATGTATGTTTTATAGATTTGTGGATTGGATTGAACCATTTCACTCCTGTGCAAAGATTGCTTTGGCAAACAGTGCACATTGCTATTGTACGAGGAGTGGTCGTATCAAGTACTTATGTTCATATGCTTGTGGAAGTAGTGAAATAAATCTTTTAACGTAATTTCATCAGAAATCCCGTAAAATTTGTTTTATTTTGCTTCCTCACAAGTCCACAGTATTGTTCCTCTTGGATGAGGAAGTGCTATTGTCCGGTATGGCGCCACCCGGATGCAGAAGAACCTGAGAGGGAAGAGCCGTGAGTGATAGGAAGGGAGCGAGTGCAACATATCGATTGCGGCTGACTCAGTATACCCCTCCTCCCTCCACCATCAGGAAATCACCCCCTCCCACAAATCCATTTCGGTTTATCGACCCTATTCTACCTTTTTTTTTCTCTTTCTTTTAAAATAATCAGCGTTCACCTTATGAGTATTCGATGGGTCTTATATTTGACTTCAATTCTCTCTTCCCGGTTGCCCTCTAAGGTACTTGGGTCTTTTCTACTCTGAAAATTACATTTGAGATTATCGTTTTTAATTATACTACGGTAATATTAGAAATTTGTGCACATTCCCCTTCTAAACTGACCTCGTTATACATTGCAGTGTATTTAATAGTTGAACCTCTAACATACTAAATAATGTATCTTATCATAGTAAATGGGCGATGTTAAATATCAAAAGTGTTGCGCCTTTAAACGTAATAAATAATAATAATAATAATAATAATATTTCTTCTGCCAATAAAATACTTTATCCTTTGATCTTTTCTTCTCTCTACAATGAATGCATTCACGCAGGTCTAATTGTGAGGTCTAAATATCAATTTGATCAATATTCTGGCTTCTCTTTCATTTTAGATATTGCAAAAAAACAGACACAACCTTCCAACATGCCAGTCTTCCTAGTGTGACAAGGGTTCGATTCAACAAATAATGTAATCGAACTGTTTCCAAAATAATTCATACCGTTGGTGATCACCATTTACGGTTCTACTAATTTTAATAAGGATTACTGTAGGCGTTTAAGTAAAGAATTATAATGTTCATTACGAATAACTGGCCAGTTTCCACCTGCATGCACTTTTGAGGTTTCTGCCTCTTCAATAAAGTTAAATCGCGGTTTATTTTTTTCAATTTATCTCTAAATTGGTCTTAAGCAGGTATTTCCTCGTACGCTATTAGTAATCAGCTGGAAAAGAGAACGTAATATAGGGATTTTTTTTCCGACTAAATGAAGAGTCAGTGGAAGAAAGGAGTAAACCCGTGGTGTTTTCAAGAAAATCTAGTTTTTAAGTTTAGAGCTTCCCTTTTCTTCAGTCAAAAGGTATTCTTCAAACGCTTTTAACCAACCGACCATTCTCATTTCCAGCTCTATGTTTTTACCGTCTAATTCTACTGAGCGATATAAACATAGTTTGAAAAAAAAATATGTGCCTCTCCCCATTTTTTCTATGTACTCAAGTTAATCATACTTGTGAGTTCATTTTTAATTTTTCATCACTAGTTGTAATTTAAATAATACTATTAATTATTATTAGGTATGAAAAGTAGTATATAACTTCCCATGTTGATTTTTAAAAAAATCTTAGGCAAAATTCACGATACTATTTGTATTGTTTCTTGTTTGAATTGTGAAAAATTATTCTTAGGTTAATTTTTATTTTATTTTTTTATTTTTCAACCTATATCTTTTGAATTGTTTTTTTAGAAAAATGTAAATATAAAAACATTTATCAAATTACATAGAGAGTATTTTAAATTATTATTTATTATGCCCAAATGTTTGCTATATCCTTTAAATACTTTTAAAAAAAATCCTTTCTTTCTTTCTTTTTTCACTGCCTAAGTGCAATTACAGTAATTCGATCGATTAAACTTTTTTATGGAAATTATTCCATTTTTTACGAAACGAATGATAAAACGAAAAATTCCATTGCGGTAATTAAGTAAAGTGGACATGAAAGGTTTTAATTATGGACCTTTTATAATATACCCAAGATGTTGGTAGGAATATAGCAGTTTTAGTGCTTCAAATACCTATACTCCTTGGATCCGCATCGGGACTTTCCCAAATAATCATTCATTTTTTACGATTAAAAAATTTAAAATTTAATTATTCATTTATTTTTAAGTACGATTTAACGTACGTTTGTTTAACTATATAAAAGCTATGGTAAAGGAATATTGAGATATATGGAAGAAATTATTGCGGTAATATATTACTGTTTATTTATTTATTATTACTCTAAAGTATCTCGTTATGCTGCAAACATAAAAAAGGGAATTAGTATAAATTTCAAACGTTTATTTATTACATTGTTAAATATCCGTGATGCATCTATTATCTCTTTTTTTTCTAATTATTTCAATTTTTGTTTTATCTTCTTTTATTATCTTAAATATAATAGTTCCTCAAAAAGATGAAATCACTACTATTTTTACTTACGTAACTTTTCTTTAGTTTCGTAATCAACAACTTTTTATAATTATACTTCTAATTGGTTTTTAGTATTTTACAATGGATGAAACATTAATTTGTTATATCGACTCTATTAATATATATTGTTAATTATTCTACTTAGTTTCGTAGTCAACAACTTTTTATAGTTTTACTTCTAATTGGTTTTTGGTATTTTACTATGGATGACACATTAATTTGTTATATTGACTCTATTATTATACATTGTTAATTATTTTACTAGCTTAAATAAAACCATAAAAAATAAAGGTTTCACTTAGTACACTAATTAGAATTATATTTTTCTATTAACGGTTAGTTTGCAAACCGAGTTCATGTTTGTCGTGGATATTATGTTATATTTATTTTTGCTTGTTTTATTGAATATAATACACTTGTTTATACCAACAATATCACAATAAAAAGTCCAGTTTATAAAATAATGATGATAGATCGATGAAATTTTAAGCAACTAACAAAAGAAAAACATTATCTAATACTCTATTCTTTGTTTTAATATTAATTTTTTTTTCTCACTTCGTATTTGTATTCTCTCGCTATTCTTCTTTCCTTTTCTTACACTATATAATATCTTTTTTATAATAAACAACTTGAAATAATGAACTAATTACGATAGAGTAATTCTAACTTTAATCTAAAAATATTAGAAAACCACATTGAAGTAAATATGGATTGTTGTTAATGATCACTTTATATATATTCATGGGACATTCCTTTTTCTAAGTAAAATAAAAAATGGAATTGAAATGGAATTAGTGATTTCTAATTTTTTCCTAAATTTTGATTCTAAAGTCAAAAATAAATTCAAACTGTGATAAAATTCTAAGATTTTCCCTATTGACAAGTAATTAAATAATTGGGGTTTATCAAAACGCCATTTCTCAATTTATCTTTTAAATACTTGATTTGATTACATTGATTACGTTTTATATATTCAGTGGTCTTGATTAAATCACAATTTCACAACCAATGTAATGTTGCTAATTTTTTTTTTATTTATAATAATAATTGGAGTTTTGTTTATATTATGAATTTGTATTATATTAATTTTGTTTATATTATAATAATATAATAACAGGTGAAGTAAATTTAATTTATTCCTTTTCTATCACCTAATATCTTGTCTTTATATTATTGCTGGGGATGTACCATCAGGCAAATTATTTTGTAAGGATCGTATTTAATATCATTTGAATTTAATGGCATTTGACCTAATGAAGCCTGCATTGGCCAAGTATCGACCAAGCGTGACTTGAGGGTTTTTTGGCTTGTACTTAGAATCATAATTAAACTAATTAAAAAAAATCATTTTATACTAATTCATTATGGTTTATATTAATAAATAGAAAATGCTAAATTAAAGTGGTAATAAATAGGTTCATCTCATTATTTATATATTCTTCTCAGATTTTTATATAAGCCTTTTTTAAGTCATCATTTGATGATTTATTTAAAATATTAATTGATTTTAATAAATTTTGTTGGATACGATAATTCCATAATTTTTTTATTCAAGGTAGTCCGAGCAATAATTTAATTTACCTTCTTTATCGTTCTTGTTAAATACAAAATATTGATGTTAATGAAATTAAATAAAGATTTTTTTTTAGATTTATAATTTTATAAAATAAGTCGAGAGTAATTTTATTATAAATTAAATTTTCTTTTATCACTGAGCGAAACCCCTCCGAGCTTTATTTAATTCAGCTAGTGTTGGTAGAGTTGGAGGGGGTTTTATATAAAGGGTGGGAGTTTATTTGAAGGGTGGATTTGAGGGAAGGGGAGTTGCCAAGCGACGGATCTACAAGTAATGCCATTATGGCTAAAACTTTCCCAAATTTCAACATCTTAAAGCGCTCAATAATTCGTACGTGGTCTTATATAGACCGAAATGTGTTCTAGGGTTTGCATTTTAAATGATTTTGTCTCCCAGGATTTCTTATGATAAGAATTTTTTTTTTATACTGGTTACTCAGTCCTGAGAAAACCGTTTCGTGTTGTCATGTGAAGGAATACTTAATTTAATGTGTTGAATATATTTTTTCCTTGTATTAATTAGATTAAGTTGCCTAATATTTTATTCAAATAGTTGTTACCAATTTATTATTTGAAACCTTGGACATGCCATTTTTATAATTGCTCATTTATATTTCCTTTTTTCGCTACAAAAAAAAAAGAAAGTGTTACAGAACGTTTGAATGATTCTTTATTATTATAAATAAATGTCTACAAATTCTAATTTGAAATTTGATATTTCATTTTCCCATCGATAATTCATTTTCAACATGAATTATATATTAATGCTATGATTCTTGGACATTTAGTTGAAAAATAACTTGAAAAAGTTCTTGATTTGGACATCACATTTCTGGATCTAAATTCTTTATGCTTTATTTTTTCATATTTTCGCAACGTTTCGGTCTCAATTTTATCTATCTTCGGGCATCTATTCATTCAATCTATAATATTAAAAAAGTTTTTATAAAATATTATTTTATACATTTACATTTTAACACTATACTCACCAAATCTCTATCCTGTTTTACGATTTAAAACTGCATTTACTTGCTTTTGAAAATAAGCCAAAAATACCGTGCGGGTTAACGCACTGACTCGCAAGCCCAAAGGCTGTGAGTTCGAATCCCGGCACCGGCATTAATTTAATTAAATTAAATTAAATAATTCAAGCAATTTATTCCTCCCCCCGGGTATGTGAGCCCTGTTAGCCTACTTGGAGACAACTCACAAAGACCGGGTGTAGGAATGATGACCCTACCCCATGTACCTAAATTGAGAATCGCGGTGTGGTCTCCCATGTATGAATGCCACATCGCGCGGCCAAGGATCTCCACGGTCTACAGTGCCAACAGAAGAAATATATATATATATATATATATATATATATATATATATATATATATATATACATATTGGGGACTTATCAAAAAGCATACCTTTTATTTATTTATTTACATGAATCATCCTTCCATAACATAACAGCGAGGATCTTTTGCTGCTTTGGTTGAGATTTTTTTAATATTCAAGAACTGTTCTTAACTCAGACTCACTATTGTGAGGGTGAAACTTATTTTTTAGGTTCACTATGGGGGGCACCTCATAATTAATATTTGATGTGGCACAAAATTACATAATTTCATATATTTTCAGTAACATTAATATATACTTAAATAACTAAAATAACAGTTTCATACATACTTCTTTAAATTTCAGAACTTAGGCAAAATATTGAATTAATTAGAGCTTTCAAACGAATAAAATTAATTTTTATAGTTCCTATATTATTAAAGTTTTATATCAAATTTCTTCTTCTTCTTCTTCTTCTTATATATTTTTTTTTTCAATGTTATATTAGCAGACTTTTGAAAAAGTATGCCAGTACTAGGTTGTTGTATGTTATTTTAGAGGATATATTTTTTAGCGGTGAAGTATTTAAGTTGTTATTCTAGCAAGCTAAGAGAAGCCTGAGAAGCCCTGAAATAAATGCGTAGAGAGCCTTGTGATGGTCGTGAGGTAGGAGAGGGTAGCTCTGATGAAGTCGAGCTAAGAGCTAATGTAGCCCTGTATTAAATTAGTGCTGAAACAGCCGGGATAGTCTCCCTTCTCCTCTTTCGTCCTTGAAATTTTACTTTGACTTATTCAATTTTATTTTTAGATATTTTTTTTTTGTTTTTTTACGCGACTGGTAAAAATTAAAGATTTCATATTAAAGACGAAAGTTCCTAAAATCCCGATAGAAATACGAAAATATGCCATCTTTAGAAACAATTATTGCTGAACTTTCAAATGCTTCTTTGACTACTTTCTCGACTACCAACAGGAAGTAGGACAATCTTGCTCTCTGATACCACTGTACCAATTTTTTGAGATTTTAGAATCATAATCCGTTATTGTATATTGAACAGTTGACCGTAAATAGAAATAGAAAATCTAAATAGAGTAAAAACAATAAGAAGGCCTGCAATGGTGAGCGGAAACGTCGGCATTCAGTGAATAGTTTTTAATATTTTTGTGTTAACCTTGACGGCTACTCTGACCCTCCTGGTTTTAATCCGTTCATATTATTATTTTTTTATTTTGTTTTGTTTTCCTTTACCTAAATAAAATTCATAATTTTCCTCCGTTCCTCTCTACCCAAGGCTTGTATTTCCTGCTGTATCTTTAACAAATCAAAACTCATTTTCGTCCACGTCTGAAGTTTGGTTTGTTTTTCTGGTTTTTAATTGCTTGATAGCCGAGATATGCTCTCTGAAAAAAGAATTTTTCTTTTCTTTCCTTTTTTTTTTTTTTAATATCTCCTTTTTCCGAATATCCTGGCTCACTTCATTTCTCAGAGAATTACATTGGAAAATACCTATAAATCGATGTATAATATAAAATACCATTCATGCTTGTGATTTAAAAAAAAAAATTCTCAAAACATCATATTTTCCCCAACTATTGAATTTAATTCCTGAGATATTTATTTCTTAAGTCATTTGTAAGAAGAAATGAATAATATAGGTATTATTCATTTAAATTTTGGAATAGTATTTATTTTCATCAATATTCTATGGTATTTTTGAAAATTTAAATATTTTTATCAATAAAGATAAATTAATCAATTAATGTAAATATACCAGTAGTGGACTAAGTTAAGGAAATTTTCATTGTTTTTTCTAACTCAGTGGTTTCTTTAGGTACGTTTGAGATCTAAAACATATATATTCATACGCATGCATTTATAACCACTGATTGCACTAGCTATTTCCTCTTTTAATTTATGACATGAAAATTTTATTAATGTTAATTTTTTCTTATGTTTCTCAAACATCCAATTTGCACTAATAGTGGACACTTGGAAATCATCTCATTGTATTTGGGGTAAATAACCATTATAACATATTTTTATTGGATTAAAGTCTAATTCTGTATTACGTGAAACACATTATTGTAATGTTTTCTTATTTTACAAAGCTTAGGGTCTCATAATTGAAGAATTAAGGTAAAAACAAGGGAGGCTGCAGATAAAATTAAAAGTTGAAACTTCAGAACATAAAAACTTATATTTATAAAAGTACTTCAATGACTACTAGAAGGTTTCAGCTGCATTTATTGCAAGTTTGAAGCTAAATCAAAGCCTGACTGGCTTATTTTCAAACCTTATCTACCCGAGTGACTAAATGTACACTACTGGAGAAGTGTACATTTACCTTATTCGGAGCTAACCATTAATTTCATTCTTTTAAAAGAATAAATTTTATTGGTTTTCCAGAATTTATAATCGTTTATGAGTCGTAATTCACCGCCTCTATTTAAAATATATTTTGAAAAATATAAAAATGAGAAAAATGGCATTTTAATTGTGTTTTTTTATTTGGTTGGCTAAATCAGTCTTCCCTGTATTTCCTATTTTAAAGGTCTTTAATAAAAAAATAAAATAATTTAATTATGGATATGAAGTCAGTTTCCTCCTTTTTTATAAAAGTAAATAAAAAAAAAATTAATAGAATATGGAAACAAGAACGATTCCAAGAATATGTAATGATGTTTTTATTGATACTGGAAGTACCAGAAAATGTTAATTTTACTAATTATGGCTGATGGCATCAGGTCGATTATTCCATTAAGATCCATGAGAAGGAAGAGGGTGTAATGGGGGTGGAGATAGAGTAACAACGATACCTGTCGGAAGTAAACTAATCGATATTTACACTTCGGGGTGTAGTCAGTATCGATCCTGCGGTAGAAGCGACGACCTGTCCAATAAATACACTTCCGTTAAATATTTATACTTCTAAAGGCTGCCTTGTCGCTTTGTATTTTTTTTTTTTCCTGTGCCGTTCTATGGTATGCCATCATGTTGTCTTTGTTTTGGTAGAACTAAATAGAATGAACGTTCGTATGATTACTATATCGAATAATATTATTATTGATTAACATCACATCTTATTAAATTCTTTTTATACTTAATTTTAAAATAATTATCTTTTACACCGAATTTTCGTATTTAAAATTAATTGTGATTTGAACTGATTTTTCTGTAATTTAAATTTAAAGTTTAGAAAATAATAGATAAATAAAAAAATCGAAATCTTGTTTCTCATTGGTTTGCAATTTTTTTTCCAAACAACTGTAAGGATATTGCTGTGACTTAGTTTATATTTTAGGTATTTGTTTCTATATTATTTTAACGATTATCAGTTTTAGTGTTAATTATCGTCGGTAAATGTGACCTCTAAAGTCCAAAAAGGTTCGATTTAGAGTTATTTTCACTTTCCTGCCAACTTTCCTACCACTTTACTACTATTTTTTTATTTTTACTTTACTACTAAATTTCTATGTGAAGTTTTCAATGGATCGATACGTTTCAGAGTCTCTAGAATCGGTAAAAAGCACTTTTGGCCATTAGTCTATGTCACGATTATCTCTTGAACGGACAGACCGATTTTGTTGATAATTTTTTTTACGGAGGATTTGGTCCCCCAATGCCTCTGCCCCAAATCGAGTACTCTGTGCGCAATAGCGGTTGTGCAATATCCGAAAAACGTATTTTTCTCTAGACTGTAGCGCAAAAACGACTCAAACGATTTCGATGAAAGTTGTCTGAAGTCTTCTACTTAAAGCTTTCTAACTATTCTAAAGGACATCCCCGAGAAAAAGCAGGAAAAAAAAGATATGACGAAAAGAATATTTTATTTGCGCATAACTCGAAATTTTGTATGTAATTCTGTAAAATACATCTAAATCGGACCTATATTTGCAATGATATAGCGTATTGAACTTTATACAGATGTTTAATAAAATATTCCGTATATGTTCCTTCGGAAACTGGTTCACCTTTGTTTAATTTTTTTAAAACTTGATATCTATACATCTTCCGGAACAATCTAGATGGTCATTTGAATGATAATCCAAATATCTATAATGCTAAACATAATAAATAAAAATCATAATCGGATGAAAATTAGCGAAGATACAGCAATCAGTTTTTTATTTTGGACTATCATCCAAAGCGGTTAGAAAAGTCGTGTGAGTGGACCCACCACATGTTTATGTTTTTATTTATGTGTGAATTTTATGCTTAAAAATTAATTGTTTATTTTTTTTACTCGATAGTGCATACTGTTTAAAAAAAAACTTCACTATGATGGAAATTTTATTTTTTAACCTGTTTTGTCTCTCTTTGACAAGTAAGAATTTGAGAGTTAAGTGATTTCACAGTTTTGTCAATGTGCCTTATTTTTTATTTATTTGTTTTTGAAATTCGATAATCTAAAATATCAAGTTACTTCACTTTCTTTAATTATAAGAATCAATAGAATATCAGCCAGAAGTAAACGTTTTAGTAGCTGTAAGTCGATAATAAATATATATAATACTTTATATATATATATATAACCGCTGCCTGAAATTCCACTTTTCAATTTCTAAAGAAATTAAAACTGAGCATTAATACTTTTATTATTATGCTTGAATGGAGTTTGAAATGAAGCAATAATAATGATTATTATTACTGAACCCTGCCGTAGTATAATAAAGGCGAGGATAATGCCTCCAGAACAATTGAACTAAAGACGTTGACGTCTCTTCGTAAGATAAATTAGAATTCACAATTAATCTTGGCCGCAGCAGTCGCCAAGGCAATACTGATTTGTTTCTAATGATGTAGGTTTTATTAAATAAAATTTATCAATCTTTAATACGTTGCCTGAGCCGGGATGGAAGCATGATGCCCTTCCCCGAATACGGCGACGTGGCGATAAATGTGGTAAATCGGTATGCAATATGCTATCATTCCTGTCTGTTCTGATTTTTTCACCATGTAGAATTTTATGTTTATCGATCCGGATCGAAATAAAATTGTGAATCTTCAATTTGACATATTTTGTGCAAGTCACAGCTTAAGGAAGATTACCGTCACATAATTCCTCAAAATATCCATTTAATTTTTTAAATTAACCTCTTCCAAAAAATGTACTTTTTTCCTTATTTTGTTTTATGGAAAGCTAAAAATTTGTATAGAATAAATTTATGATAGACCCTTGGTTTGAATTCTGTCCATGAATGATTTTTTTACTAAGGAAAGAGGAATACATCTTTAATCTATTCATCAATTATTTTCTTTTATATTGTTGTATTGTTTGTTTTATTCGTTTATTTGTTTTATTGATCTTCGTTAAAAAAAATCTAGTTTTATAATCTATTGTCAATTGGCAAAGGAAAGAAGAGATTGACTTACAGAGAGTTGTGAGAGACATGTATGTTGGTCTTGTTATTGCAGATACGATTTTTTATTTTTATTTTTTTCAACGATATTTATTCAATTGTATGTTTTGGATATCAAGCTTATCTCTTAGTCCCTTTAGATCCTAATTCATACGGACCATGCCATTAGTGCTAAATGGTGTGTAAATGTTATCTTAGTTTCCTAACTTTATATTTTTTAAGCATGCTTTATCAATGAAATTCATCATTGATACAGAAGTTGAATAACAAATAAACTTAATATTTCCTGTATTTTTTGACCGAAATAGGTCGATAATATTATCCCATATAGAACCGTTGATAGTTTTTAGTTTTCTATGAAGATAACGTAGCTGCTGGTGCTTAAGCGAAGTATACTATTGCACCACGCGATATTTGTTAAGTTGGACAAGACTGAAGTTTATTTGTACCATTGTAGCGATTCTTCTTTTCAGTGAAAGCGCTCGAAGTATGATTGATTAGATTTCGTTAAATTTTTTTATTATTTAATTTTGGAACTAAATTACTTATACAGTTCTAGTAATCCTCCAGAAATCAAAGATTTTGTCGGCCAGAAATCAAAGCTTTGTCAGCCTAACTTTGCCTTTACCCGGACCATCTCATTCCTTCATAAATTACTTATTATTTTTAAAATTCAAATTTAATTAATTAACTTTTTTCTTATATAATGTCTTTAGTGAGTTGTATCTTTTTTATTTGTATGAGGTTTTTGATTGTAACGTTTGGTTTTTGGTTGAATTGCGCATAATTTATCCTTGTAATGTAAACAATTTTGTTTTTGGATCTATTATATTTTAGAATATTTGTATGCCCCATATTTATTATTACGTATTTTATTTAAATTATGCTGTCTTTATTTGTATTGCATACTTGCTTGTTTAGGGTCTAGGCAAAATAGAAAATCCTCTTGGGAGTCACGTTAGATTAAAAATCTGTCACGCTTTCGTTTAGTAGTGGCAAAGAATGAGCTCCATTTGGCTATTCAGTCGATTTAGTGTTTAGTTGTCAATTTTGTATTATTAAAGCGCTTTATTTCTAGATAATAATAATAGTAATGTGATGTATTTAACTTAATGTTTATAGAAAGCTTTGTTTACGTATCGGTAATTTTATTATTATTTTATTTTATTTAAGATTAAAAATCCAACACATATTTGAAATTATAAGTTTAAAATTTAGCCTAAATTATTCACTATTCACTTATTTTTATTTATTTTTTATTAATTTATCTGTTTATTTATAGTTTGTATTCCTTCTTGTTCTCTTTTTAAGACCACTCCGGTATTAAAGGAAGGAAATTATATTGTTGTCCTTGATACATAGCTGATATTTTTAGCTTCCTATTTCATTTATGTTCTCTCTGGAAGCGTTTGCATTCCTTTTGTTCAGGAACGTTAATTTTTCAGAAAAATGAATCTATTAGTATTTATTTTAATTATTCCTTAATCTGTAATATTTCTTAATACTTAAATAACAGTAAAAAGATTTGCCAGCCTAATCCTTCCTCTGAGAACGTAATATTAGTTAGAAATATTAAACGTTTCCTACTAATACAACGTTTTCCTTGAAGGAGGTTATATATCGGGGTTTCCCATTGAAAAATCCACATGCAGTGTGTTTTTTCGTGTTCATCGCTGGATTACTTGTAGTTGCTGTATCTAGTTTTATTTTAAAAAATTTTTAAAAAGGTCAGAAATTTTTAGGTATTCCTGATTAATTTGATAAAAGTTCAATAAAATTTTATTAGTCAAGTTCTGTACAAATCAGGCATCAGAGTCTTATCCTTATTAATATTTTATGAGTAATCTTAAAGAAAGTGAATAAATTTACAAAAAATTAACTACCCGTTATTAACCAAGAAATATATATTTCTAATTATTTAATAATGTGTAGCGTATTATATATACTGATTCTACGATTATGGTTCCGAAAAAATTAAACGTTGAAAGTAGCAAGATATCTCTGCCGGTAGTTATAAAAATCCATTCTGAAGTCCTTTTCATGTATTGCAAACCTAATTTTTTTTTTGCTTTAAAATAAAGCATTCATTGGTAATATTAAAGATTTCTATTCATCTAATTCTGTATTCCTGAGTTCAACTAATAAATAGCCCATTGCTCAGCCTTTAAAGTGGAAGGATTTTCGGTATCAATCGTTTATAAAATACTTTTGAAGTGCTAAATTTATTTTTTTTATGTGGCTTCAAATTCTGTCTTTAAATTGTTGTAAATTTAATGATTTTTTAATCCTTTTGTTTATCATCTTTAGGAATACCTGATTTTATTGTCTCTTAAATTAGTTGAGTTCCGCCTCTTGAATTGTTTAGAGAATTTTATTTTTAGCGGAATACCATTTTTCACTAACATCCAGACAATATTTATATAACTTTTAAATATTATAGGAATTGTGTATATTTTTATAATATTTTTTTTGTTTTAAGTAAACCTTGTATCACGCTTTTATCCATTAAAGAGATTTAGCCATTTTATCTATGCTTAATTTATCAATAAAAGTGTTATTGTGGTATGACGATATCAAAAATGGTTTAATCAAATAAGTTTATTCTAATAAGAATCCTGGTTATTCTTTAGTATTACATTTATCGATTCAAATGATTAACTGTGTATAGTATATTATTTTTATTCTTATAGATTAAATATTTTTTTATTTATTTATTAATGACGAATGTTTTCTTATTTTATATTTTTTTATATTTTTATAAAGTAATTATGGACATATAATACTTCGGTAAGGAGGAGGGAGAATTTCCTTAGTGTTGAAAAGGTTTACGAGCTGAAAATGATTTTTGACATTTTGTATTTTAGCACAATTAATTTTATTAATAGAATTGATTTTTTGACGATAATACTTAAGTAAATTTGTTTTTAATAAATTAAGTGATTATAATCATTTTAAGTGTTGTTGCTGTTCGGAAGATGAATGAGAAAAAATAATACATTTCCTCATATAATATTATATAATATAACAAATATTATTATATTGTTTCTAACTAAAATACCTTAATGCCAAAGCTATTAAGAAATCGTGGGCGTTCAAACAAAAGTCATTTAGTCCAAAATTGTAAAAAATTTATGTTTCATATTCCCAGTTTATTTCTTCACTTAGTAAACCATTTATTTTTACTCTGCAAGCATCACTAAGTCATTCAATACCTTATTTGATTTTATGATATTTTTTTTCATCCAGCATAAATATTCACTAACTGGGCTTAGTTACTTGTGCTCGAACGCCCACTATATTAAATTGAAGTTTAAGGAAACAATATGAGCTTTTATGGTACATCTCTTCTCTAAATTTTAATTATTTAGCCATATTGCTTTAATTAATTGATTACTGCTCTACTTGATAACTAATGCTTTTATTTTTTATTTCTAGGTAAGCGCTTACTGTTAACTAGGTGCTACTACTTAATTTTAAGGTAAGAACTTAGATTTCATAAAAATTGATATTTCATGAGAGATTGAATATCTTCGATAAATAAAATATGTTAAAGAACATGAATTTCTTAACGTTGACTTAAGATAAAAATATTAAGGTTTTTAATTATATTAAAAATATAAGGTTTTTTTATTTTCTAGAAAAATGACATAAAATGTCCGGTGTCTAAGTAATCTGAAAGAAACAACTTACAATAGGAAATCAAAACAAGGTTAAAGCCGGGAAATACTAGTTATTTTCCAGTCGTGCAATTAGTGAGTCTGCGTTTACTGAATACTGAATCTAGGAATTACAAGACTACTGTGCTTCTTCATAGATGTGAATATCGAAAAAAAAATTAATATATATTTGTATATATATATATATATATATATATATATATATATATATATATATATATATATATATATCACGTAGGAGTGATGATCCTGCCCCGTGTACCTAAAATTGAGAATCGCGGTGTAGTCTTCCATGTATGAATACCACATCGCGCGGCCAAAGATCTCCACGGTCTATAGTGCCAACCGGAAAAAAAAAAAATAAAAACTATATATATATATATATATATATATATATATATATATATATAGAGAGAGAGAGAGAGAGAGAGAGAGAGAGAGAGAGAGAGAGAGACAGTTTTCGATAATATCGAAATAGTAGTTCGATATGTCTTAAAAATATAGATATTTCGATATATATGGCCTCGATATTTTTAATTTATTAAATCCCCTCCTTTAAAATGAGAAGACTTAGAGAATGTTGGAATAAAACCGATATTTTTTTTCCAAAAAACAGTTCCATTTACAAAAAATAATAATATAATGCAAACAAATTGGTCTATAAGGTCTGTAAGTTAGATAGTTTTAGGTCGTTATTAATTCTATTGTGATTTTCTTACTCCCTTTTTAATTTTTTTTATTTTAAGCAATTTAATTCGTTTTTCTCTGGTTACTAGTATTTAATATTTTTTTTATTGACAAATTTTAATGAATTAATACATTTTTTCTGGTGATTAGCTATAAATATTTAATTGTTTCTGTTAAACCTATTACAGATCTAAGACTGGTTAATTAATATTACCCTATTCTTCAATTCAATGTAAAAAACCTCTTCTTCGGCTTTCAAAGATTAAAAACATATTCGGAATTACTATTTTGATATATTTGAAACCTCTCGATAAAATGTATATAAATATTTTTGTTCGATATTTACATCTCTAAACAGAATCCGTTAACAAGATGGCTGACGTGAACACAGCCACTTTAGATAGTGACATGAACACACCACAAGTTGTTTTTGTTCTTTGTTTCTCGAACCTATCGTTATTTTTTATTTTATTATATTTTATATATATATATATATATATATATATATATATATATATATATATATATATATATATATTTCTTTTTTTTTGGGGGAAAAAATATCGGTATTCGATACTCACATTTTAATATCGATATTACGATATATCTGATAAAAACTATTTGACAAAAATATCAATCTATTTTAAAAAAATACATCGAACATCCCTAATGATTCCTACTTTTCTTTATGTTAAGCGAAAACGCGGCAACTTAAGTTAAAAGTATGCCTTAAACTTTTCGAAAAAGAAGTTTCATATAGAATATTTTTGCAGAGAATGATAAAGGTGCCTGACCTACTTCCGATAATTATAACTGGATCAATACTAACACAGCGATTAAAACGGACGTGTAAAATTGTCGGATTGGATACAGGACGTATCATCAAAACGTAATCGGCGTCGAACCGTGCGGTAAATGTTAGTGAAGAAAAGGTTGATGCAGATCGGAGGATTGTGTAAGGTCTTATTTTTAGATTTGATTTTTGATGTAGGTAGATTTAATGGGGTTGGGAGATATGGAAGTAACTATTATCAATAATATCAGCATTGAACTTCCTGGCTGTCCAATCCTTAGTATTATTATTTATACGATTCTAGAAAAGTGTTTGCAGACATGAAGCTGTGAATTTTTGTGAATGGCAAAAGAAAGAGTAGGATTTTAGCTATGGAAGGATATATGGTTCAGATGAAATCGAGGATTATACATGTGTCGGAACATCCAAATTTATGTTAAAGAACAAGTTATTTAAATTTAGGGTAAAATTTCTAGCTAAATACTGATAAAGATTCTAAATATTTGAACTTTGTGATCATCGATGAACGGTGGTGCAGTGAGTGCATAGACGCCATCAGTAATCATAAAAATTTTTTAAATTAGAAGGGGAAATGATTTTAGTGCTCATACAATATGCATAATTTTGTACCGTATTTTCGTAGCTGACAATCTTCCAAGTTTGAAATATCATTAGTACCTACCTAATCGATACTAGAGGTAGACAATCTTTGGGCCATTAGCGTACCGTATTAAACCTAAACCTTCTGATTTAATGCTATACCATCTTTGACTAAATCTTTAATTGATGGTTGAAAATCAAATACTTTCTAGCGAACACGACGTTAAGGTGAGTGTATACCGTAAATAACTTTTCTAATAACACGTGCTATTGATATGTTACTAACATTTTCCAAAGATTTTCTCTAAAAAATGTCAATAACGCTTGCTAATTACATCTCATTTCATTTACACCAATTCGTTGAAAATGTTAATAACTTTGCTAATAGCATTTGCTTTTAACATTTGTAATTTTTTCTGTAGCATGTTAATAAAATAACATTTGCGATCGCTCTGGAAGGTCCGGACCATAGAATTATCAAACAAATTATCAACTAGTTGAGTACTAGTATTGAAGTTTGTTGCGTGTTAATCACGTTTTTTTTTTTTTTTTTTATTTCCTGTTAATGCAGCCTCACGGAATGTTATTAACGTTGTTGTAAGCTCTCCTATATGCGGATGATGTGGTCCTGATTGCTGAAACCCAGGAAAGGCTTCAGGTGGCTGTAGATGAATGGTCGGAAGAGAGGAAAGGAATGAAAATAAATCCTATTAAAAGTAAGGTGATGGTTATCGGCCGAGACGGCGAAGACCCAATTCATATTTCATGCAATAATGAGCCGCTAGAGAATGTAGATAATTTCCAGTGCCTGGGCACGATTTTCAGCAGAGATGGGAGAACAGACCAAGAGGTTCTACATAGAGAAGTTAAGAAGGCTAATGGTGTGTTCTTCTCCATCTGCACTACAATATTAGGGAAACAGGAGATATAGAAAGAACCAAAATAGCTTTATTTAAAACAGTGTTTCTGCCTGTCTTTCTATATGGTGCGGAGACTGTCCTTGATAAACACGCGAGCAAATTAACGGCCATAGAAATGAGGTACCTTAAAAGAGTACTTGGCAAAACAAGAAAAGACTGCTTGAGCAATGAGAGAATAAGAGAGGAACTGAATGTAAGACCAGTAAAAGAAATTAAAAAAGAACGCCAACTGAAATGGTTTGGCCATGTTTACATGGTGGGCGATAACCAAAAGGCTAAAGGGCTCTTGGAAGCAAAACCAGAGAGAAAGCGACCTAGAGGCAGACCCAGGATGATGTATCACAACTATCTGGAGAGACTTGGGCCTGCCAGAGGCCGTTCCACCACGCTGATGGTACTAAGGAGGAGGTGAAAGAAGAAGAAGAAGTTAGAAACATGGTCAGTAGCAATATTCATAATATTTCGCTATTGACCGGAGGAAAAAGTTTTATTATCATTTTGCTGATAACAATTTTACTGATAATATTCCTTTGCTTATAATATCTTTTGACATTCGTGTTTTAGGTTCCAGAATGCAATTCAGTTAGTTCATGTTGGATCTGTTACTGTTCGGTAGAACTTGGATTAGGTCACAACGCACGTACCAACTTTTTTCTTTTTCGTAACGTTATACAGAGGAAAACTTGCCTTTAAGGTAGATAAGTAAAATGTATTCATACAAAGGGAACATAAACAAATTTCTTAATGAATTCATTCTACAAATTTAATGATAGAACAATGCCCTTAAAACACAAATTATTACCAAAAATGCAGATTTCATTTAAAACCAGAAACGTTTTTCTGTTTATGTAAAAATTTAAATTTGGTCAAAATATAGTTTTTTACGTGTCCTTACTTGTTTTTTGGTGATTTGAACAATGATATAAGTACTCAAAAAACTTGGCTTAGGTGACCTTGAAAGAAGAAGAAAGAAAACCATCTCCTGACTTTGGACCGACGACTTTTTGAGACGCCTCATTAACCAGCTTTATGTAGCGTTTAACTGCTAGTGTGGCATCGAAATTTATGATAGTTGTATTCCTCCGTTGTTTCGCTAGACATGATCTTCAAATAAATCTCTTCCTTGGACACTCTTCGCAAGGCTATGGAAGAGTACTGGAGCTCCATTCAATCATTTCGACGTTTTCTGTTTTCTGGAAGTTGACTTAGACAGTTGCGTTGAACCAAGGCTTTTGGATGAGCAAAGTAGTCATCAAGCAAGCAAGATAAGTGTAGAAAACCCTTCGTACGAATACTAGGTTTTAGTTTACTTCATTAAGTTATATATTCCTGTATGGATCAGTTTGAAAGATAATAAATTATTGACTGGAAACCTACTAGAAACAAAAAAACTTTTGCCTTATTTTGCCCATCCAGAAAATCTGCTTTTAAGTACAGTGGAGCGTCGATTATCCGAACGTTCGATTATCGGAACGGTATTTTTTATTTATTTTTTTTTTTTTTATGTGTGTAATTTTAATTAATTTGATCATGACATTTTATATGTAATTTATGTGCCACGTAAATACATATTTTTGTTCATTTCATTATGTACATGTGACTAAGTTAAACAAGTTATATGTACTTTATGACACTGGTTTTTTCACTTCGCACAAACATATTATATTTATATAAATAAACAAACATGTTTTTTTTTACAAAGTTGTTGTTTTAGATCTTCCTTTTCCTTTTATATATATATATATATATATATATATATATATATATATATATATATATATATAAAATTAATTTATATATATGCGAGTACGTGAATTTCGATTATCCGAACTTTTGATTATCCGAACCACCACTGACAACATTAGTTCGGATAATCGACGCTCAGCTGTATGATTGTAGACATGAGAAATTAGTTTTCCAAAGAATCATCAATACTAGAAATCTAGATTCTTAAAGGAAGGAAATCAGAAGCTTCAAACCATCTAAAATCAACTTTCAGACAATACAAAGCGTCTAAATTATTTATTGGAGTTCCAGTACTCTGTCCTAACCTTTGTTGCGAAGAGTAACCAATGAAGAGAGTTATTCGAAGAACAAGTCTAGTTAAATAGCGAAGAATACAAATTTTATAAATTGCTATGCCAAACGCTGCGTAAAGCTAGTCAATGAGGCGTCTCAAAAAGTCGTCGGTCCAAAGTCAAGAGATCGTTTCACTAGAACTATGATTCTTTTTCAAGGCCACCTATTCCAATTTTTTTCAGTTTATCATTTTTCAAATAAAAAAAGAGGCTAAGGACAATTAAAAAACAAACCAAATTTACTCGCAAACAGATAAATGGCAACGCGGCTATATTGTCACAAAACTGTAAATATTACATGTGCTTTATACAATTTTTTTTAGGTACTCCGGATGTTTCTGGGGGAGTGGGGTAACTCAGTGTGGCATTGGAATCCTTATTTTACCTCGGGCTCGAGTCCAGCTATGGCAGATAATGATTTAGTTATTATTTATATTAGTCGTGGATCGACTCGAGGATCGGTTGGTAAGAAACAGCACTTCCTTGCTTGGAACACAACCCAAGACGTGTGCTGTAGTGGCAGAGTTTTATTTTTTTAAACATTACATTTTGCTTTATATTAAACTAATTAATTATGTAATATCGCGGATTATCGTTGATAATGGTTGAAACATTGGTTGGTTGAAATAAATAAATGATGATAGACTTTGAAGCATGAGTCTCTAAAATGAGCTGAGATTGACTTATATTAATTACTTAGCCAGTCATATGTACCTAGCTTTTAGAATGCCTGTAAATTTACACGTCAATATGTGGTCCATTGTTTGGTTATCGCAACGTTAAGAACTTTTTCGGTTTTCATTTCATAATGTTTATATTTAAGGCAGAGAAGAAATTTAATGAACATGACCTACTCTTACAGTCTACCTGATTCCTTTGTTCGACATTAGCCCACCCACGTTGTGGAAGATACTTATACTCTACGCAATCAACGTATTAGGAGTGTAATACCTGATTATAAACATTTTTTATATCACGATTTCACCGGCGTTTCTATTCGTTGACAAAAATGTTAAGTATTGGTATACTCCTCAATGATGAAGGGATTATTCCTTTTTTGATGATCCATAAAATTAGAGGTCCGTTATTTGTTGATTTCTATTCTTCTCTTCGTTGTACAATCGGTTTTCATTTGTTATTTCATAAACAGAAATATCCAATAGAAAATTATAGACATGCGCACCCATGAATACAGTTCATTAATAAGTAGTCACGAGCTGAACGGCGACCATGGAATGCAACTAATGTATTTTTATTATTCTCCTAATTGCCCGTCATGAATATCCCAACGTTAGCTCCTTGCCGAAGCTGAGGCAACATCATTCCCTCAAGTAGTGTCTCCATTATCCTTGTAATTAAATTTTAGTTATTTTATTAGCAAAATTTGAAAAGCTAGATATCTATGGTACAATGGAAATTATCAATATTCAACCTTACAGGATGAGAAAGGCAAGTGGGCACATCATTTGTAGTGTCTGCTTAAAATTTTGATACTACAATTTTTTTTAAATATTATTTTTTTTTCAAATATTTTAGGAAGCCCAAATAATTAATATAAACTAGGAGCAATTCAGATTTTCCAAATTGTTTATTATGTGTTCACTTCACATGCCTATAAACAGCAACATCAACGTTTTGGGGATGCCCCCTTCATCAGGCAATTTTGCCATCAGAAGAGAGCTGATGACTCCTATTGTGAAAAAATAGTATCCTATGGATAAATATATACTACTGGTACTGGTACTGGTATTGGTGGGAGGAACGGCTACTTTTACGTCACCGCCGCGTACTAACCAGAGTGGGAGTGTCAAGATTCATTTCGCGGGATCGCCACGAAATAACCCGACCCAGGTGGGAATCGAACCCACAACGTTCCGAACCGGGCACTCTGGTACCCTCGCCCCAACCTACTCGGCCGTCACGTCCTCTTCCTAAATATATACTAGCTAAAAGAAAATTGTCCTGATGATGACAGAGCATCCTCGAAACGTTGATGTTGCTGTTTTAGATATGTGAAGTGAACACACAATCAACAATTTGGAAAATCAGAATTGCTCCTTCTTATAAACAAAATATTATTAATTTATTCTTTTTACATTTAGGTGCCGTAGGTGTTATCGCAACATTAGGTTAAAGGTTCCATTCTTAAATAAAATTTACAATTATTTAAAGTTTCTAATGTGTTTTAAGTAGTGTTTAATTTGGTTATGAAATTTGGTGTAATTTCCAATTAATTCTGATTCCAAGCCCTGTTGATTCAATTTTTTTTTCTTGCTTACTTCTGCAGTTCACAATCAATTAATATGTGTTTAATTGTTACCTGTTGTTGGCAATAGTTACATTTTGGTATTATATTTCGTTCCATTACGTAGCTGTGCGTATAAAGGATTTGAAATGCGGCTAGCTTTTTTTAGCATTATCAGCAAGAATTTCTGCACGAAGAGGGCTCCACATGACATTTTTATTTTTGAATTTTGAAATAGTGTCTATAAGAGTAATAATGTTTGATATTATTTATTGTTATTTGTAGAATTATTGTAAATACTAGTAAAAGCCGAAAGAGAATCAGAGTATACTACAAATGCGTTGTTACTAAGTAATGTTATTGATTCCAATGCTAGTTTTGCAGGGAACAATTCTGGAGAGTTAATCCTGAAAATATTTTGTTAAGAATAGATAGTGATTTCCAAAGCAATCATTACCGAAGATCAACACTTTTCCTAAGCTTTGACACTTCGATGAATACTAATTGCGTATTTTCATAACTGGAAAATGATTAAAGATCAAAATCATGCTTAAATCTAGAAGTGTATTCGTCAAATTTAGACTTATTACTCAGGGTTTGTCAGAGTAATCACCGTGGTTCTGCCATAGAGTACAGAATAACGTAGAGAGGCCTTCCCAATATAAAATAAGTGGAGGGAATGGGCTCTAATCCCGCACTCTCATCAGTCACATCCAGCATTTGTTCTCTATAGGATCAAATAGATTTATGTCCATTATTTATATCTATAACATATTGTTACCACATTAATAAATTGTTTATTGAAGCTTAGATGATATATCAAATAAACTAATGACGCTTTCTAGTATTTATTTATCCTCCTTTGGAATAAATGTTTATAGTTAATTTGGGTCACAGTTTTAAAAAAAATATTTTCGTTCAAATCTCTCTGTCATGTTTTTTATTTTTATAGAAAAGTAAATTTTGCCTACGCTATCAATGAACCACTGGCTGTGATTATTTTCTACCTCGTCTGTAAAATGGTTTTGAAATTCAAATTATCTTATATTCTGTAAAAGCTCACTTGTGGTTCGCTATTTTTAATATTTGATTTCGATCGCACAGAATATTTTGTCGCACATTCTATAGATTTTAATAGCATCAAGTGCAGGAGTAGACTAGACCTCGATTTTATATTTATATCAAATTTTTTGATAAATTCTGTGAATCATCGGAAATAGCCATCAAACACTTCGGATTTAATTGTTGTTTGGTGTTTTCGTACAATATATCCTGAAAATGGGATATCTGCTTTATACTAAATCGCTACAGAAGTTAAAAGTAAAAAAATCGATCTCAATACCGGCAATCTATTCAGTTATGTTCAGCAGGTTGAAAGCAATGTTGAAAGAAATGGCTCTATTTGTGAAATTTTCAACGGTGTCTTCCAAAAAAAAAATCTAAGAAAAGAAAAATTGGTAATTAAACAGTTCCCAATGTACAAAGACGTACCCATGATGTACCTACCTAAATCAAATCCCGAATTGCATCTAAATCCATCATGCAAATTTTTGGCGTCGAAATGTTATTATTTCCTAGCAACTTATATTGTCCTTGAATGTAAGTCCCAAAAAAGTTGGATGAAGTCATTGCCACTATTTGCACCACCTTCATGCGATTCCTTATAGACTATTATTTTCCTTAAATTGTGGAAAAACGGAAAGCGCTGGGTTGTCATATCGTTCTCCTCGGCGATATCAGATAATAATACTAATTTTTTTATCCCATTTTAAAAATAAAACGATAATACAATCACCAGAAGAAAAAAACGAACAAACAATAAAAATCGGAAATAGGCGAAAAAACAACACAAATCGCTTCTAATGCTAGCGCTACCCGTAGGTTATGATAGTGGGGGATAGAGCGCCCACATCCATCCCCCTGAGAGCCTCTCGGTGTTAATCTGTACTCTCTGGCTGTATCTGTACTGGAGCTCCTCCTGCATCTGCTCAAGCCTAAATGGACATAGTTGAATACAACAGGTTGGAACCTAGTGCTGTCCATTCAGTCTCTTCATGGGCTCATGCTCTACTGATTTATTTTATAAAAATATCTAAAAAGATTATATTAAATATTATAAAATATTTAAAAGATGTTTTAGTGATGAATTATGACAGTAATATCTAATATTACTAGGCCAATAAGATGTAATAACACTAGATTTTATATCATATTAGAAAGGCATTAATACCTTTTTTTTATACGCGATTTCTCTGGGACATGAGACATATATATTAATTTAAATTGTCCTTATCATTATTTATTTAGAGAGCGAGGATGGTCCAGCAGAGTAACAATTCCATACTCTTGATCCTAGATTTAGAGTTTGGCTATGGTATTGTGGATTTCTTTTTTGTTTTATTAGTAGCTTCTGTAAAGAGGTCACTTCAATAGATATCGGATAAAACCTGGTGGTTGAGCGTAAATGCTAACCACACCAGCGCCTTGCGGAATCACTGGTAAAGAAACGTTATATCCTTTCTTTAATTTATAATAAGTACTGAACCCAACACCCATTTTTCAAAATTGTATTATTTTTTCTAATCATTATTTATTTATGCAGTTTAGTGTAAATGGATATAATTAAAGATTTGTATTTTTAGCCGTAATAATCATTATGTTAAAAAAAAAAACTGATAGAATTTAAAAAAATTCTGTTCTCTACCCTCACACAACCTCTTTTTTTTCATTTTGGTAAACAATTTTCTAAAATAATCTCCAAATTATTTTAATTTTTTTTTGCTCAAGCTGTTGCATATGTATTACCCATGTCTGCTCTCCCACTAAACGAATTTAATATTCGAAAACACGAATGTTTTAGAAATTATGTTTTTTAAATTCTAATTTCGGCCGCTGTGGGCAGTACACATCTTAAATTCGATTACTCTTACTTGATATCATTGTGCGTCAGAAGCGCTTTCGTTGTAGAGTGCCTCTCCACTCGAAAAAAAAAAAAAAATGGCCTTGTGTAGAAAAAAGTTTCAGAACATCAAGAGTCCATTTTTGGTGGGTTACATGATTTTTTTTTTGCCCGTCTGCTCCGAAGCTGAGACTGAAAATGGTTGGTCTACACTTGTTGAATGCAGCTAATTACAATAGAAATTAGCTTCTCTCCGATAAAATATTTAAGTATTTCGGCTTCAAATATAAAAATAAAAATTTAATTATACTATTTATATTCTCTTTGGCATTTAAAAGCACAAAGATATGAATTAGTCCGAGATATGAATTAGTCGCACATAACCATGTATTAAATCGCATAGTTTGGCTCTTAATTTCTCATTCTTAATGTATTTCTTTATAACTAGATAGAAGCATAATTTTTTTAATGCATTTAGTTTGCTATCGTAAGCGTTTAAAATTCTCTATTATTATATATAGTTTGATTTGTCTGCTAAGTAGCATGTAACCGAGCAGTTATATTTTCCATAATTTCACTTCAAGTAATAAGTGTTAAATGTTGATTTCTTTTGCTATATTATCATGCTGATTATAAATCATCTAAAAAATTATTTTCTCGATAAAAAATGTTGATGTGGCATATTGCTTTATTTTTAAAGATTTGTTATAATTCATCAACAAATGAAATAAGTACAATTATTAAATTCTTTAATAAGTTTATGTTATATTTGTTTTTTACTAGCTTATTGAAATCGATAGCATAGTTTTCTGTTTAAAACATCTTTATTTTTGAAGTATAATTTTAACTTATTAAGTTAAATAGTTTATGTAGATTCGATCAATATGTATTAGCAACGTTTTTACAGTTTGTTGAATCATTAGATGTAACTTAGGTAGTGTTAACTTTAGTTCAGGGGTATAATCTGTTTCAACAAACTCTTTAATGAGTACATAAAAAAACTTTCTAATCTCTGTACCTAATTGATTAATGTACCTACAAACATTTCATTGCATTTAAAGTTTTTCTTTTAATCTTCCTGCAAAGGAGATTTGAGGGATATCGTCATTACCGTCGTGAAACTTTCTATGTGACCAAAAATCAGTTATGTGATTTTTATTTCATTAGAAAATGAGATTTTATCTCATGTGTGCTGCTGAAAAATACCAGTGTGCCAAAAAATGTCACCCACGTGAACGTCCGAGACAGACTTCGCATAGAAGGTTTCACGACATGACTATATAACACTTTTTTTAAAAATATTATTTTATTTCAATCAATTCTGAGTTTATGCAAATGATAGAATGTCACGTTTCGTGTTATGACTTTTATTTGCATTGTCATACTAAAAATATGTTTGATTTATACCTTTTTGACCATCTCAATCTCGTGTTATTTTTTTTCTTTAGGATAAAGATAATTTATTTATTTTTTTTAGAGTGAGCTACTAGATCACGTCTTGATTTTCTTTAAAGAATTCTGAACATAATACATACATCATCCGTCTTATTTATTCTATTACCTCTTAGACAGGAGTTATTTCTTCTATAGCAAAAAACGATAGTTTGTGATACATTTAGTTATGTGAATTTAAGTGGTTAGACTTGCTGGAATCTAGTGATAAGATTATTGAAATCGGCATTCAAAAAAGGATAAATATTTCTCGTTTCAATCAAATCATTCCTGGAAAGTGATTCTGTTGATGACTACTAAAGACAAGATGGAATTTTAAAGAGGCGGCGGTGGGGTACTGTGTGTGGAGTAGCCGGTGAGGGAGAGATAGGAGGAAGTGGTGGGGGCCCTGGGTCGTGAGCTAAATCCAGCCAGTCTGTGTGGCTATGTGGTGCTGTAATGTGGTTCACTGCACCCGAGAGTTCGTTCCGGATGTCGAGCTTCCGCGCCAAGCGGTGGAAGAAGAAGTACGCCCCTGGAGGAGGCAAGAGCAAGGATAAGGATTCGACTGACGGGGGACCCAAGGAGGCGCAGACCGTGCCAGCCAACAACTGGGAGTTTCACGCCTTCAGCAGCTCCTTGTTCGGCGGCAAGAGGGACTCCTTGCTCAGCGAGGATGAAGAATCGCATACACCGTCTCCGCCTGCCTCCAGGCCTGGATCGAGGCCCCCTTCCTGGCTGGCAGCTCTGCCTCACCATTTCGTCATCGAGGAAGAGGACGATAAGACTCAAGGTAAGCAGTTATATCAAGGGCAGGAAGTTGTCAGGAAGGTCGTATTTTAACCTCAGTAGTAATTCAATATTGGACATCAGAATTGTTACCCAAGTATAATTGATAAATTTGAAAACGAGACATGTTATGCATTGAAATGTTTGCGTGATTACAAATCTGTCATTTATTTATGCATAGATCCTGGAAACGAAAATATTGCATTTTAAATAACATGCCATGAGTCTCACCACTTTAAATAAGCCCTGAAGAACTGTTTTAATTGAAACTTTGGTCGGTAATCAGCCTTGGTTACGTCATGATGAGAAATAAGTTATTTCAATTTGGTTTGTTGTCATTCGATGTTAGATTTAGAACCTTTCATTACTTAAATTCATGATAATGAACTTTAAATACAGTTTAAAAGTCATTGTTGTATCAATCCGCTCTTTTCGAGACAGCATTTTGTCAAAAGGAGCCCTTTTTACCTATAACTGACCTATACTGCATTAAGTATATTAATATATTTAATTTTTCTAAAAACTTCCACGTAAAATAATTACCCATTATCTGGTTCTTAGTGATATAAATTATGAGCTGGAGTTGTTTTCTTCTGCTTTCTTAATCCTGCGCCATGTTTGTTTATTCTTATCAACTCTGCTAAGTAGAAATGGCAATGCAACTGTTCATTTGCAGAGCAGTTATGGTTTGTTGTATTTAAATTTTAAATCTGAATTAACAGAATAATACAGCAGAGATAATTTTAATAATGGTTACAAATTTTATTATTATTCATTATTAAAATTCTAAAACCAAAGGTTGTGAATTGAAGTGGTTTGATCTGATATAGATTCTTGTCTTCTGGTGCCATTAAAACGTAAGATAGGAATTATTACAGTTGCAATATGAATTAAAAACATCTTTTGAATGTGGGTTTTCCTTAGCATTCACCGTTTGTTATTCTCAACCTCTAAATTTGTAGATAAATCATTTATTTTTGAAAAACTACTTCCTATGGTACTGAGTTAAAGGAACATAATAGTGCTTCTTTTACACAGTTTAATTTCTGTATATAAACAAGAATGTTTTTAAAATCGATGATGTATAATTGAAGGTAAATTAAATTGGTTATTTTTAAATATCTAATTAGTAAAATTGCCATGTGTGATTTTTATGTTCACATGTGTTGATGAAATATTCAGATGATTCCCTGTCACGAAAGGTTAACGCGGGGTAGCATGCAACTTAGGTAATAGAAAGATATTTAATCCTAGAATAGTGTCCCAGCCTTAACTAAAGTCATGGGTCAGTTATTCCCTCTGTTTAAATAGTGCCCGCATAGTCATCAATGATCATGTCGGTTCTCTGTATAAATTATTATTTTATTGCTCTACATCTGGTGAATTTAATATGTCTCGAGTGTACGTTTCAATCTTTCATTACGAAACGTATTTACATTCTGATAAGATTTCTTTTTTAAGGAATCGGCAATTCATCAAAAGGAAAGTAAACAGATAGAAGCAATCTTTCGATTTTAGAAAACTTATTAATTTTTCTTTTGTAAATATTTTATTTTATAAAACTAGTTAATTAAAAATATAACTGTTGAAAATAGTAATTATTGTGTTGTTTCTTTATATGATTTATTATATTTATTTTTCTTTTGTATATATTTTATTTTATAAAACTAGTTAATTAAAAATATAACCGTTGAAGATAGTAATTATTATATTGTTTCTTTACATGATTTATTATGAATATATTTATTTTAAACAAAAAGTCTCTAACGCTTATCCTGTTTACTCGAACTAACATGTTACTTTCCCTTAAACGCTTTGGTGTGCTTTTCGGGCTTGATATTTATTTAGTAATTCGTTCTGTTTCTTTTAATCGCATCTGCGGTATCGCAGTTCTGCGTGTTGCAGTCTTCCTTGTCATCAATTGGTCACATATTTCTTCGTATAAAATATTTAGTTCAATACGT
The DNA here is from genome assembly GCA_948150685.1 of Rhaphigaster nebulosa. Lineage (NCBI taxonomy): Eukaryota > Metazoa > Arthropoda > Insecta > Hemiptera > Pentatomidae > Rhaphigaster > Rhaphigaster nebulosa. Next base: position 91,788,509 of record OX411308.1, on the reverse strand, counting down.
CGGATAACGACAAGGTGTTTTCCCTATGATGGGCATGGTTGTATCTTGTTTGTGTAAATAATTGTCGGAGTGTTATTATACACCCTACCATTACACCATCTATTCTACTTGAATAATGTTGTTAATTTATTAGTATTTAAAGCATATTATATGTCCTTACTTCTAGTATTATTTCTAATCTAGTTCCGAAAATGGAACTTATTCATTTACATTTAGTTTATCGAAATACCCATTCTATTAATGCCCAAAGTGGGTGGGATACGACGTTTCCCTGAAGTGGAGCACCGCGGCAGATGTTTCACTTCGCGCTTCTACCTTCCAGATGTCTTGTTTTCCTGGGTCGTTTGGGCACGAGACAGTCCTGCCCAATTGAGTGTCCTCACTGACAGATCTCTTGTCTATATTTAGTGTTGACATGAGGCCGTTACTGTTTGGAGTGGTTGTTCACTCCAGTCTTTCTTGGCAGATAAAGTTTCAGATATAAAAATTTCAGCATTTATTTAGACTCGGGTTTTACTTGGTATTGTCGGTCTTTAACATAAGTTTGTTCAGATAACTGTGATTTTATGCTTTGATGCATTGTTTATATAAACGATAATGTATGTTTTTACTGCACAAAAAATCCTTTGCTAAAAGAATATAATATTGCGATATAATGGGTGTATATATGTATATGATGGGTGTCTTGATAACCTAGATGAGCGATACTGCATCAAAGGAAGGAAGAAAACAGAGGACACATAAAAGACTATAATATGTAAATCTATTAATGCACCAATAGTTTGTTACTTGTGGTACTAAACTTAAGGTATCTTATTAAAAAAAGTTTTCACTTTTGATAAAAATAAGAAATCTGTATTAATATTTGCTATAAAGGTGATTAATTTAAGTTGCTTAAATTTACATATATCAATCTTTTTAAAATTAATATACCTGTTTAATCAAAAACTTTTAATCCCTTAATTCCAGAACTAATTCAATTCAAATTCTACCTGTGTTTATAAATGATTATTAATCAGTCATTATTATTAATCACTTATCATTATAATCTATTATCATTATCGCATTTATTTATTCACAAGAAAATGACTGAAGATTTATTTAAGACACTATTTCTTGTCTATACCTCATTAGGCAAAGTTTGTTACTATTATATAAGTCACTTCGTCTCTAATGCATATTCCAAAATGGTTTAGTTACTTTTTTTAGTCATACAAATGAATTGCTTCATAAATTTTATTCCTCCTTCATTGATTCTCAAAATATTACTTTTTATTCATTTTTTTTTCATTTTAGCCAGCAGCAGAAATGCTTTATTTTTTTAACTTAAAAAAAAATTTCTTAATCAAAAGTTTACGAGAGATGATTTAAAAAAAAAAAAAAGTCTAGTTCTGCTTAACTATCTAACCGTTTTCGTTGGAATTTCAACAGAAGATAGTCACAATCGCCGAAGACATTTCTAGAAAAAATAAAATGGTGAAGATATGTAGGATGCTAGGTCAAGGTACAATGTATTGCATAACTATCATAACGTGATCAAATTAAACCGGCTTTGTCGTTTTTTTTTTTTTTTTTTTTTTTTTTTGTGTGTGATAAAAACACATTTCAATTTGATTTGGAATGAATTAAAGTTTACGTTTGGGATTTTCTATTTTTTTTAAATATCTGTATGCATATTATTATCTACAATCTTGTGTAAATTGTCAGAAAAAATCTTGATTATCCACTTGTGCTTAAGTGTGCATTCAGTGAATATTCAATAGCAAATAGTTGGTTTAAATAAAAGTTTAAGAATATTATTAGAATTGTATATCTTTTCTAAAAGGAGATGTGCTTACCCTCAAGAAGTTTTCAATTTCAAAATTACATCTTAATTTTGACTATCTGACTAGTTGCTACAAAATAAAATATGTAAAACCAATATTAAAGTAAAATGTACTGTAATTGGAGTCGTCTATCGGTTGTGAGGGATGATGTTCCTTTATGTACGCACGCATGTATAAGTTTTTAGTTTGTATAATTTTTTTAAGCAAGAATCATTGTTGAACTTTGATTAGCTTAAGTAACATCATAGAACAACTGGGTATGAATATTCGTCAACGTAATATAGTAATATGGTCATAATGATCGTAATGGAGGTCTCTAGCCAGCTCCTTTTCCAGCCTTCTTCTGGTAAGCCGTCGCAATATTCCGTGTTCTAATCCTCGGGGAGTCTGTCATTATATCTTTTGTACGATGTATAAATATGGTCTTGAACTGTAGGCAAGCATAGATCTGTGTGTAATGTTTTGTTGCTAATGTGCCAGGCTGAACGTTGGTCAGTCTCAAGGTTTTTGATTGTAAAGTCTTTATTTGCTGGGAGTATTTTTTGCTGTCCCAAAAATTTGTGATGCGTAAATCCATTTAGGTTTTAAAAGGTATGTAAAGGCCTGATTTTTAGAGTCCATCGTTTATGAAGGATATAACACACTAGTCTAAGTCTCCTTTGTAGACATGTTTCACGTTTGGAACCTAGGTCATCCTTCTGTTTCCTGAACAATCTTGTAAAATTTCTTATTGGTCTTTTTTGTATCAAAACAATCGATTGCAGAGCTAAATTAAACCACATGACGCCAACATCAACAAATTCTAAAGATATCTGTTATTGCAACTTGATAAATTCTTTTATCTTTATAGCATGATATCAAGAACAGTATTCGGCTAGGAAAATAGGCGAACAACAGGTTCTATGGATCAATCAAAGCCGACTTCAGAAGCCTTACTTTCTAAGTCTTAATAGCTCTTATTTTCAACAATGATATTTTACAAATCAACTAGCTTTAATTTTTATTTTACTAGAATATTACTACCCCCGTGAGGGGTCTTGAGTTCAGTACTTGGTAAGGATCGTACTGTTTCTAAACTAACGGTTGTGCAAGGAAATAGATGGATGCGACCGAGATTTTTTTTCTTCTGTTTTTCACGATCTCACCTTATTTCCCTTGTTTTACTGTCCTTTGGTTCCAAATATTTTACTTTTGAACCATTTGTTCTGTTGTTACGGTCTTTCTTAGTTTCTTAGGACTTATCGTTCTTTAAAGCTATTAAATTGTTTGCTTTATACGAAACATTAGGGAATTTGTTTTGGTGTGAACTATTTATTTATATATGTGATCCTCAATATTTTTTACCAACTCCTATTTGTTTAAATATAGAAAATTTATGAAGAGGAAATTTTCTACATATGATGTGGATCTTGTGTCGATTTGGATACTTCACAATGCTGATGTACTGCTTGCATAATTATTATTTGACTCCCTCGCCAAGATACCATATTTTCAAAAACAACTATTCTTAAATTTTTATAAAAATTAATTAGTGCCATAACTTCTTCTTTCCGTAAACCCTTGTTCTTAGCCCCAGAAAAATTTCAGTTTCTTGGATACAGCGTAAACAAAAAAAAAGTTATTATTATTTATTTATTTTTTCAAAGTAATGGAAAATGCTTTAAAATTTTTTTGATCGTGTCGCAATCATTGCCTTAAAATTCATATTTTTCTCTCTTCATATTTTCCGGAGATTACTTTCGGTATAACGAACTATCAAAATCAGAAATAGTTTGTAGAAAAAATAATTCATATAATAAAATATTAAAATAAAAAAATGATGGAATGAACCTTTGGTGTTAAATATATTTATATCAGAATGAACTGAAAATGTTAATATGTTTCCTTAAATAGAAAAAATAGATTAAAAAGGAAACTATCAGGTTTGGCTGATAGTTCATGATGTATACAAAAGAACTGCAAGTTTATTTTTTATTTATTTTTTTAAAGTGCATAATTCAAGTATGCTGGACGGGAGTACCTAATTTACTTGTTGAAGTTCAGACATTTTTGTTACAATCCAAAGAATTACTAATCTTATTGGAGAACCTTCGTTTCGGGAATGGTCGTGATTCAGCTGGTGTTTTCATAATTGCATCCATGACAGCGACATCATACAGCTGTTGTAGTTGCTGTCTGTCATGCATACTTGTTCGACGGTCTGAGTCATTCGACCCGTCCAATTCTTGGTTTCGACTGATTGCCAGTTAAAATAGAAAATAGTATTAAGATTTGAAATAAATAAATCAATATATTCTGTTATTTGCGTCATTAGAAATGATCTTGTCTATTCTCATCTAATTAGATTCGACAGTAGAAAGTGAATAACTCATGTGTTTTTTTGTGTGTGTCTTGACGTGAAGTTACCCAAAAGATTGAGGACGTGACGGCCGAGTACGTTGGAGCGAGGGTCCCAGAGTGCCCGGTTCGGAACGTTGTGGGTTCAATTCTCACCTGGGTCGGTTAATATTTATTTCGTGGCGATCCCGCGAAATGAATCTTTACACACCCACTCTGGTTAGTACGGGGCGGTGACGTAAAAGTAGCCGTCAGGGGTTGGCAAAAAGGACCATATGGCCCACTTGCCGTACTAGTTCCCCCACCAATACCAGTACCAGTACCAGTACCCAAAAGATTCAACTAGTCCAGTTAATATAAGATTTCCAGAAGAAAAAATCATAAGTTTTTTTTTGAACGATTTTTATACGTTTTTCTGGATACTGAATCAGATTCTGGATTTTGTAACCTCGTATCTATTCTGCGTTTTTTTCTGAAAACGCAAAAACCGCGATCAAATTGAACGGTTTTCAGCTTTTTGCGTATATCTCGAGACCAATTGACTCTACGATAAAACCATCTATTTTCAAAATTAAAGATAAGAGAATTTCCTGCAAATTTTATATATTTACATTTTTTAATCGGATGTACGGTTTAGGCGTTAAACAGCGTTAAAATATCACGAAAATCCAACCGTGACTGGTGGAATAAGGTGGTTTGTTAGTTATGTTGGCTGGTCATCCCATCCGTAATATTTTCTGAGATGATCCTATTAAAAATCTAGATTTCTGTGGAATATTGTATTATTCTCAATATTAACCTCTATAAGAAGGTATATTTTCAATGTCTACCTTAATTTAGATACCTGTTATATAATTAAGATTTTATTTCCAACTTCTCTATGTTAATTACAATGTTTTATATTCTTCTAATTTCGTCTCGGTGTCATTAATATTTAAAATCTAATCTTTCATAGTTTGTGCTAATTCATTACAATATTTCATTTGTATCATTTGGAATGTTTTTAAATGATCACCCACCTATAATAAGAAGACCTAGGAATATATTTTTATTTAGAGTGTTACTCTTTAAGAAGGTGCCAAACTGAAACAGAAACCATGGATACAAGAGCCAAACACTAGAGAAAGAAACAAAAACAATATAACCAAAACACAAGTGCTTATATAAACGTGTTAAAATATTATTTAACCGTTGCTTTTATTAAATTGATTTAATGCAGTCAGGCTTGTAAAGTTCGACTTATTATAATATTGATGATGATATTTTTAGAAATGGTCGTTTATGTTAAAGAAAAGTTATAAAAAGTTCATGTTCCGTTTCAGTTACACTTCTATGACAAAATATTTTCTTTTAGCACATACAGGTATAAACAAATTCTGTTTTCTTATTAGTCCCGATTGGGGAACCTAACAGTCATCTTTCGAAAATTTAGTTTATTATATACAGAAGCATTGTATCTTTCTAATAAACCTTATTAGCTTTCCAAACTTCGTAGGAAAACAATTATATGTTTAATAATAGGTCCTAAAAAGAAACTAGGTTTGTGCCCCTGAGAGGCCATGCAGAGTAGGTCTCTATAAGTTTTGAACATCCAGACATTGCAGAAACTGTTTCTATGTTTTCTATTTTTAAGTACTAATATTTTTTCACTTAGAGGCTATTTAAAGCGTCTATCTATGTATTAACCATATTTTGAAGTAATAAATTATTTATATTATATGCGCTTGTGAAGTAATGACATAATGGCTCGTTACTCTTTTCTTAATCAAACGTTATTTAGATTTTATTATTATTTTACTAATGTTGATAAATATTCCTTACAATGTTTTGGGTTTTACTTTCATTTATGTTATTTATTCTTAATGAAATCTTTTCATTATAATCATTGATTTAATTAAAATTCATGTAATAAACCACATATTCGTGTAATTCTATGGAATTCGGACTAATAATTCATTTTAAAGCAAATTTAATTGAAACGTTTTTATCTAGGGAACGGTGGTCTGGGGTGGGAAGGAAGAGCGGTGAAAATAAAAAATCGTTTTAGGTTTTTCTTCTATAAATTTTATATTTACTAACGTAGTCTTCCCTCCATTTCTATAGAATGGTTGATGCTATTAATAATTATTACTGCTAAAGGTAGGGACATAAATGTTTGTCCCTATTCGCATTTAGTATGTAGTTGAAACAGAGCGAATGACGTCAGATACAAGTGATCGCCATGCTGAGGGTCACTGCGGCTAATTGAGCGAATTAAGGACGCCTCGCTTCTCTATGCCTATGACCATTCTCTTCTCAATGTAAAAATTCTGATTTAGCCCTAGGCTAATTTTCTCTAGATCGTTATTTGTTCAATAGCGAGGCATTAAATATGGAATAACTGTTGAGCTGTGTAAACAAGAGTCTCATTCAATGGGCATTACTGTTTTCTGAATGCGCCCCATCACGAAGCTGTCCTACATTAATGAATATCAACTATCGATTCGGCTTAAAGATAGGATGGGTGAATACATTATTTTTCAATGTTCTGTAGTATTGATTATTTCTAATACTGTATAGGTAAAGGCTGTCGGTGGTATTGGAAACATTTCCCTAATTTTACAGAATTGCAGTTAAAACAGATTTTTTTCCTACAAATGAAAGTGGATTCATTTTTCATTTAAAATCATATAGCTCCCCTTCCTATTGGTATGGGACAGGAGTCTACAAACTACGGCCCGCCAAAGTTTATTTTTATTACATTACAAAATTTACTATCGAAGTTAATCATTTAAAATAATAATCCGATGTTTTTATATAATGAGTAATTAAGAAACACAATAACTGACATACTTAGTGAAACTGAACAGTTTAATTTTAATTAATCAAATGAGTATGTTGGTATGATGAGGTAGGTGTTGGACCTTGGGGTTGAGTGGAGTCAGTGTGGGCCTTTAGCTGAAAAGTTTGGAAACCCTAGGACTAGGACTATCAGACCAAGACCTAATCATCTGAGGTCTGGTCAAAGCTAAAAAAAGTGAAGTACAAATGTGTAACTGGACATCATGTTCCTTCTTTACCTGCGAGGTACAGATTTATGGAAATAGGTATGGAGGTATATATTTATGGAAGTCCGTTGATAAAATCTAGAAGATTATGATTAGGCTACGGGCAGAAAATTGTCTACTGTTCATGTCTGCCAATGTTTTGTTTGTTTTACGCCCGCCTTCTTTAGGGCTAAGACAATAAGACACGAATGGAATAGTATTCACTAATGTAATTCCGCTGGATTTATTCTTCTCATGCCTGGGATTATTCTTGTATCATATTTACGAGTTACTAGTCATGAAGAAGTTACGCAGGCAACGTAGGCAGAAGAAAACACTAAATATACAACGTACGTATTTTACCCAAACATAAGGTAACATTATATTCTTGTATCATGTTTACGAGTTACTAGTCATGCAGAAGTTACGCTGGCAACATAGGCAGAAAAAAACACTAAATATACTACCTACGTATTTTACCCAAACATTTTAGATCGCGATCTGTGACTTTTTACTTCCTTGTACGCAGTAAAGGAAGCATTGTAATCGCGAAAATTTTCGGTTTTCAGATTTCAACGGAAATATCCATTTTGACCATCCCTGAATCCATTTTGACTAGTTTCGTCGTGGCGTCTGTATGTACGTACGTTCGTATCTCGCATAACTCAACGGTTAGCCGTAGTTGTAAAATCTAGTTGTAAACCACCTCCCTTTTTGGTCACTGCTTGATCACCGGAAGAGGTACTTTACTTGAAGGTCATATTAGACTTTCATCAAACATTATACTAAAATATAACCTAAAACATCTCAAATTTGGTTAATAGGACTTTTATATCGATAAATTAGATCGTATTTATTAGATTTTAGTTAAAATTTGTGAGCTGAAAAGGGTAATTTACTTGAAGGTCATAATAAACTTACATCAAAAATTATATTAAAATAAAATACAATAATCATATGTTTCGGTAATAAAGGTAACAAACGCAATTTGGTTTCCAATCAATTAAACATTTTTATTTGTTTTAAATGTTAAAATTGAGTATAAAATACTGGTTTTCCTGCCCATTTGTGAGATGAACAAGTCTGCAGCAGGAGAACAAGATATAAGTTGAGTGGGTTTTTCCGCTTAAAATGTCGAAACTCGATTTCCAATGCTTTACAAAGTGACATAGACAGTTCTAATGTTGTCACGGAACACGAAGAAATCTCTTGGGAACTTGTTACCTACTGAAAGGAAACGAGATACAATACCGGAATGAGACCTCCAGAAACAAGAGTAAGTCAGAGTGTGTGTGTCAATAGATAGATGTCGCGACGCCGAGTGTCGTTTTTGAGATATTGCAATCTTCGGAAACTAGTAACCAAATTGAGGATCACTATTTCAGCCACCGATTTATAGTTTAATAGGCGTACAAGGAAGTCATGTGTTGTCCACATCAGATATTTTTTTAATGAGCACCTTTGAAGTTGGACCTGTTATAACTCGTTAGATCGCACCGTTTGATTTACTTAGTTTTTCTAATTCCAGTGCGTTTTATTTTACCCATAACATTGACAATATTTCCCATCTTGTGAAATAATTTCAAAGGTTTTTTTTATTTTGTACTTATGAACTCCAATAAATTACGTGATTTATTTGTTTAACTAAAGGGATAATATACTTAATTTTTAATTTGATAAGGTGGATAGCAAATGAAGGGGGAATGAAAATAACGTTTCGCAACTATTTAATCGCATTAGCACAGACTGATGAATGATTCCGACTTGGAGAACTTCGAAATCAATCCGGTTCCATAACTCCTTTCATGAGTCCACGAAGCATTTGGAAGCCGGCTCGAAATTAATTTCATTAAAGACACAGGAATCAAGGGTTATTCAACCAGTCAATTCATAGCGCCCTCTTCTTTCAAAGTGTGTACCACAGCTCTTTCCTCTCAAAATATTTTCCGAGAGGTTTTTTTTAGATTGTATTAAATGTATTCTTAGATCAAAAGAATAAAAAATCTTAAAATATATATCACTCGGTATTTATTCTTATGATCTTTTTCCTTTTCACATGAATAAAAAGAGTGCATAGATGCAATTTTAGAGCAAATCAACCTTATTCCTTTTTCGGATATCTCACATTATAGTGGCCTTTATGCAAAGTAAAATTTGTTGTTATTGCCAGAGGTAATTTCGAAATAAAAAATTAGCTGATAATATAGCGCTGATTTATCCTTGGTTTTAGGGAGTTAGTCCGTTGTTTTTACTTCTTGCGTCGGTCTAGTTGAAGTTTATTGGTATTTAAAATACCAATATTTTTAATGAACTGCTTTAAAATTAATTGAGCTAAAATATATTTTTTTCTAGTTAATAAGTCTTTTAAACGAGGCATTAAGATTTTCATTGCATCGTAAACTTGAAATGTCATTGTCTACTATACATACCATATATATTTTTGTTAATTAAAAAAAACACACACACACACACACATATATATATATATATATATATATATATTTATGTTTGTGTGTGTATAATAAAATGTCACTAAACTTTGGTCCGTCCGTGTACGAAAATATAATCTTCGATATAGGGAATTACTTTTGACCTCACCCCCTCTAGGTAGAGGAACCATTTAGTCTCTATTTATAGTCCCATGTGGACTTTTTTTGAGGCCATATGGACTTATGACTCGGCATTCGATCTGTTCAATTTGGACATCCCAGGTTTTAATCACCATTGGTATTTACCTTCCAACGTTCTGTCCTAGTTAAAAAAAGAAAATGCGATGCAACACTTCAGGATTAATTTTAATCTCTTGTATCTCTATTTACCTCAGTTATTTTATTTTTTCACCAACCACGTAATCATTTTCCTTAAATTATAACATTCCTTGCATTATATTATTATATTTTTAAATCATTTAACACTGATATTGGACATCCCCACTTCTTCCAGTTTTCTCTGATTCAACATTTTATGTAGGAGTTGTTCAACCCTTAATATATGTCAGTGTATCCAGCAAGATGCATAGTTTTCGCCGTTATGTAGTTTAGAAATTTGATGCCTCTATTTTATTTCCTTTGTCTTTCATATTTCTCTTTTGGCAAGGTATAACCTCCATCAGTTTCCAACACGACTTTGCCGTAGAATATTGTTTATTTTCGAAATTGTTGGTTAGGTTTATTAATCTCGTGTGCTGTTATGTAAGCTTTGGTTAAGGAAAAAAATACACCTGAATTGTTCCCAATTTGGCTAATAATATGAGCGTTTTTGTTCGGATCAATTTATAAGTTGATAGAATCATAATTCGAACTAGAATAGAATTTATTGTTTTTCTTTTTTTGTTATTTTATTTTTTGCAATTTTATGATCTACATGATGTCTTCTCAACCTGATTTAATGTTTTGTTTTTTCTTTTAAAGAAAAATGTTTTTTCTTTCTTTTAGTTTCTCATTGAATATTTTAGTTAGTATCAATATTTAACAAGTTTAGTATCAATATTGTTTATTAATAAAAACATGTATTACTTAAACTCGTGTGAGCTTCATTACACCCACCGCCAATCCTATACTAGCTTATTTGGCAATGTACATGTTTCATATCTCAGCTAAAAATGCGCTAAAAGTTTTACAACTCTAAAATTAGTTCGATCTTAAGAAACAACATTAACAAAAAAAATTGTTTGTGCTCTGTTAAAAGTGTCCTTGCCAAATTAAGGGTTAAGAAAGTCCTTTTACTTCTTCTTAGCTTATCAATGACAAATCAAAGCATTGTTGTCTCTTACCATACACAAATTTGCCACTTTGCAACTACATGCACATTATATGCACCAGACAATGCAATATACTGTCCATAATAATTTAAGCACAGAATGACAGTGAGTGACAGTCCAATAAGGTATCAAAATATATAAATAACATTAACATGCTAATTTTCATATGAATTCATAAAATATGGCTACCTTAAGCCCCGCATAATTAGGTGCGGTTTGTTGAAAATTAATAAAATTTAGTATAGTGTTCCGCCTTATTGGAGGCACTAAAGGGGGCCATGATTTTTAGGAATTTTTTTTCTTATCCTTTTCAAGTTATCTTTTGATTTTTGCTATGTTTGTGCTTGCAAGCCTTTTCAACTATATCTTTACTTAGGTATCTCTTTTTGAAATATTTGTCAGATCATTGCAGTGGTGATGAATTGAATATTCAACTGTGAAGCTGTATTTATTCTATTCCTATTATCTGTTTCGGGTTATTCTGTAACGCAATAAGCCATTAGATAATCTCTCATGAGTTTGCACGCGCGAAAAGATAAATGATAGTCATGGAGAAATGTAATAAATAAAAATAGACTCATTTTATTCCTAGCACTAACTCCTAATAGTCTTCGGGTAAACATTGCTTGTGCTATTTTGGCATTAATTGATAGGATAAATCTAAGATGTAAATGTTTTCTTAAATGTAATCAAAGAAATGTATAGTTTTTAGGTGTAGTTACGGGATAAATAAAATTAATCATTGATTTTAGTGCAATTTTAGTATTGTTTTCTTCAAAGTAATGTAGTACGTGATTCAAGCTTATATCCTTATATGTTCAATTATTGTCTCGAGATTGTTTCGTCCTCTCTTCGGTTGAACCAAAAATCTTTAACATCTTTGGCCTTGGGGTGTGGTTTTGCATATTTTTACTGAGATTTATAACAGGAGGGAGTACTGATGGATGATAATCTGGAGGGGTCACACAGTCTCATTATTAGTTGCTTCGAACTATGCCTGTGTTGTGGTTCCCGCGGTGCGATGGGACTACCCACAGCTCGATGACCGGTCTCTTCCATTGAATCTAGTGATCACTTCAGTGAAGTACATTAATAAGGGTTCAGGGCAATTGTTCAACAGGTAGAGTCCCATGAATTGTGGCCGTTTTTTTTTTTTTTTTTACAGAGTTGTGGATCGTTTGCCTATTATTAAAAAATACGGGACATATTTTTAATTTTTCCAATTTTCTTGTAGGCCGGCAACATAACATCGTATCTGAAGATTGGTAAATTGGTGTTATGCTAAATGCCTAGGGTCTTAATTACTTTCTCAGTCCTAATTTGATTATTTGTAATATTTCTAATAGTTCGGGTGGGATTTTAGGTTTCAGACTCGCCCCACTGGATATCTTATATATTGCTCGATCGAGCCATCGGTTGACAGTTCAGTGGCTGGTTGTTTCCCTCTTGAATAAGTACTTCTATCAATGTCTCGGTCGGTCTCTGGTTCTTCTTTCCGAGATATAGATAAATCTAAGATCTATTTATCTATTTATATATCCGAGACCTATAAACTATTTTAATGTGACAATTGTAGTAGCAGTCTGAACAAGGGCCTTGTCCAGCTTATTCAACGTGCTTTTGCCACTGCCACCTATCACCGTTGGCAGTCCCGATAGTCGCATCAACTTTTCGTTATGTCTTGCCCTCTACAGTCCTGTGGTTTCGTTCTTGATTGTACTTAATATTTCTTTCGACTTTTTTTCGAAAGTTTTTAAGCCTAGTTCCATATACTTTATAGTGGTACTGGTTTCCGCCTCATCCAACATAGGCAAAAGAACATGGCAGGCTTTATCGTCACTAACGGACAATAGAGCATAAGTCCTTAAAACTGACATATTTTCTTATCGAATCAAAACAGTTTTTTTCTAGTGATATTGGTTTGTTTTTACAACCCTTCAAAATCTGTCTGCTATTTCTTTTTCACCGCCCCACCTATCATATTCTACCTCAAATATCATCTTTTGACTCGAGTATTAAAAATTGTCTCATAGATAAGCTATGAATTTTGATAAGACATGCAATAGTTCAAAAAGATGCAATCATTATTTTATCATCATTTTTTTGGGGGAGGGAGAGGGGGAGGGGGAGTATCAAAGTGCTACCCACTATTTGCCTATCCTAATTGTATCAGTTTGTTCATTTTTTCTGTTTTTATAAATGCTTCTTAATTTATATTACTATAACTATGACTTAAAAAACTTTTCTTGATTCTGGCGATTCTCAAATCAAATATTAACATAAATATCGAAATATAAGCAACAAAGGAAAAAAAAATCATCATTGTAGTTTTGAAATTTTTAGACTAATTCGGGAGGTTAAAAATGGTCGCTGAAATGTAATTTTTCTCTGTTTTTCCTCAATATCTTGATTACTGTTGCTTGGTTATAATTGGAAGATTCTCAAATACCAGCGAATTTCCAGTTTTACCAATTCAGTCTTCTGAACAAAATGAAAGAGACACATTAATGCAGAACAAACACTGCATATCTCATAACAACAGCCCGAAGAGCCTCATCTACTTGAGACAGCGCATCACTCCAAGATATCTTAACTAGAGATTGCATTTATGTGATCTTGTCTTTTTCTGTCCAGATGACACCTGAATTGGTGACACGCAAATGTGATCTGGATGGACAGACCCACTGTCCTGTCTTTTCCTCTTTAAATACAGGACCGTTCTTTTTTGCTTCGGTTGACAGAACTGCGTAGGAAGAATAAATTAATGAAACACATACGTTTTTTGATGTATCAAAAATAAGCCTGAAAAAGAACTACTAAATTGCAGGAATATTGCTACTGTAAGTCATTATAAGTACAGTAAGTCATTTTTATTATTTTGTATAAATCAATAATTATGATCATACTTATTAAAATATATTATTTTTCCATAAAATTAGGAATAGTTTTCAGATTTATGTTTTTAGTGAGTAGGGCTTTTAGATTGATCATTTCGAGCTATCTATCGATTAGTAAGCAGTTCCCGTCCCGAGTGCTGACTAGGCTCCAGGCGTTATTTCCTATAGAGTACACTGCCCTCGGTCACATCTCAAATGCTTCCTTTAGAATATGCTCTCCATTTACAATGACTACTTCAACAATCTTGTTTGTTTATTGCGAATAGGCAGAGACAAGCATTAAAAAACAAAATCGCGTCTCAATAAAAAGCAATTTTTATTGTTGTAATGATTTGTTAAATTAGGTTTTATTTAGAACTAATATTCCTGCAATATCACCTGATGTGACTATTCTTTTACCCTCGTATTTGAATACGAAGCTCAACTAACTATTATGATTTAAATTAGTGTTCCAATATAGGATACAGTGTTTTTAATTACCATATTTCTATTGTCGGTTGAGATATTAAGATTTTTTCAGTATTTGACGAAATAGGATGTTCCAATGTAATAAAAAAACACAATAAAAATGGTTCACTTCATTTACCTCAGGTTGAGGAAGTATCAGTATATATTTTTAGTATAGACTGATATTTACTGGATTTTATAGAATCGTGATATTAGTATAACATGAAAAAATATGATATATTTCCTGATGCTGGTGTAATACCCAGAAACGTAGAAGAGCAATAAACAAATTGATAAAGGAAGATCCTTCTTTAAAAATATTGTACTCTATAAATATTACATAATATTTTATTTTTGTAAAATATTCAATCCAAATAATAACTACTAACTGTTGGATACATACATTTTTAGAAATGATAAACCGTAGCGTAATAATTTGCAGCGTTTAGATATATATGGTATATTACGTAAAGACATATCTATTCCAATTTTTGTTTTTACTCTTCCTATTTATGATTAGAAATCGGAGAGCTTTATAGCCATTTATTTTTTTCCGAACCAATACAATTACGATTTCATTTTACATCTAATATCCAGTATCCATATTGTACTAATACATAAAGTTCAAATAGCTTGTTCCTGTCCTGGCAAATGTCCGTTTGTTGCGTTACAACTTACGCCTTTGTGTATATAGTTGTGATTTAATAGGAAGCAATCAGTTATTGTGAAACTATTGTTGACACAGATAAATATTAAGGATCTAGTGCAGTCCATATTAACATTGCTGATATTTCGTAATGGCTCTGTCATTTGTTAAATAATCTTTGACACCGAATTGAAGGTTATCGCGTGAATGCGGACTTTTAACTGTTTAACAGAATATTACTTCATTATGTTGTGTTTATGCTTTATTTATTTTTCGTCGAAATCATTATCTGTATCGTGGATAATTCTCTGGGCCGTTAGTTTCTTAGAGGAATTAATCTAGTGCTACATTGATTATTTCGATACTCAACCGTGAACCACATGATTGGTAAGTTGGCATAGATAAATATGTTAGAAGTTTGACACTTGGTCTTGGGTCATTGGATCATACTTCACTATTTATTTATTCAAATAACTACGCAATAAGCTCACCTGATTTTGTGAATTCCAATCCTACCCCCTCCGAAAAATATATTTGTGAGACTAAATCGAAATAAGACATCTCTTATTCCGTGCATAGTAATGAATCCACTATTCTAAAATGTCAGATCCTATTCAATATAACGTTTTATCGTAGAAATATCTAAAAGGTTTATTGTATAAACCTTGTGATTACTAATTGTAAATTATATTGGCCGACATATATTATCAGTGATTTAAATACCTACGGTTGTGACTCACTCCAGTTCTGAATCTGTAGTTTTCCCTCTGTTCGCTGACTTCTCATCAGTTTTTATCTGTTTCTTCCGCTTCATTGCTATCGCCTCACTCTTATTCATTCATATGATGTTTAATAGTTTAGTCATCTGCATAAAGTAAACTACGAAAACGTAGTTGACGTCCTAGTTTTTTTTTTGTTACAGTTTTTCTAGGTTTATTTTTCCTGAACTACTTTTTCCTGCCAGCATTAGGGAAAATTGTATAGACTGTCGTTCTAATTCTGCTTAAAAACTAACATGTATTGACTAGATAATAAGCAGAACTGCGAATGAAATTATAAACGAATTGCAAACATTCCGACCATTAATCCAGCGGAACGAAAGACACGTACCTACATTCATCAGCATCGCGGAATTATTTAAGGAATTGGAACATTTTAATGTTTTCAATGTTTAAGACGAAACTGTGAGTGGATCTCCTTCCAAACCTACGGTGGCCATATTTCCTGAGTCGTAATTTTGGAAAGGATATCCATTCATTGAGCGGAGGGGATAATTAAATTTCAAGAGTTTGAAGCTACCAAATATTTTTTTAAATGAAAAGTACCTTTTTTATAGTTAGGCATTAAAATTCTTTAATTTCTGATCATAGTTACAATATTGTAAGCTGTATTTCAAAATAAAATGTATTGATACCTAAAAATAAAGCCAAATTTACATTACACTTTTGAGAAAACGGCTTGTCACGCAACAAAATTAACCACATGAAATTGAATTTATAGTCTCATTGAAAAGCATTGTGTAAAATTATTCGTTATTTTAAAAAATTGCACCTACGGACACGATTCCATTTAAAAGTGTTCTTTTATAAAATAAATTAATAATAAAAAATAAAATAAAATAAAACTTAATGTGAAAACCAGTTATTCCAATGTTATTTAAACCACATATCCATTTTATTATTGAAATAAAACCTGTCGGGAGTATACCTATAAGAAAGTTCACATCAAAATAATACTTGGATTTTAGAAAACTATACTGTGACTATTTTTTTTTTCTCGGAAATAGTTGATTTTGCGAAAATTCAGGACAAATTTGTTTTTCGGGGCACAGTGCCTGAAATTCGAGACTGTCCCAGGAAATTAGGAGTTTATGTCCACCGTGTCCATATCTCAAACGTTTTTGACGAAAATCATTCCAAATGAAAACCATTTCTTAATTTTTCAACTTCTTTTTTTTTTCTTTGAATATACATTTCTAATCGGTTTATTAAGTATCCGGTGTTACTTCTCTTGCACCCATCCCTTCTTCCATTTTTCTTTTTCTGTTGTTCATTTGCATCGTACTTTTCTAATATTTTCTGTTTTTGCTTTAAATACACACGCTTAGATCATCGGGTACTATAAGATAATCTTCAACTATAACAAAACTATAAAGTTCGTGTACCTGTCATTGGAAAGTGCGAATACTTAGTGATCCCATAAACTATGTGCGGCCGCATAAATTAAATTATATCGTGCATTAAAGAGTAAATTATCTCCGATTATCTCCTTCAAGGGTTTCAATGAATGCTGTGTTCTATTTTTTGTTGTTATTTACATAGTTTATCTTTTAAATAAGTGTAAGCATTTTAAAATATTACTAGAGAAATGTTAATTTTCGGTTTATATTTTAGAAATTTGTGCACAAAATTAAATTTATTGTTTTCATCTTGAAAATATCAAGAAAGTTTTAAAACGAAACAGTAATTTGACTACTCTTAATTTAAATACAAAACTGAGCAATTGCTGAAGTGCAAAACTATTTCTTTTTTTTAACTTTGCCTCAGTTTGACCAAGAAGAAAATACATATAAATATTTTGTACAAGGAAGAGAAAAAGATAAGACAAATCCAAGTTGCGCATTATTTTTCGTCTTATTTTTCCCAAAATGATAGATTTTTGCACTTTGTCATGGGAGGTGCATTTTAAATCCGTTTCATATCCCCTGGACCCAGGGTTTTTGGGGGTATGGGGGATGCCTGAAATACATTTATACGTACGCTTTTCTTTTTTTTAATGTATGATATTTTTTTTAAATAATATATTTACATTTAAAATCTTATAATTTTGTCTTGGTGTAATTTCTCTATCAGTAAATTTATATTAATACGAGCCATGGAAAATGACTCTTCCAACTTTTTATTCTTGTAAAGCCTTGCTTGATTTGTATTAGTTTTGTTTCATCGAGTGCGTACGCGGAACAGAAGATTTTTCCTTTTTATAATTATTTATGATTAGTAATATTATCTTGATTTTTTTTATTTGCTTTCGGAAATTTGATAAATTTAAAATAATTAATTAATTACACTTAAAGCATAGGTCCGGTGTTACATACTTAACAACCTAAACGTTTTTTGTCCAATTCAGTGTTATTGATGTTACACTGATTTAAAAGATATATATTCTCATTTAACCTATTAAATCAATTACCCAAAAGAATTTTTAACTTTGAAACTGACCTTATGATTGATTTGAGCTGAGATTTTTGGAAAAGAATTTATGATACTGAAAATTAGGTATCGTAAAATGTTAACGATGTATCATTAGAATTGTTCACTCTCCTTCT
Organism: Rhaphigaster nebulosa; assembly: GCA_948150685.1. Taxonomy (NCBI): domain Eukaryota; kingdom Metazoa; phylum Arthropoda; class Insecta; order Hemiptera; family Pentatomidae; genus Rhaphigaster; species Rhaphigaster nebulosa. The sequence goes on along the minus strand of OX411308.1, from coordinate 91,770,245 downwards.
AATTTCTAAATTTAACTTTCCGCACAATATTTTTTAGTATTCAACGGCGGCAGATATACAATATTTCTGTTAATGGGAGTGAGTATACAATCATTTTCACATCTTATGCTTGTATATACGAGTGCAGAATTTATACAGGTTAGTGAAGAAGTAAATGAATATTTTAATTTTATGAATAATGAGCAGACTTCTGAATTGATGATCTTGTTTTATCAATGAAAGCTTTCGCATTCAGTTACTGCATCACGGGAGTTTTAGCTGAGTCATTTTATGCTGTAAGGAATCATTTGCTTAAGTTTTATATATAAATAATTTATTTGAGGTATTAAAGAAGTGTTGTAATTTAATAAAGTCTTCTTTTTTTCAGGTATGTCCAGAAAAATGTTTTTACCTGGTATTGAGTAAGTTACAGTATTTTAGTTATTATATGAAAGTCACGATAAATTCTTATTCACCTATATTTATTTTTTAAACCACAATTATCGATTAAATCCTATCCAATGACGGGGAGAATTGCTTTCCTTTCTTTCTTTCTTTCTTTATTTTTTTTTTAAAAGCAGTAAAATTTCCACGTGAAATTAAATTTTCAAAGGAATGATATTTCCTGTGTATGACACAAATATGCTTTCAAAATTCTTATATAATAGCATTAAATGTTTATATATCCTTTATTTTATTATTAAAAATCAAAGTAACTGTAAATTACATCGTGTTTATATATAATACAGTTTTTCTTTTATTGCAAATACTATTTTTTTATGTTTAGTCCTATATTTTTGTTTTGGAAGAGTGGTGCATTTTGCATTATCATTTAAAAACTATTTCCTTTAAAAATTATTCCATATCATTAAGAAAAAAGCTTTTACTTCACTAATTTGTTTTGGTTTATTCAAACGGCCTATTTCACGAATTCAAATTCGAATATTGTTTTTGCACCTCTATAATAAAAGTTTATATTGCACTATTTTTGTAGGACAATTGTTTCTGATTTTTTTCTACTATAGTTATTTATTTCTCATTGATCGTGCAATTAATAATTGATTGAATATATTTTTTTCTGAGAATAAGATTGCGTTAAAAAGGAAGACAAAAAAAAAGAAACGTTTACAAATCAATAATTTAGACTTTGACAAGCTGCCTAAATCTTAAAGAGTTACATAGTTGTTCTTTATTTTATTTTATTTAAATAAGTTTGTTATGTATTTAATTTTTAAGTTATTTGTTTCTTTTGTATGTTTTTTTCAACGTTTCCATTATTTTTTTTTTTGTTTTTTGTCAACGAACATAACATCTTCATAGTATAGAATGATGGTATAATGAAAAAAATTGGTCCCTAAATGAGGTTAATGTATAAGTAAAACTCAAGCACACATACACAAAAAAAAACAAGAATCATATATTCGTATGTAGTTTTCGTTGTCATAGTGTTTATAAACCACTATAATTTTTAGTTTATAATGTCTTCGTTTCTCAAAAAGTTCATCTTGGCCAATGAAATCCATTCAATTTTGTTTGTGTCCACTTCAATATAAACCTCTATGTTAATATTCGAACCACTCTTTTTTTTCTCTCCAAAATTTAAAACGTGAGGTTGTTTTTAGGCACCAATTAGTACTATCGAAACTGATTTATTAATATAGGAAACATTGTTTTCTAATTCGCTTGTTATAAGAGATAATATCTCTTTCTTGGACACGGTTTCATTCTATAAATTTTATTCAAACAAAAAGAGATAAAACAATTGGTTTTGGCATCGCTTTCTGGCCGCTTCCCCATCTGATTTCTTGATACCAACTGTTTAAAAGATCGACAAATTGAATTTAAGAAAGTGACTTTATATCTTTTATCGTTTAATGGATTTGTTTTCTGTATTTTGTACTTTCTAATTAAAACAACTTATTTATTAAAAAAAAAAATAATACTTCATTACTGAAGTCCATTTCTCGTAGTGCGACTTGTAGAATTGTTGAACGGTATGGAGAGCAAGATCACACAGAGGCGGCATTATTCCATGGCATATGAAAGACCTTGGTGTTTGATTAACTAATGACAAAATGGCGTGTGCTGTAATTTTCCATCGGTTCTTGTCACTCGTTAACGAAAGGTACACAGGTCAATGCACAGTTATTTACGTAGATGGGACAATTTATAAAGCCCTTACTGATTGATACAAAAATTTATTGCCAATATGCTGTAACATGATGTTTTCCCTGATAAAATTATACAAAATAGCTCTCGGAAAAAAAAAAATTATTATCTGTAAACTATTTGTATCTAACTCGTCCTTGTGTGAAGGTTAAGATTGATTCTTGGTCGTTGCTTTGAACCGATGTAGACCTTTCTATTGATAGAAACGTTCTGACGTCACTAGAACTTCGTAAATGGTTCTTTAATTCGAAGTCTAAAAAGAAAAGTTAATTCTTCGAAATGCGTTCCTTTTATTAAGAAGCTCGAATATTTTAATTACTTAATTGAAAAAAACGAATTTAACTTAAATAAACGAAAATTCGGGTTTTGACAAAATTAGTTTTCTGAAATATTTTGTTTAAACATCAGAATATGAATATAATATTATAGTATGAAAAATATTATTATTATAAATTATTATTACATATTATATTAATGTTAATATTATTATTAAAATATGAAGTTTTGACAGGACTCGCTAAATTAAAACTTCGTGTTTTTTTTGTAGGTATCTTGGTGAGTGTTCAATCTAAAACCACCATATTATTACAGTTAAAAAAATAAAAAACTAAATTCGAAAAAATCCTCTGTTATTTTAAACATAATAAATGAAAAAAGTAATAATAGTTAAAATTATAAATTAATTTCTACTGAATGAATAAATGAATCTAAATCTAATAAATTAATTTATTAAAATTCGAAATTATAAATGATAGCATAAAATTTTACATTGTATCGTCGGTTTTGAGGTAAAAGTGATCAACTGCACTTTTGTGAAGTTAATGGTGTGAGTATGGTTGACCGTGAAGAGAGTACGTATGGGAGTCTTCGTTGGGAAGTGGTCAATAAATAAACACAAAAATAAGAAAATACTTATTGTAATGTGTGCCGACGTTCCGGCCTTTTCAGGGCTAAGAAAAAACAAGATCAAATAGATGTAACAAATGTGGCAGTACCAGTAATAGTAAAAATTTAACGAACAATAAGATGAAAAATAAAATAAAGTATAAAGAAAAGTGATACAATAACTGAGAGTTGTTTTTCGGTGAACGAATATAGGGAATATTCTATACAAAGGTATTAATAATCTAATTACTTTGCACAAGATCAACCAATTGCTACTATTAATTTAAACCTAAATCACTTATGATTGCTGTATATTTAATTCTATTAGTTTACAATTACATTGCTTGTCATTTGTTTATTAATGTTTCTTGTCAAGTGCTTTAGAATGATTTAGTTCTTGCTATGTATTGATAATTAATAATTAGGATTCTTTTAAATATCAATACTTGCTATGTATTGATATTTAAAAGAAAGGATAATAAAAAAAAGAAAATTAATACAAAAGTAAAAACCAAAACATATATATTAGCTATTTAAAAAAAGGCCTTCGGTGTACAGAAAGAAGAAGACTCTATTTTTCCTCATTTTCTCTGGTTGCTGATAAAGAAAAAATTGTTAGCAGTTATCATTGTGATGTCTGATCGCGTTCCTTCAATATTGTTTAATTAAAATTACTGAATAATATTGATTCTAAAAGTACACCAATTTTTTTTTTTAATATAGTAAATATTAAATGTGAAAATCATCCTTGTTGTTACATCATTTCTTGCTGTAATAAATATTAATTAATTAATTTCATTTATACAATCTGTATCTTTACTTTATCTTATGCAATGATTTGAAATGAAATAATTTATTTACGATAAGCAAAAATGTTAGAATTAGAAATAAAAAAAATTTCGGTTGTATCCTTAGTTTGTTATTTGCACACCTTTCGTAACCCAATCAATTAATAGACTTATTAACTTCTGAATAATTGTTAATTTGCAAATTCGATAGAGCTGGTAATCTCCGTTCTCCACCATCAGATAGGAGACTCTACAGGGCCTAATAATGTAGATTGGTTTACCCATATTGTCCTACCGTTGCATAAAACAAGATCATCGGGTTTTCATTAAGTTCATGACTCCTGCTTGAGTTTGCTTATGTGCCTGTTCAATGGATGGCTTTGTGTTTTGCTCAACAATAATGCAAATTACATATACTCAATAAAATATGTATACTTTTGGGTTTCAGCTTTTGTTTTTTGTTTTAATAGAAAATAGTAAAATTTAATTAAAAGCATGTAACATTTACCTTATGATGTAAAGTATAATTTCAAATTTACTTTTAGAAAATTTAATTAAAAATAAATACAAAAAAAACAACATACATTTTCTCGATTTAAAACATCGTTGACAAAATCGGACCCCTTGTAAAAATAATGAAAATAACAATAAACTAAATTATAAAAATGTATTCTATCAGAGAAAACACAATTTATTTTATAGTTTATGTATATTATAATAATAACAATACAACACAGTTAACTTTAGAAGCTTTTTTCACGAGCCTTTTCCCTTTTGTTCGACGCTGAACCTGCAACTGCAACCTGCGACTGAACCGCTTTTGCGTACTTGACCACGATTCTGTGCTTGCTTTTCAACCTCCTTTGTTTCTTTAGCTTTTTTAGGTTCCATCAATTGAGCTGTATAAGGCGTTGGAAAATCTCATAAGTATTGTTTTCAGAACACTAAACTTTGTTGCCATCTTCTAACAAATCCTCTTATTCTGAACTGCATCAGTACCGATTGTTATTTTAGAAAGACTCTATTTTCTTTGCTCATTGTTCACCATTATCCTTTTGCAATCTGGAATTCCGAGAGAATAAGAGTGTTAACAGATACATGCACACTTTAAACATGATAAAATAAGGCTTCCGGTATAGGCAACTGAAGGCGATCCGGTTTGCGCGACAATAACAAACATTTGGTTTATCCGATAAATTTTTAACCAAACATGCAATTGAAATAATTTGATACTGCAAATTAACCTTTAATCTTACCATTTAAGAATATATAAGTTTAATTAAAAAAGCGAAAATTGGAATATAACTTGAGAACTTTTTTCACTGTCAAATCACGTAATGATTGGAGCGACGCACAGCGGGTTTTACTCATCTTTTAATTTAGCTGCCAGGCGTTGTCAGAAAATCAATTACGAGCGTTATCCACACTCTTTAATCGATCTTATTTGGCCTGCCAACATCACATAACTACATTTCTTTTGGAATTTCAAAAATATTTGTTATTCATTATCGATTTGGGATATAGAAAATGTTTCAATTGCAAGAAGCAGTTTGCCATCTTTTTATTATAATTATCATAATACAATATTATTTTTTCCATTCATAATACTAACTTTTTCTTAATTTATCGTTCATCAACCCGTCAGGAAGTTAGCACAAATATCGCATTTTGTATTTATTTATCCGACTCTATCATTTCTTCTCCAATTGTTTTTTAAGTCGGACCACTTCACAAACAGGCCCGAGCATTTCAATCGACCGGAACACTGCATAAAAAACCGCACTGTGTTTGTTTTTGGAGATGATTTTTGAATTAAAAATTAGGCAGTACATTTAGGATATAAATATAACAACAGTAGTACACGCAATCGTGTACAACTATTTCTATATTTCTTTTAAAATTGATTTAGTGCTACAATTCATTTTAACACTTTAACATTTTAACATTCATTTTATTAGCAAAAAAAAAAAAAAAATGAAAAATTAGGCAAGTGTAATTTGTTGATTTCACTGAGATTGGGAACTGAATCAATAATTATTTTTTTCTTTCTGGATACTATCTAACAGTTATCACCCATTCATGGTTATGTAGGAGGATATCATAACGTCCCATCTGGTCACCTTGGGTTTAGGCGTTGTTTTTATTCTGTGGAGGCAGATAATTCTTTGAATTCTTATTGAGCTTTTGGGTTAATGAAGCCATTTTATTTTTATAATAAAATAAATAATAATTAATTTCATTAATTGTTTATATAAGTATACCGTTAGTAATTAAAACTCGTGGAACTTGAGTGATATCGCTATAGCTTATAGCTGCAGATGCGCTCAGTAGGTGCATTAGTGGAGAAGATCTGGCACTCAATTGTGAGACTGAATTAGGGAATTCGGATCAGTACAGTACGTTCTTTACTAAGTACTGAACCAAAGAACCTTTAAAGTTTTTATTTTTTTATTATTTTAATTATTGCGAAAAAAAAATTCATATTATCAATTACAAGGTTTATATCATGTGAAATAGCAATGAATAATGTTCTGTGAATAATATTCATTTTAATGTTATGGGGAATAGAGGTAGGAATAAAATCATTACCTCACTGGCCTTTGGTGGTTTCAAATCTAAATTCATGAATTCTTAATGTGGTTATGAATTAATTGGTGCACGGCATTAAATTTAATTTCTACTGATTTACAGCGTTTATTTATAGCTGCATTAGTTTAATTCCAAATTTAATTAGATTTTTTCAGAAAACAATTTATATAAGGTAGGTAAGTTTAATTTTTAAGCTGACTAAGCACTCTAAGAATATATAAGATGTTAGACTAAATAAAAATTATATAAATTAAAAGTTTTTAAATAATTATCTTTTTTAATTTTTAGCTCTTAATTTAAACTAGGTTAGCCAAATATTAATTTCGGCTTTTATTTATTTATTTTTTCCTAGCAGATCAATAAATCTATGAAAAATGAATATAAAGTCCCTTTTTCCCATCAAAGCTCATGGCTATTGTAAGAAGATCTCTTACCTGTCGCTGTCGTATTCATAATAATATTTTTTACTAACCTTATTTTGATGACACACTTTCATTTTACGGGTGTATTTTTTATTAACAAACATTGTCTGATAAGGAGCTGGATAGAAGGGGGTTATAATCTAATCGCTTATCAATTTTACGGCTTAGAAGTGTGTTACTGGGAAATATTCTTTCTGATATTTAACATGTCACGTGTACGTTATTACGATAAACTTATTTTAACATGAATTATTTTATTTAAAATACTTTTTCAACATCTTCAGCCAGCTTGAAAAAAAAAATTAAATAGGGAATAGAAAACATAAAAATATAGTGTATAATTCATGATTTTTTTGTAGTTACTTATTTTTTATTTCTAAGCACTATTATTTATTAATCAATATTATATTTAATTGATTTATAATTTTTTTTATCAGATTTTTTTTTTTAAATTGTTGATTGAGAGGAAGTATTTTATTTTAAATATAGTTTTAAAGCTTACCTTAGTATTCTCTAAATACTTGTTGAAGTATGGAACGGATAAATCGAATCTGGCCTTTGAAATATACTTACGAAGTTTTATTCAGATAAGACTTAGAAATTATTAATTCTTAATGCCAAATTTAAGTATCTTTTGTCCAATTATTTTATAAGTATATGTACCATTAGACCTGATTAAACCTGATTTTTTTTATATAATTGAAGTTGTGTTTTATTTTTCAAGCTCCTTATTAATTTCTCAAATATTGGAACAGATACTTAATGTTTTCAAATTAAGTGAGGAGAAAAAAAAATCTTATCTAAGAGAGATAAAAACCACTTAATATTCTCTTTTTCTTTTCTTTTTTTCCCCTAACGATGTCAAAACATTTTTGTCAATCTGGTTCTTAAACTCCATTAGTGAGCTTGCATCTAAATGGATCTGGGATTGACGTTGAATTTAATTTTTTAAATGTTAACAAGATGAACTACCGGGATCCTGTCATATTGATTATAATGCTTTCGCAGGTTCTTTTTCAGCACTGACTGAAAAAAGACTATTCAAAACCAGTTCACGAGCTCGCCAATAACATTCAAAACCAGTTGCTTTATACCTTAACTCAATCAGGTATATAGCTTTATAATATAAAATAAACATACTATTATGTGAACTGTTTCTTCTCAGCAATGCAATCTATATTAATTTATCAACTCATCTCAATCTTATAGATACATCATTATTCCTCCAGTTTTGTCACAATAATTCTGTAAGTTTTTTTGCATTTCCCATTTATATAACCAAATTACTACTTACTATTCAATCCATTTTATTACAATGATCGTCAGTTAATTTTGTCTGGTTAAACTAAAAAAAATATATCGATAAGCTAATACTTAACTATAGCATGTTTTAGTTAATAACAACCTAAAATAACATAATTAAACGGCTTTAATATTAATGAAGCCTGTTAATTCCTTTAACCATTAAAGCTCTTTTATTTTTATGGGTTTATTTTTTCCTTGACTTTTCTGTTCGTTGTAAAATCTATTTATTTACTTTTGTTTCGTAAAGTATATATTCGTAGACATTTTCTCATTAAGAAAAAACTGAATTATTTTTTAGATTAACATTTAGATAATAAAATTTGACTTAAGTTTTCCTGCGTGTTGCCATAACGCTTATTAGGATCTGGGATTATGCAAGTCCATTACAATTATGTTTAGCAATGACATTCTCTCTCGTGAGCACGTTTATAATTTATTGAATACGGTTAAATTTCTTGAATGAAATTGGTTCTTTATTGTTTATTTTATTGAGCGTTATTGCTATAGCTAAAGGAAGGGAGTATAAATATGAAATATGGTGAGTCCTTTTTAGCTGAAAGCATATCTTATTTCTCCGATCGATGTCTATTTGCAATTTTCTCTTGTCCTGTCCAGCTAACTCCCCATTTCTTCTATCATCAGTTTAGATGTTGATAGATTCACTAAACATGTCCTGTGAAATTTTAGATCGTCAATTACTTCGGAGCTTTGATCTAATGTCTATTATTGATTTTGCAGTTTGATTGAGTAGTTATAAAGTTGAAAGGTAGTACACTGAATCAATAATTGATAACCTTTTCAATTGATAACCTTTTCAAAATTGTTCTCTGAGTTATGTTGTAATGGGTCAGATTGCTGCTGGCAACTGAAATTTCCTATATTCTTACTATATACATTAACAAAAAAAAAAAAACATTCAGTTAGTGTAGTTGAAAAAGAAAATTTCTACCGGGTCATCAGAAGTGTCAAACATATCCTTGTGGAATGTCCGAAATTGGCCTTTTTGTTCTTGTTTCTCAACAATTTGCGTTTGAAATGAAATTCTAGAGGATGATGAATGCACTGTATTGACACCACTACGTTTTTGAAGAAAATCAGATATTGCAACCGCATGTAATGCGAGTGAGTACAATTTAATTTTTCGAATAATAAATAAAAGTAGAAGAATTAGCTAAACAACTTTTATTTTTTTAAATGTACAGATACACAATTTTTTTATCTAAGATTATGTTGTTTAAATTAAGCTCTTTTTTGTGTGTGCTAGAAAAATGTACAGTAGCTATGAAGTATAAAAAAATTTCTAGAAGTAAAAAATACCAAGCAAAGAATCTTAGTTATTACATAATATTGTTCTTCAAATAAGAATATATTGCCGTGATAAGCTAAAAGACCCTGACTCCAAATCATTTTTTTTTTATATACGGCTTTGCATTGTACCCGAATTTCTCTAAAAACTACACCTTTTTATGACATTAGAAAGTCCTGAATCCAATGGTTAGATCCTTAGCATTGGCTTTAGAGCTTTCATAAAAAGATTTAGTATATAGAGCAATTCGGGTTCAATACAAAACTTGATTTAAAAAAATGATTTGGAGTTAGTTAGGGCCTTTTTGCTTCTGAAGGCAGTGCAGATCTAATAAATTTTGGTTATATAAATACAATTCTGTTTGTACCGTTAATAATTTTTTTAATATAGAGTTAAATCAAAATCATTAGATTTTCACGACCCAACTAAATAAAATAAATTATGTGGATAGAATTAATTATAAAAGAGCTTTATCCAACCCACTTTATCTCCTAGGTATCAACACCATATCCCATGAGGCTTTGAAATAAAAAAAAATCATAATAATAAAATAAATAAATTTAAAAAAATCAATTATTCCTTTATTTACACATGCGTTGTTTAAATTCACATTAATTAAAACGTAATTCTGGCACAATGTCTTCTTAAAATAACATTAGTGTACATAAATTATATTTGGCGAAAAGATGAATTAAAATAATTGAAATTAACAAAATACATATTCATCGACAACTGCAATTTTTTAAATTTACATCAACAGTTCAAAAACAAAAATGGGTTTTACACTGTTTATCACATTATAATGAAAATATTACGAATTTTCAGGTTTTTAATTGTAATTATAAATTTCTATAAGTTTTAATAACGAAATAATTTATCTAGGTTTTGTTTCCTCTTGTTGACTTATTTGAGATTTATGATTGGTTTTGTTCTCTGCGACTAACTGCTTAGCCTTTCATTGTTTGTCGATTTGACAGATTGGGCTGACAACCCGCCCTATTATGGTCATATATAATATATTTGTTTGTTCATCATTAATGTAATTTATTCAATAAAATATTATAATGGCTGACTTCGCGGTGTAGGCGTTGCCTTCTACGAACCATTCAAACGCGTTCGGTTCTCGGTACTATCTAATGATTTTTTGCAAGAGTTGAATAGGTGCGGTTTGGAGGAGGTTCCCTGAGCCCCTTGAGGATAAACGAATAAAGCCTCTGGAGTAGCCACTTGAATAAACACTTTGCGACCCGGTCCCAGAAAACCTATGAATAATCAATAAAGAGTTGTGTATGGCACTTCATTAAGCTAACCTCGGCGGCTTCCACATATCCGTTAGGCTTTTTATCTTATAGTTGATCATTTCCTTATTATTAATGATGGTATTATTACAGCATTTTTTAAAAATTATCTGAGTCGTGAAAGATTTAGTGGAAGGAAGCGTCGCTATATAATTGTCCACCAAAGAGGTAGGTAGAGTATGTATTTCGCAATGGTCTGTGTATCAGTATTCGCTGGTGATTCACCGTTTCCTTTTCCTTATTAGACCCGGCGAGGTTGAGTCGCTAGTTCCACCTTGAGGTGCCCATATGCCGCCTTGCTGGCTGTCAGATCTATCACTCCAGTTTATTTCATTTATTCTCATCGCTGTTATTATACGTCCGCTTTAAAGACTACTTTTTTATTACGTCAGCAATCCCACTCGATGCTATTGCTGTTTATGTTTTCATAGTGACTGTTTTATTTTTCTTGAGCATTGCTCCCAGTGCTATCATTAATGTTTCGATTTGTTCTCAGTCTTAACTAAGCATTACACTATAATGGAAGCGAAACAGGTTGGTGCAAGGCAATAAATAAACAAAATACTTCTGCTGAAGCGAATATTGGTTTCTCCCTTGTTACCATATTTTAAAGGAGTTATTGATGCCTGTTTTTCCTTGTAGTATCGATATAGATTATGTGTGATCATAAAATAACCCAGTAAGATGGAAGTCGAAGTAAAAATCTATACCACTACAACTTACGAAGGGTTTTAAATAGTGGCCCAGTGTTCCCACAGAGGGTCCCCAGAGTCGACCCATGGCTGATATAACAGAATAAGTAAATTGCCTTTCACTGCCGGACTTGAACCTGTGCCATGTAGTCAGAAATCTGGACTGAGCTACAACAACACAGGCAGTCGGAATTGCCGGTATTTATTATCTCCACCTCAACACTGAAATGATGAAAGCTGTGTGATTCCAATCCACAAAAAAAACTTACAGCATGGATCATAATCTCCTTATATCTCACCCCATGAAATATAAAATATTGGCGATGAATAGAACAAGCCGAATCTCGGAATATACCTTAGAAATAATTAAGTTTTTTGCTTGTGGTTTAATTGATATACCTATTTTAAACTTTTCTTTTTTTTTAAATTTAATTTATCCTAAATTCTACATTAAATTAGTGGTATAAATTTTATAATTATAATAAAGTTTTACTGTTATTAAGGAATATGGATTTAAATTAGTCTGTTAAAACATCCGTTAGTGAAGATTTTATTTGGATGGTATACCTTTGCTGTGAGTGATGTAGGCTTGAGTATGGAGTGTGCACTGGATCTGTCTTGGCTTAAATTACTCGTGTAACCTTAACCTCCTCAGTCACTACTGTTACAAGAGTTCTTTCTCTTAATGAGGTGGCCCCTCTCTTTTCAGATGCTGGCGTGTTTGCTTTTTCGCGTGAGAAAATAGAACAAATCACATACTCGTGTTCACACACCAGCCAGTCCCCACGTTTCTGTAATGGAGAAACATCATTGTACAATTTTTTTCATGCCTTGATTGTGAGTGGATCAATCGCGTGTGAACTCCCGAGCTGATGAAACAGTACTATAAACTAAATATGGCATATTCGTTGATTTTATCTAACAGAAATAGGATTCTAGTGCTATTTCTTTCTTGCTTTCTTAAGGAGCACTACAACTTGAGGCGCGCCTTAGCACCTGTATCCTGCGCAGCTGTTTTACAAACTCCAATGATCTAGCGTCGACGGACGTGGTGTCCAACCATCTCAATCCAGGTCGTACTAGCCTATTTATTCATTGCATTTCTACGGCGGGAAGTCATCCAACATTGTCACATGTCCTGCCCTACGTTATAATAATTTTAACAACTATGTTCATGTCGCCAAACTAAAGTATCGTTATCTCTCTGCGAAACTGTGTAGGCCATAATCAGAAGTACTACGAACATATGTACAAAAATGAGAAAGAAAGATAGGAATTAATTTAAAAAAAATTATAATAAACAATTAAACACAGTTAGGGTGCAGGTATAAAAGAATAATTAAAATTAAACAGATTTTTTTTTATATAAATGGAATGCTTTTAGGTAGTATTGAAGCATTCTCTTTGGAACTGATTATACTGATAATATCTATAAATGTTCTAAAGAAAACAAACAAATCAGAAAGAAAAAATTGCGACTTCCTTTTCTAACTAGTAGACTAGTAGAGTTCTGTGAACAGTAGACCTCGCGAACCAATTTTGCCGCTTTAATAATCCTGATTTCAACCACGTCTACCTTGGGTTTTTGAATTATTAATTGAAATTGTTGTTCCAAATATATATATATATATATATATATATATATATATATATATATATATATATATATATGACGTGGTGAAGCGAGAAAAGTGTCTTATTCGTGCTACAAGTTACTTTTTGGATTTAGATTTGAACCAGATTTATTAGAACTATAGTTTGACAGATTGAGACATAGCATTGCTCTCCCATCACCTGGTCAAGGGATCACAGCCATTGATCATCCAATAAGCACAATCTTGGTAAGCACTTCAAGTAATTAGAACACCTACAGGTTACGGAAAGGGATTGCAATGGATACAACACGAATTATAAAAATAAAGAACATTTATATGGTTTTGGAGCAAGAACCATTTTTTTTTTTTTCCACGACTACTGCACTGATTGCATACTTCAACCATAACTTCCTGTTCCAGGTATTGGATTTAAATAATTGGAGCGGAATTAAAAAAATAATTTTATATTTTTATTAAAACATAAAAATCCCTGCACACTCCTCGTTTTTCCTGACTTCAAGGAATATTTTCGCCAAATTTTAAGAAAATTGAACGACGCTTTTGGGTATAATCGCGCGACAAATAGAAAAATGAAATGCCCAACGTACGAGTTGAAGCAGGACCTCGCTTCGCTATCGCTCGGTCAGTAATTGTACTTGTAAGCGTGTTTTTTTATTCTTCTCTGTATTATTTGTACTATTTAATGCATTTTTAAAATTCTTCTAAACTTCCTTTCGTCCTATAACATAGGCATTGATGACCCAATGTTTTATGTCTATAAAACAACCAATACGCTCTGAAATGTTAAATGGACTCATAGAGCAATCTTATTCATGTTGTATTCATCTCGGACTTAGTTGTTTGACTATAATTGTAAGTGATGTTTTAATTAATTATTTTATATTTTACTTTAATGGCTTAAGTAGTGTATATTTCGCTGTTTTCTTCCATACACTATGTATATACTATTATAAAAATTCAAATTAAAGTAGTTCTATAAATATAGTTTTTATTTGAAATATTAACATTCTAAATTTAATAATGCAACCTACTCTCCAGATCATTTTTTAAAAAGCAATCCAGATAGAGAAACTTCAGAGCTGGAGGGATAAAAAAGCCGTTATGAATAAAGTTTTGATTCAAAGTGAAGTTGAGTTGGCTCGTTGAGAAAAGGGATGGCTGGTATTCATTGTCCGCGGGCAGAATGGAGGATTGATTCTTCATCTACTTTTTTAAATTTAGTAATTTACTGAATATTTCGTTTTGTGGTGTATCAGAATGTCACTAAAATTATTAATTAAACTTTAAATAATCTTCTTATTTTTTTCTCTAACTTTAGGGTATCGTTAAGCATAGAGTTGCAGTCCCAGTCCAATTAGCCTACTGGTTTCTTTCTCTTTATAGTCCTCTCATCTCCGGAATGGTGCCGCCAGTTTGTCTTTCGGTCTGACTTCCAAGAACTTTCAGTTCCTGCCAAACTGCGCCCAAACTGTAAGTTGCCAGTCTTCCAGGATGTCACACACTGATCTCAAATCCTCATGAATCCTGTCACTTCTGACTAGGATTGGAAAATCGAAAGAAAAATATCTATATTCGATATTTCGATATATCGCAAAACCAAATATCGATATCCACCGATAATCGGTAGACAATAACGATATATCGAAAGGAAATGGATGAAAAAGCAAAGAAACCGTGCATTAAATGAGTATAACGTTAAAATGTGATGAAGGTTATGAAATAATATGATTATTATTTATAGAACAATATTTTTACTATCCATGAATCATTATAAAAAAAGATAGAAAAGAATAATACTTTGGTAAAAAAAAAAAAAAGTATTATAATACATTTTTATCTTAAAGGCTTTTTGACATATTTCATATATTATATCATTCTACAAATTAAAAAAAAAAACTTGTTTTATTTTTCTACAAAAAAATTGTATTTCATAAAGTTTCCATGCATACATTGAGCATTCTTAAAACATTTATATAAAAACATGTAACTCATTTGATATATATTTTAGTACAATCAACATTCATATTATTACCGTTTGTCTTTACATAGAATTAATTAACAGTATATGTGTTTCAATCTTTTCTACTAATTATTGTTTGGCAACTAAATATTACTTATTCTTATATTTTCGCCATTATATTTATAAATTAACATGTGCTATATTTTAACCAATGATTTTATCTGCAACAATTTATTTGCATTTATAGTATTGTCTATTTTATTTCAATTTGGTGAGTGATTGATCCATATTATTTTTTGTTTTTGTAATCATAAACTCTTGAGTTTATTTGAAGGGTAAGGAGAAAAGACCTGGATTTTATTTCATAATAAAGTACGAAAGTACAATTGCGAGTAGACCTATGATTTACTATGCATATGACACGCTGTGAAATGTTGAAACAATAAAATTTAAAACTAGTTAGCATCTACGTAATATATCTCGATTCCTATTCTTGAATATTCTTCAACATCCCGTGCAGTCATCATATCTGGAGCACTTGTGTGTTCACTCAATATAACGCTGATATGAGGTCGAAGTTCTAGAAAACGTTGGACCATGTAATATTTGCTGTTCCATCTGGTAGGAACATCTGAAATTAGCTTGCATTTAGTGCCATCTTCAGTGGCTTTTCTTAACTGGTCACAGCCAACAATGGCAAACCAAGTTGTAATGCTACGAAGCTTTCTAAATAATTCTTCCAACTAGTCTTTTCGCATAGTAGATTTAAGAAGTGAGCAAAGCAGTGTACATGTTTGGCCTGTGAGAACGTATCCACTGCCTTCACAATGTTTGCCCCATTGTCAGTGACAATTGTTACTTTTTCATTTGAGATGTTAAAACGTCGGCACACATCTTCCAAAACATGAGATATGTATTGGGATATATGCCTGTTTGTGAGTTCTCGAAGTTCCAGCAACACTGAGGACATTTCATCATTTGTTTCTAAAATAAAATGAACAGTGACACCAATTAAACTTTTCATCTGGTGGGACTCCGTTCATATGTCACAAGTCAATGTCACTGAATTTACTTCATTCAAATGTTTTTGAATAAGAGAGCGCAGTTCTGAGTATTTTTCATTCAATAATTTTTTTAATGTATTTCTAGAAGGAACTTTATATAAAGGGGCTAGTATTTTAAGCAAGCTGAGAAAACCTTCTTTTTCAACTGTATAGAATGGCAGAGTATCCTTACAGATAAAATATAAAATAGCATCATTAATTTTTCTTCGCCGTTCACCTCCCTCTTCAAATGATGCGATATTTTGGAAACTTATGCTAGAAGCTTTTGACGGAGGAATTATTTCATTTGCTTCATTTAGAAGTAAATGGTGTTGCAGAAAAACCTGACCCTGATGGAGACGAAAAAACGTGCGAATGGAAAGATTTGAGGTGTGACTGCAGGTTTGTTGTGTTTCCCGATCTCCGAAATATTTTATGACAATATTTGCACTCCGCACTTTTACTGTCTCTCAATTTAAAATGTTTCCACACTTCACTTTTTGGTGGCGATATTTTAGTTTCTATTATCACCTCACTAACAACAGCAATGAACGACAGGTTAGTGACCGTTAGTGAGGCCTATGAGTTAAAACAGTAAGGAAGTTACAACAGCTCAAAGACAACGTCCTATATTGATTAAATAATTAAGCTATAATGTTAAGTACAGCTCACTGATAACATTAAAAATATGATAAAGAATAAAAGAAATTTCTAATTAAAATAAACTAATAAAGTTTATAATATCAATATCACCGATATATCGGTTTATCGGTATAATATATCGGTTTTTCAAATCCGATATATCGATATATCGTGTTTCGATATTCCAACCCTACTTCTGACACAGTCCCTGTTGGTCATACCAACTATTCGTTCGAGGAATCTCATTTTAGCTGCTGTGATGCTGCTTATCGAGGGTTGTCCAGCTATCAGAACAATGCAGGAGCACTGAAAGGAACGCCGAATTTAATAGCCTAAGTTTGGCCTCTGTTTCCTTCCTACTTGCCTATGATTGTTTTTGATATCTGGTAGAATTGTCTGTAGTCTATCGGCTTTCATCACTCGATTTAGAACCTGATCATTTTACCATCTTTGCTTGTTTCTAGATACGTATACGTATTTGCTAGTTATGTGGATTCAGCATCACATAAAATACTAAACTCCACATTATCCCTTCCATCGCACATAACCTTGCTTTTAGTCGAATTCATGCGCAACTCTCTTAACTGTAATTCTTTTTGCCATTCGACCAATTGTGACTGAAAAGCCTCCTGGGAGTCAGCAATTAGGACTATATCATCAGCGTAGATCGTAGCATTGGTGTTAAATTCCATTATTCCACTATAGCTCTTGGGGTTCTCCTTTCACACACCTTCCTTATCTCATCCATAAGAAGGATAAGAAATAGAGGATTAAGGCTATTCCTCTGCTTTACTCCTTTATAAAAGTGGATAGGTTTTGATGTTTTACATTAAGTCTTACAATACCGTTTGGGTCTTGATATACGGATTTATTAGAACTCAGTAGATTTGCTGGCGTCCTTATTCTAATATCTGGGTTTCTATTTCTCCTGCCTCAGAACTGAATTAAAAAACGGCCATCAGATCGAGAAATATGGACCTAACAAATGTCGCAGTCCCTTCTCTTAAATTGTTGGGTATATCTTGAGAAGAGGCATATTAGCATATAGGCCCCACATTTACTTTGACTGCCTTTTTTGTGTTTAAGGATTATGTTCTCCCATTCTTCTGTACCGGCTTGATGCCCCAAATCTTTTGAAAAACCATTTGGAGGCTCTTTGTCATTTCATCACCATCATGTTTAATGAATTCTCGGGATATGCCATCTGTTTCCTGATTTTTTCCGAGCAGAAATTTGGCCACCGCTATTTCCACCTCGTCCTCCTGGATTGTATCATCCATATCTTCAGAGTAAAACCTCTTCCACTCTCATTCTGCCTCTGCAGTCTCTATGATTATGACGTCGATGCTCTTCCACTCCTTCCTTTTCCTCGGTCACTAACTTCCCACATGCATCTTTTATGTTCCTTCCCGGCTTTGACTTTTTATCTTTCAGAGCTTTGGCAATATTGCAGAACATTTTTATGTTCTTTTTGCAGTTCTGTTCTACCTCTTAGCCGAAATCCTTCCAAGTCCTCATCTTGGCAGTTCTGATTATTCTTTTGGTATTGTTTCTGTTTTTAACATAATCATCCCCTAGTAGTTATGTTCTAACAAAGGGGTTCCCTGTCTTCATGTCACTGCGTACCACTTCCACTCTTCAAATAACTGGGCGTACCACGATCTCATCTTATGACGTTAATATTAAAGATTCGTCTTCATAAATAATACAAATAGATTCCTATTATAGTAAATTTGCTTAAGAAAATAATAAATTGAAAATCAAATTCAAAAGTTCATTAATTTCACTTAACAACAGCAACAGTTGAAACTGGATCCACACTATATAATAAAAACACTATGTAACTATAACAAAGATTCATATAACATCAAAAACTGTGTGTGGATAAAATTGTATCCATCAAAAGTAAGAAGTTTGCTCATTCTGAAAAAAGTATCAATATTTTTCAGTTGGAAGCATGTTGCTGTTTATTTAGCATCAGAGCATCTATTTATGTAAGGCTTGACGGAGCTCAACTTGATTGTTAAGTTCTTTTCAGCACTAATTGCTTTCGCCATTACTACGTTTACTATCATGAATTGTTTTTCAATTGTAGATCGTGTGTTATGCGTCTTGTAATGGATAAATTATATAATAATTTTTTTAAAGATTATTATCTTTTCGAACATGCTTAAAAGATTTTTTTGTCCATGACGTTTGTTTCGCGTACCACCTAGAACGTCCTTGCTTAGTTTAGCTTTGGGACAATGATATAATATATTTATATTAATATATCAAATATTTGTTGCTTAATATATTCTTTAATTTTTTTCTTCAGTGTTTCCTTCGTACAAAAAAAAAACCTGTTTATTTCTTTTTTTCTTTGAACTTCACATCATTATTGGCTTTATATATAAAGTTTTATTACATCATATTAGAGCCATCCGTTTTCATTTCAGTTATTTTTATTGGGCTATTAATATTTTACTATCAAAAGTACGATAAAACCTTGATGGTGAAGGTGAAATATTTATTTTAGAATATTCAAATAGAATATTTAAATAGAATATTATTTTTATTTAGAATATTCTCGATTCTGTTTCTCTTATAATCACAAAACGGCTTGAAGAACTAGATAAATAATAGCGTTTAAAATAGAATAATATATCATGATTTACGGCATGGTTATAAAGTAGTGATTTAATTAAATAGTAAATCTTGAAATTTTATCAGGCATTTGAAATCGCTCAATATTTTTTTTTTCTTACGTATGTATGATATACATACATTTAAATTTTGGAATAAACTTTCCGATTTAATTTTATTTCCACCAATCGGGAACTAGTCACGATTGAATTCATTAATGACTCATAACTTTCTTTTTATACTTTGACTGAGTTTTAATTGAGATAACAAAACCTGAGGGTCTAGAGTGTATTACTTAATGAGATGTCAGGATCACTCTTCATGGCGTTTAACGCTGTCTCTTAGTTTTAACACTTTTACACACTATAGTTCTAAATTACATAAAGTTATGTTATAGTTCTAAATTACATAAAGTTAGGCAACCTAGTTGAAAACTTCATCATATACCGGTTATAAGCAAAAGATTTATATCCATTAGTGTATTTTAGCAGCATTGAAGTTATAACTGTGTAGTTTTATGAGCGCTTGAATTAATTACATACCTGTGCCACTTTTATTGGTTGACAAGTGCTCCTATGAAATTATCGTCACTCCAATATATGCCAGTGATGATTTTATGATAAGCGGTGCGACCGCCGCGCTATTGCTTACCGTGTACCTTGCCAACAGTTAGGTGTGGTCGAACCGTCGGTCCTGAATGAACTCATATATGTCGCCTGTGGGTGTATCGTAGGAGTGAGCTCACCTTTAGCGTTAGTCATCTTGCTAATGGTCTTTAGGACAATGCATTAGGATTCAAATCTCTTGTCATGGCGAAAATCTCGGGAGGGTATTAGTAGCATATAGTTTCTGTATAAGTACAAATATAAGGTCTGTAAACCCGAACTAAGTTCGTAAGAGGTATTTATGCCTATGTAACTTTGTAAGAATTTTTGTCTTGTTCAATAAAGTTGGATAGAACCTCTATTTTCGGATAAGAATGTCAAATCGGGCTCGATTCCTAACGAAAATCATAATATTTTTATATGTATATCGAAATCGTTTTTTGAAAAAGGCGTGAGCGCCATTCAGCAAACTTTACAAGATACACATGAAACGTTTTTTCCCTAAATAACAATATATTTTTTTAAATTTTTATTCTTTATTTTATACAAAAAAAGTTTATTAAGGTATCAAAATCTTTATAATTAGAATATATTTTTAAGGCCTTTAGCCCTGGCCAAGGCCCAAGTGAAGACGTCGTCAGTATTTGGTACTTACATCAGTAATCGATTTTTAGTCCATTTCAATTTTTTTTTTCGATATATCTTGACCGGGTATCGACAGAGGTGGTTTTTAGGACCTATAATAAATTGAAACTTTAGTTTCTAATTTTTGGCCCTTAAGTCCTTTTCAAAAAAAAAAAAAAACTTTCATATGTACGAATATTTTAATTTATTTATTTTTTTTATGTTTTTGCGTAACTACTGTTTGTTTTTGTATTGATCTTCATGCAAATGTTTTAATATAAAGAAGATATTCGAATAAGGCTTTTCACATGTTAACGAATGTGATAATTTTGATGCTCATTATAAACAAAACCCTCCAGGCTTACTCATTATCGAACTTGATTAAAACTGCTTCCAAATAACCAGCCAAATCGCTGACTAGCTTCAATTTCACAATCCTGTGCAACTTTTTTTCTTTTGGTGTCAAAATTAATATAAACTTAGAACCATTTAACCTTATTTAACCATCTAAACTTCTTCTTACAATACAATCTATTATTAAATTTTAAATATCTTCGAAGTGGTTTTAGCCAGATTTGAGAAATAGCTATGTAATTATTGATTCTTGGAATTGGAGAAAGATTTGGCACATATTATATATGCTTTGTTGCAGTTACATCAAATGAAAAAAAAAAACACAATTATTTAATCATCTTTACAATTTAGACTGAATATATTTCTTTTATTCTGTTCTTACCTACATAAAATGTATATATATATATATATATATATATATATATATATATATATATATATATATATATAATTATTATTTTCAGCGGTTTTGAAAAAAAAAATACTTATGTCTTATTTTTAAATATATTTAATTTCTAAGGTAAAGAAATAGAAAATATTTTTGCTGTGGGTTTGCGAACATATTGTTACGTTCTAGAGGTGTGAGCATTTGTTTTTAGATTCAAGGGAGTTCTGATCACTGAGAGGTTAAGAAAAACTAATCTTATAAAATGTAATAACCTCATAAACCTCATTCACATATTTTTTTCAAACTCCTCTTTTTTTGCAAATAGTCTTTTCAAATAAATTTTATTTCGTTGAATGTGTTGCCATACTGTTATATGGTCGTATCTATCTCGTAATTAATTTCTAATAAGGCTTATGCATTTGTTACTGTTACTGATGGGGAAACTATTCGAGAATCGGGGCCTTTTGATCCTTGTTGCTAACCCTTGAGGGCTGTCTAGAGGTTGCCTCCCTTACTAAGCTGAATCATGATTCGTTTCGCTGGACTTCGAAATAAATATTAACTGACACAAGTGGGAATCGTATTCATACCGCTCCGAACCGGACACTCTGGGATCCTCTCCCCAAAGTGTTCAACCAACACGATCTCTCTACATCAACGTTGAAATCATGTTTGAGGGATTTAGTGAAATTCTGTTCACTCGGCTATATTATCTAGGACATTAATAGAGTGTTGGTATTATTCAACTGCTTACATTGTTAGTGGGCATACAATACCGTTTCCTTATGGAAGGGTTTGTAGCGCACAGTTTAAACATTACGTAAGCTCCAGCTGAATTGTTTACTTCACTTCCCCACTCCTCCTCCTGACCATTGACACTTTCCTTCAAGAGATGCAGACCTGCCCCTGGCTGAAAACGAAAACTGCCATGTTTTGTTGCAGAACAGAAATTTCCTAGTCATGATTGACACTGCAAAAGGAATCTCATGACTGTCTCCTTGCTCTCTCCGAGTGGCGGAGTTATCCAAGCTACCAACATCTATGGAATTTTTTTTTTGCTCATCATCAAGAATTTTCTATTCTGTATTGATTTGATTTCATTGTTGTATGATTGGAAAAACAGTTTTTATTTGTTTCTTGATAGTGTAAATAATGAATCAGAGTTGTGGTTTTTAGAAGTATAGCCATATCAAGAAACATCGCAAAAAAACATAAAGCCTCTATTCCATAGTTATATAAATATAGAAGAGCTAAAACTCAAAAAGAAACATAGTATATTCCAAACACAAAGCCTAGGAGGGTCTCTTCCGATTAAGAACTAACCATTTTTTTTTTTTAATTTAAGGCAGTATCCACCTTACTCCAAGACATCTATACACATACTGAAAGAAAAGGGAAATAACATATCAGCTGGGAAAGGTTATAGGTATTAAAAACTGATTTGCAGAAAACATAACAGAAATGTATAAATTACCAAAAAGCTAATAAAAGACCATAAAAATAAATCCAAAGGCCATAACTAATAATTACAAAAGAAATAGGTAGTGAAATTACATTGTAGAGTAAGGTTATAATCAAAAACATCTGATCAGCTAGTATCACCTACGAATTAAATACAACAGGAATATTAGATTTATTAGACTTGGAGTAAAAGGTATTCAAATGTCTATTATAATTATAAGTCTTATAATTAACTTAATATTCAAACGCTGTACAATGTACAAAGCCTCTAATATCTCTCTTCCAGCCGTTCCTCTCTTTTTGAACCTGTCAAACTCCATAAAAATCAAAGACATGCTTTCATATTTTCGATTGCTGTGCTAATGCAGTCTTAGGATTTTTATTTGTTTATATTTTTGCAAACGTATTAATGTTGAGACATTCTTGTGTGCAAATTTAGTGTGGTATTCATTTCTATGTTCAGTTGTTTTTTTTCAGCACTTGTAGACATTAAGTCGAAAAAAAAGAATAGCCTTTTGTTTGTGGAACCGCATCTCAGATTAAATTTAACAACCAGGGAACCAAATTATGATGACCTGTCGTCTCAATTTAAACCATTTCATCATTATCTTTGATCTAATAAATTTTATTTATAATATAACTTTTATTATAGAAAGCATTTATGACCCAGGGGTACTCAGTGTTACGAAAATTATATAAGGGGTACACAGATGTCGAAAGTTTGGGAAACTCTGCCTTCGGACAATGCAAGCAACTTATGTTTCATAACACAGCAAGAATCTGATGTTTATATTTTACCGTTCTTGCCCATATAGTATGGTTCGCAGGCTTGATTGATACCATAAACATCAAAATCTCGAAAATCTATTTGCTCAGAAAGAACTTTAGTAATTTTTACTAGCATAGCCGTAAAACATCGCGAGAAGACAAGGTCTCCTGGTTATATATTTAAATCTCCTAATACTCTTCGTTCCAGTTATCCAAACCTTTTCCATAGTCAGAGCTATGATTGATAGACACAATGATTGATGGACTTAGTTGCTTGTAAATTTGCTATTCTAAACCATTCATAATTGATAATGACTGAGAATAAAATTAGAACGAAACAATATTCAAATAGCATTCTATGTTTTTAACACGATTCAATAAATTTAATGCAATGTATTCAAGCTATGCGTAATGCATATTATCTCTGGGAATAACCTATTTGTGTATGTTGTCTTCTTGTGTAAATTTTTTTTAATTTACCTTTTATAATGGATATTCTATTAATTTAAAAAATGATGCGGAAATAACTAATAAAATACGATAGAAAAATTATTAATTATTAAAATAACAATCGACTTATGAATTAGTGCACAGGATTGAAAAAATGTAAAACAAATCAAATTGTTGAAAAAAAAAAAATATCAAGATAGTCTATGTGACGAGATCTGAAGTTATCTGGAGGGAGTAGGCATTCCTCTCCGTGAGTATAACCTCCTGAGACAGCTGCGTTCACACACAAATTTGAGTTATTACGATTTTTCGAAACACGTGAAATATACTTTTTTTATTTTTCGTTTTAATTTATTTTTATAACAAAACTATCAATTAGATTAGTGTAGTCATATTTTTTTTATTTAAGCTTTTTCTTTTTAATGTTTCCCTGCAGTATCTCCGGTATTTAATAAATTTAAAATATATATATATATATATATATATATATATATATATATATATATATATATATAAATAAAAGCCTTAATCGGTAACGGCCATTGTTCCCATTTGGGAACATACTGAAAATTCTATTTTTTTTCGTTTACTTTGCTTATCAAGCTTGAAGAATCATGGGTTTAGTGGTGTTTTTCACAAACTTCCTGATTCGGACTTTTGTTCGGGTTTAAGATTCAAATACTCCTGTGTAGAGCTGTATGAAAGTAAAAAAAAGCATCAAATAATTTTGTCCGCTTTAAAAGCTCAAATACTCCCCTGTGTGCCACCCCGACCATCTCCCTCCTACATGATAGCTATTTTAACATTCGTTAGTTATACGTGGTGACGACGCTATGGGTTTGTCCAGCCTCAGTTACTATTCTGACATGTCGTACTGATTTTCTATCAAGAGAAAATCAAGTCTGTGAAACCAGTATTTGAATTGGATTCCTTTTCCATAGAAAGCAAACTCTCTACTAGCTAGGCCTCTTCGCTACCTAGTTAAAATTTCACGGTACCTAATTCAGTTTTATAGGTTTAATAAAATGGCACCGTTTGCATATAAAAAAATTGTTAATGTATTTTATTTTTTAGCTGATTATTCTCAGATACATCGTTCTTGAGTTATTCTCGTGGGTTATCTAAAGTTTACTGACCAATCCTAATCTAGAAGAAAATAAGTCTTTATGTTTAATTTACAACAAGGCAGATATTTTGGAATTTGAGTTTGGTTTACTTAAAATAAAATGCATAGATCTACTGAACTTTAATATGTTTTATATTCTTATTTTATTTATTGTACCTGTTGAAATATAACTGATCTACCTCAGGGTCCAGTATGTAAATGAGCATTTCCACGGACAAATGCCTACTCTCGTAACATATTCAGAATGAATTGCTACTTTAAACCTAATTATGAATGGCTGTTGAAATTGTCAAGGGTGCGGTCAAGGATTTTGAAAGTCTTGAACTGTGTTATTCAAGCAAGTTATTGAAAGCCTTATGGTATTAAAATATAATAGTTAATTATTAAATTCAAAAATATATTTAAAGGCTATATCTTTCAATTAAATTAAAATTAAATTAAACATTGAAAACCAATTTTTTTTTGTTAATTACACAATTTTTTTTATCGTCATTTTCGAGAACTACTCTGAAAGTAAAGTATACAGTATTAACTACTGTAATAAACAAGTTTTAACTTATTAGGGATTAATAAATGATTTGTCACTTCTAAAAATTTGTTTACAATGTGCACTAGTTTCAAATGTTATACATTCATCTTCAGTTATAAAAACACAAACATTCAAAAGTCGTCAATTTAAAATGCTGTTTGGAATTATTATACATATTAAATTATACGGGCCAAAATACATATACTTATTAAATTATATGCACCTAATATAAATTAGTATTTTCAAATATTTATGAATTATGAATTTAATTAAAACAATATATCAAATACATGTTGTACGACTTTAAATTTATTGCCCAATATTATAATGCTAATATTTTGTTCGTTTTTTCCTTATTTATTTATATGTTATTAATATTTAAGTGTAATTATTTTCATCGGAACATGTATTTTTAATTCATTTTACTTTTCGTAATGTCTTAATCTAGGTCTATATTTTTATTTTTAAAATGTTCACAGTAATAATTATTCTTTTATCTTGCTCATCTTGATAGCGGGGAAGGAAGGGTAAAGTAAATTTACAATCAATAGTATAACAACCATCTAAATTTATAGCCAACGAATTTGATACGTTAAAAATGAAATGGCAAGAATATATAGAAAATTCAATAACATTTCATCGGAATGAAAGTTTTCTTTTTCATGAATTTTCTTTCGTCGCATTGCAGTTCCTCTTTGGCGATCGTCTTGCGTCTAGGAAGAAATCTCATGTGCATTCATCGTTTCAATGGATTTGTGTGGGAATAACGTTGATTGTTTATGATATGGTTGCCTGTATTTGTAATTTTCTGTTAATGATGTTTAGGGATAATTATGAATCTATAATTATTTTCGTTTGGGACTAAAAAATTCATAAGATGTCTGCGAAAAGTTTAAATTGTGAACTATGCGTTCGTACCAGCCTTAGTACTTTTGTTTAATCCAAGTTCTTCAGTTACAGATAAGTATGCTCGTTTGAGTATTAATTAAATAGGCATAACAACAGTTTGAATCTTCGGTTAACTGTTCATTTTTTTCAGTCTTCTAGTCCGGTTATAAATTTTGCACGGCGTTAGTCCAAATTGTTTCTAACTTCGCTTGAATTTTCAATGTTATGGAATAAGATAGTTTAGTCTAAGACGTGTAGCTTAAATATAATTGCTTTATCTGTTCTATGTGTCACAGCGCTTAGTGATTTCGCAGAGAATGTGAAGCATGGATCTTTAAGTCTAGCTGAAATACCTGTTTCATCAGCACATGTACCCCTGAAAATATATGTGACGTTTATTTCGTTCTTTATTTCTTTTGGTATGAATAATTTTTAAGTAATTGAAAGTGTTGAATGTGTGTCAAGGGATAGTTGTAGGCAAGCGTCATATTGCGTGAGTGAGATCTGAAGATAAGAGCCGTATAGTCGCCTAGCAGCTCTGGTTTTTTTTCATCTTCAGCACCTTAGGTAGCGGTTCTGGATTACTCTTAACGACCATGATCTTCCGGAAATATTTAGGTGGATAATTCAACCTTATATTTTATTCATAAGACGTTTTACAAATGTTAGTAGATAATATGAATTATAAAACATTCAAATAAAATTTATTCGAAGCTATTTGTTTTCTGTATCCAGTGGAGCCTCCGTTAACCGGAGTAAGATTATGAAAAATCCTGAATTATTGAAACAATTTTATTTTGAAGTTGTAATTAACAGGCTGCTGTGGAAAAATGTTTAGAAAATTAAGTAACCTGTATTCATTTTATAATACATAGTATCTATCGTCCAATTCAAATTATTTTTCGGAAATAAAATTTATATATTTTTATCTGATTGATGTCCTCATTTCCTGCATGAAGAAAATGTTGTTATAATCTTTAATATACTGTTCAAAATTATTTAGCAGAAGTTTTATTACATTTAATGATTGATGCTATTTATCACATGTTTCAATTTTTTTTTGATAATTTTTTAATTAAATCGATAGTTCAAAAATTGTGAATATTTGAGGTAAAGCCATTTAGATCGTTTGATAATAAAATTTAAGATTTTTTTTTGTCTCCTGTAGAATCATTATGAATAGAGTTGGCAGACTTATAGATCTAGCTATCACTTTTTTTCTCCAATTTTGTACTTTTATATTATAACTAATTGTAAGCAAAGTCTTGTTATGAATGTACAAACTATGTGTTATGTATATTGTTTATTAAATTATTTCTACTTGATTGGTAAATTCTTAGGCTACGTCCTAATTAAGCTTGCGCGATTTTTCTCCAATTAGGACATAGGGTAAAACAGTGTGATTGTATGAAATGCAACATATAAGAGGTAATTTCATAATCAATTATCTTTTTACTGTATGTACTGCCGTACATTCCAAGGTGTTGTAAAAGCTATAAATGTTTTTTCTTAGATTATTGTGTTATGAAATATCTCATTGTGGGAGGATGAAGAAAACCGTAATATAAATTTAAGTACAAGGTTCTGAGTGGGATGGGGGAAAGTCTTGCTGGTTGTTGCAGTCGCGAGGTCATATTTTTGCTAGGTCTTTTTGCACCATTGAAATTATTCACCTAGCTATTTAAAATGTATTATTAATTTATAAATTTATACTAATACATTATATTAGGCGATTTTTTTATGTATTTATATATTTATACTATGTATGCATGCATGTGTGTATATATATATAGTCGAAAAAAATTATCTGTTCATATTTTAAGTGAACGTTATCCACATTTGAAATCAGGTCTGTTAAAGTTTCTTATTGTATAATCCTAATCTAATTATTGTATAATTGACTTGATGGTGGGAAGGAATATGTTTAATTAAGGCAATAGAATTCTTTCCACAAGAGCGATTTCAATTTAAGAATTTTTTTTTCAGTACTGAATTGCTGGTGATAATGGGTTAGAATATATATAAAAGAATTTACGGTTCACATTTTAATGAATTTTTATTTTAATCTGATCCTTCGTTTTATTGTATTTCCCAATTAAATTATTTAACCTATTTCGCATTTGAAAATTTTTTCAACTAGGTTATTTTAGGATATTCCTGAGTCATCTAATAATATTAACAAAATTCTTTGATCGTATGAAATCTTATCTATGTGAAGTACTGTTTAGATAAGGACTATTTATTTCTTTTTTTAAAAAATTAAAATGTAATTAGTGTTTAATTGTTTGTTTCCCTCATACCTCACATGTATGGTTTAAATGAATAATAGTAACTATTTCGGGATTTATGAAAAAAAAAAACGTTTTTTTTCGAACTGTGTTAATTAATTTTGCTACCATAGTCCTTTTCTTCTGAATTATTAAATTAATTCATTTTTTTTTTTTTTGGAATTATAATTATATTTCCATTACTCTTTTTGAATCTATGTATAACTCTTCTGTCATGTGTAAATGATAGTCATACGATTGGAATTCTGTTTTTTTCTAGTATAAGTATACAATGTTAAGTTCAATTTACTACCATTATAACATGAGGTTTTTATTTTTGTTTTGTTTTTTAATATTTTGTTTCTTCTTTTTTTTTTTTAATATCCTATGTTATATTAGCGATATTAATTAAAAAATAATTAATCTTTATTTTGTAATTATGAAAGGCGGCTTTATTGCTACATCGGGTTGAAGGACACATGGAGGCTGTTTTGTCAACCACACAGTGGCATTGGTGGATGGTAAAGTAATATTTACCAAAACCATGCAATTATTTTTTTTTTCCTATTTCAATGATAAATTAAATTTAATTCATTTCGTGCCTATTAGATATGACCCTGAAAATACGATTCTTCGTTTTCATCTTAGTCCAAAGCATGCTGACCTCTTTCCAACATTAAAAGAAAATATTGTGAGATCTGCTGGAGGACTGAATGCAGCGCACGTACACCACAGTGTCAAGTCTCTAGAAGCCCCTAGAAAGGGGATTATTAGAAGTAATGAGGAATTGGAAAGAAACAATTGGGACCCAGAGAATGACGTTATTTGAAATCGATAAATGTACAGTAGGATAATACAATCGACAGTGTCAAACTGTTTAGAAAAGTCAAAATAGTTAAGGATAGTGAGACTTTTGTTAAGTCATAAGTTATTTTTAGTCATAAGGTTGAGTAGAGAAGCCAACGGAAAATTCGAATTAGAGATGTTTGATGAGGTTTTGCAATTCTGGATGATTGGAGATTCGGAATTGTACAAGACGCTGAAGTGGATTTGATAAGTTACGCAGATAGGTCGGAAGTCACGCGAAGGCTGGGTTACAAATCTTATTTGGAACAGGAACGAGGACTGTCTTCCAAGACGAGGGGAAACCGGAGTTGGGGAAATAAAAGTTATATATGTGTAATAGGACGGGCTATAAGGATGCCGATGCAAGTTATAATAAATTTCACAGTAATGTCATCAGAACCATAATCATTCGTCCTTGATTTTCAATGGAATGATAAAATAATTGTTTTATATATATTTTTTTTAATAAAATTCAATTTGCATGCAATTCGATCGTAGGTCTAATAGGTCAACATTAATTATAAGTAAAG
Source organism: Rhaphigaster nebulosa (assembly GCA_948150685.1). Classification (NCBI taxonomy): domain Eukaryota; kingdom Metazoa; phylum Arthropoda; class Insecta; order Hemiptera; family Pentatomidae; genus Rhaphigaster; species Rhaphigaster nebulosa. The sequence goes on along the minus strand of OX411308.1, from coordinate 91,740,090 downwards.
TAATTAATTATTAGTATTTTCTGAAATATAAATAACATGCAATGCACAAATTATTTGCGTATTTGTGAATATGTATTTGGAAGGGGTAATACAAACCTTTCGCTAGTTCTCCGAGTTCTATTAATTCTGATCCTGGAAATAAATTAGGGAACTGAGGAATGCAGTACGTGCTAGTTTATTATACCATTGCATTTCAGGCTTTCCAAATTAGTGCATTCATCTGTAAAATAACACAATTTTATCTATAAACGCATATTTTTATCATTTAAAAAAATCATTTTTTTTTCCACGAAAAATTATGTTTATTTTTGGATTAAAATCAATTTTAATATAAGAGCAAATGCTAGTGACGGAGGGAAGATTTATAGGAACAACTTAGAACAGAAAACAGTGTGCAAAAGAATGTCATTCTTCAATTTATACCTAGCGGTTTTGACCTCTTGTAAAATGTCCGTTTGTTGATATTTTCCAACTTCGCGTAAGGTTGTCACAATAGTATTACAGAAAGTTAATCTTTACTGAATTGAATATCGAATGTATTCAGTAATTAGTTTTGTTTTTCTTTTAATTTTTTATATATTGTATATAATTTCAAATAACTGTTTTTTCTATTAGCTTTTGAAGATTGGTAAAATTCTCTATTTGCCATTTTTTCTCCCTTTTTTTAAAAAGTTCCAATTGATTTTCTCACAGTAAGAAATTTAATTATTTCTTGTTTCATTTTCTTTATATAAAACTGTTCTACGTTTAAAAAAAAAAATTATAATTTTAATTTATTAAAAAAAAAAATCTGATGTGGGCAACACGACTTCCTCGTACGCCTATTAAGTTATAAATCCGTGGCTCAAAAAGTGAATTTGGTACTAGTTTCCGAAGATTGACCCTCGGCGTCCCGACATCCATCTATTGACACACACAAAAAAAAAACACACACACTCTTGTTACTTGAGGTCTCATTCCGTTATTATATGTCGTTTTCCTTCAGTAGGTAACTAGTTTTTAAGATATTTCTCCATGTTCCGTGACAACAATAAAACTGTCAATATCACTGGATAAAGCATTGGAAATGGACAGTTTCGACATTTTAGGCAGAAAAACCCACTTAACTAATATCTTATTCTCATGCTGCAGACTTGTTGATCTCACAAATGGGGAGGAAAAAAATGTATTTTACACTCAATTTTAACACTAAATAAGTAATACAATTGCTTAATTAAATAATTAATTAATTAGAATGGAAAAAGATCGCGTTTATAACCTTTTTCACCGAAACATATGATTTCTCTTTTAATTTAAATATAATTTTTTATGTAAGCTTATGATGACCTTCAAGTAAAGTACCCTTTTCGGCTCACCAATCTTAACCAAAATATAGTAAATACATTCATATCGATATAAAAGTCCTATTTACCAAATTTGAGATGTTTTACATTATACTTTAATATAATTTTTTATGAGTCTAATACGACCTTCAAGTAAAGTACCGCTTCCGGTTTTCCAATTTAGACCAAAATCTAGTATGTTATTTGAATCAATATATAAATTATAAATACTAAATTTGAGAAGTTATGCATAGTATTTTAATATAATTTTTGATGGAAATCAATTATGGCCATCAAGTAAAGTACCTCTTCCGGTGATCAAGCAGTGACCAAAAAGGGAGGTTCACAACTAGATTTTACAACAATACTAAATACAAAATTTCAACTTTCTAGGGCTAACCGTTTTTGAGTTATGCGAAATACGAACGTACCTTCGAATGTGCGTACGAAATTACATACAGACGCCATGACGAAACTAGTCAAAATGGATTCAGGGATGGTCAAAATGGATATTTCCGTTGAAATCTGAAAACCGAAAATTTTCGCGATTACAATACTTCCTTTACTTCGTACAAGGAAGTAAAAAACAACTGAATAATCTTTACCTAAACAGTACTTCACATAGATAAGATTTCATACCATCTAAGAATTCTGTTAATATTATTATTATTAGTTGAAATATTTTTCACATGCGAAATAGGTAAAATTATTTAATTAAACAAAATATTTTTTCTGATATTGCTTTTAAGCAATAAATTTTTCTTCATTACCTGAACAATTTATTGTTTAGTATTTTATTTTAGAAAACCATTATTTTAATTTAAAATAATTTTAAAATTTATTTTAAAATTTTAAAAGTTTTATTTTAAAACCATTAAGTCGTTGCATTTAAAAAAAAATGTATTGCATATTGAATATAATTGCGTCGATTGCATATTTTTTAGCACATTACTACATAAAAATCTCTCTTTTCCTTGGTTAACACCCTCTATCTTTATGTACAAGAATTTAATTATATGCTGAGTTTTTATTTTTATTCAAAATATTAAACACAAAAAATATTCCATGATGTAATACATTACTAGCCCTGAAATCGGTTAATATTCATGCCTTAGCTATTTATTCTAGGACGCAACCTTGACACAGCAGATACGATCTCAATACTTAATGAATCGTATTCAGATTATCCGTGAAGTGAGGTTTGAAAAAAACAAATATTATGCACCTCAAGCCAACCATTACAAAGCCTACCAGATCTAGCGTAATGTATGCAAATTGTTGAATCGATAATGGCCAACCCTTTAATGGATTCTGGACAGGTCGATAATTGGGAATAATTATAGTTATCCCTTCCAGCTCCTTGGTTGAGTTGCCTTCTTGAGGTACCATCGTACATGGGGTCAAGTTAGTTGTGAGGGCGGGATTTGTGGAACTAGTGAAATATTTCCCGAAGGCCAACCGGTACTGACTCATAGCTGAGGTGGGTGTGCGATCCTCCGTCTGCGACTCCCGCTATCACAAGGGTCCTTATACCTTACCTTCGTATTCACTCCGTCTTATTCTGAAGAATGGTTATAAGGGCTAGGTTTAGCATATACTATTATTGTTTACCTATTACAGTAAGTACAAACCTTTACTACTCTTTGATTCTTTCCAACAGTTGTTTTTCTATTTTCTGTTGTAAATTTTACAAACCTAAAATCAAATCAGTACACAGTGGTACGAGCCATAGGGAGTACTGAACATATCTCTGCTCCTACACACCCTATAACGTTGCTCTTGGTATAATTTTAAAGCTATTTCAATATACTATTTAACAAGATAATAAAGATTATATGTATGTATGTATATATATATATATATATATATATATATATATATATATATATATATATATATATATATATATATATATATATATATATATATATATATGTAAATTAATAATTAACAAGATTAATTATTAATTCAGATCATTTACTTTTAAATGGCATTGAACAGCTGTTTATTGGCTTTTGTTATAAATGAAGGTTGTACTAATCAGCACGCTTGTCAGTAAAATATATTATAGTGATTTAGGGAGTAAAAGACTTGTATACAATTCTATTTTGTTTTAGGTAAGTTTGTGTATTATTTGGAAATAATAACTTAATTGATTGTATTAAAAAAGTTACTGAATAAACTATTTTGTTTTAGCAAACGTTTACGGTCGTATTCTTTCTAAATCACAGAATTACAGATTGTATACAATTTCTGATTATATTCTCTTTATATTAAGTTGTGTATATATACATATATATATATATATATATATATATATATATATATATATATATATATATATATATATATATATATATTATACAATAGATCCGGAAATGCTTTAAAAATTATATAAGAGGCAATACTTTCTCAAATTTATTAATATTTATGTATATAAATATGGAATTTTAGCAGATGTGTAGTATTATAGTAATATACACTGTTAAATAAAAAATATCAAATAGAGAATAAAATAATATTATTGTGAACATAATTTATCTGAAATATAAATTTTCTATTGAAAAAATTTTATTTTCAAATTTAATCAGATTTTGATTGATAAACGACAGTTTTGGTGTAAGCAAATAAAAAATAACGTATAATGTAAGTTTTGATTGATATAGTAAGTAAAAAAAAAATAAAAAATGTAACTAATCAACATTGCCAGTCAGTAAAAAAAAAAAAAAATTAACGACAATTATTCAAAATCGGACAACTTCGGCAAAAATATAATTGCACATTTATAATCCAGAAAGGCCATATTTGATGAATATTTTGATATTTTTTGAGCGATTTTTGTGAATTGAAAAATAAAAAAGGTGTAATGTAAAGGCCCGTAAAAAATTGCACTTTCAAATTTAGTCAGATTTTAGTTGTTCAATGACAATTAAGGTGTATTCAAATAAAAAAATAATGTTTTATGTAAGTATTGATTGAAACAGTATGCAAACAAATTTTTTAAATGAAACTAACCAAAAATGACTGCCTTATATTAATAATGTAATGCGATGTTATAAATGGGTCAATTATTTATATTTTTTAAACAATAATTGCAATATTTGAATTTTCATCATTTGCCTTAATGTCGGGGTTTACTAAACGTTCGTCCCACTGTGACGAATAGATTGCAGTAATTAAGCTCGTTAAACCATCATTTTCTCTGAAGTAGTCCCATAGATGGTCCGGACAAAATATCAGATGATAAATATATTCTCCAGAAAAAAAAAGAAAAAAAAAAGCCAGAATGACTGATATATGCCTCTGCATAGAATTTTAGGATTAGTTTTTATTGTTCTGGTGGCTTAAAAAACATTGATTTTTTTGTTTTAATTTTCGACATGCTGATTCTAAAATTTTTTTCTCTATATTCATAAATGGCCAAGATATGGGCAAATGAATCCTCTAACCTCATTAACGGAGGGTAATGTCGAATTCCGAAGATTATATTGGAATGAACTGTGACCGTACTAAGTCTGAAACAAAAAATTTGTCCAGTGGTCTCGGAGAAAAAATGCTGATGGATTTATTCGATTTTTGGATGTTACAGATCTTGAAACGCGAAATCTAAAATTTTGAATGAGGGGTTTAAAATTTGTTTTTACAATGATTAATTATTAATAATTATAAACAAAAACAAAAAACTAACAATGAATTTAGTTTTGAATTAAATGCTGTCGTTTCGGAAATCTTCTTAGCTTTTAGCATCTGTAAATCAGACAAACATATGTATATTGATAAAAAACTAAATTAACATAACATAGTGTAAAAAAATAAAATAAATATGATGCAAGAATTAAAACTGCATTATTAAAAAAAAAAAACAAGAATAAATCTAAATCTTGACAAAAATAAAACAAAATATATACATATATATATATATTAATGTAGAACAGGTAATAATCATGCAAAATCCTTAAGATGTAACGAAAATTATTTTTAATTATCGCATGAGATTTGCCTTCTCTTCAGTTCTTACCTTTTATAAATAAAATTAAATGAAAAGAAGATTAGTGAAAGAAATATACAGCTTTAAATAATAAGATATTTTCATCTTATTCGATTAAGAAAGAAGATCAAATAACTGAATAAAACCGAATTTGTTAGTCACAAAAAATACGTAATTATATATTTTCACCAATTCATCATTTCACCAAATGATATATTTTTCAAAATCCTCCTCAGATTTATTAATTGTATTAATTAAAAGTTATAAATACTTTTTTTACTTATAATTAACTTTTAAATTTTGCTTAAGCCACTCGAATTGTTTTTACAGATGCAGCCTGTAATATATATTTCATTGGACCTTCAGTAGTTTTCCTGATTTTTTTGGTTAATATCGGATTGTTTAAAGCAATTATATGTGCTAGTTCATTACAGTTGTTTAGGTAATAAAGTTTGTATAAATTTTGGCACAAGTTTGTATGTATTGCCTGATAAATGTATATGCTAGTTGAGACAAACATTTTTTAATGTATAGTTTTTCGTCCTTCCTAAAGTAATTAACAAGAGATAATGTAAATAAGGAACAGAAAAAGAAAATCGCCGACACCATCTGGCACTGTGAAGATATGAATGTCTCATGTGGTCTCATACATCTGCGAGTCGATTTATCGGTTAACATGCTGTTTCCATTTCACGCCGGGAGCAAAATATCTTAGTATTCATCACGGGGGAACATTTGCTATATATACCATCTACGTTAACATGAACATACAAAGTTGTGTATATATATTTGCATCTGTATACATATAATATATATTGATTGATACATTAAACAATATATCATGTAAAGTTTTACTGCCTGAACGAAGGAGGAATAGTTACCCATCACTTCACTTACATGTCTTGAAGAGTTTTAACACGGTCCGAAAAATATCCGACTTGAGGTTTTTTATTTCAAGATATCGAATAAAAGAAATCCGTCTGTCAAAAATTTGTTTATTTATTTGGTGCTTGTTATGAACAATCAAAAGGTAACAAAACTTCCAAAAAGAAATAAAATAAAAAATCATCGAAATCGGTCCAGTATTAACCGAGATATAGCCTATTGAACTTTGTCGACTTATCTCCCAGTGCTTGTGACCCTTACACCTCTCTCTTCAATCGCGAACTCCCAGCTTGCTCGCATCTCTGTCCACTTCATTCTTCCTTGGTTCCACCAGTTTTTTAGTCTTTCCTTTTTCCACTGAAGTGCGCCTCCAACATTTTCTTACGTTCCCTTTCACTCTCTACTCCACATATCCTGACCATCTTAGCCTTCTTGCTATAAGAAAAGTCGTGTGAATGGACAAACCAGATATTTTTTAAATATAACTACAATTTTGAAATTTTAACCTATTGTGTAATAATTTGCAGCGTTTTTTTAAATGACATCTTGTATGAATATTATTGGAAGATTAGAAAAACAATTAGTATTTATTATATTGTCTGCTAAGTATTTTTACTGTGTAGACTAACACTAACATAGATGATGATACACCATACTTTTTCGATTACTAATTTCTGGAATCGTCATTTTTCTTTAGTGGTTAAACTAATGAAGATCTAACAAGTTTTAACTAATTATTGCTATTGCTTACTATTATTTAAATTAATTAATCTTTTTTTTTTAAATTACAGGTGAGCGGAGCGGGAGCGGGCGAGAGAAGCGGCCGGATCCCGTGAGGGAGTCTTCCGAGGACCAGAGCCGAGCCAAGCAGTCCCTCTCCCAGGACCATGACCCTCTGGACACCTCTGCCCAAGCCGGCGATCCACCGTCAGTACCTTATTACTATTCTATTTTACATTATATCATTTTATTATATCGGTACTTTATGGTTTATGTCGAATAATTTGAGCGAGCGGAGCAAGCGGTTGTCGACAACTGTGATCTATCTAAAGCTATAACGTTATCAACAATTGCTAATAATCCCTATAGGATAACGTTACGGGGTAACAGTTTTCTCTCTATTTATATACAGCCCATTGCCTTACTTAAAGCGCAAAGAATGTCGTATGATATACATTCACAGCCAAGCGTTTTGATTTTGCTTATGAGAAGTGTAGAAAATTGAGGCGGTAGCAGAAAATAGGGCGTCTGTTCGAAAACATGTTCATAGGAATCACCATATTAAAGTTTAGAGTTAATTATAGAACAATATATGAAATCAGGCTTAATTTCAGATGAAAGTCAATTGTAGATTGTAAAATAGGTACTATAGAAGAGTAAGTAGTCAGATTCCTTAGAAAAGCGCTTTTTCCATATTCCACAAAAAATAAAGAAAATAAATTTTCAATATTATTTTATGTGAAGAAGATGGTCCGGTGGCGGTACAGAATAACGTAACTTAGTGTTAGTGGTAACTATTTACTAAATGCCGACTCAATCTCCACCTACTTTTCTGAGATTTAACACTGAAGAAGAAATACAAGGTGGGTTGTAACTTCGGCATTTAATAAATATTTACCACCATTTTATTTTATCCTTGACCGCCACCGGGACCATCTTCTCAAATTTGGAATAGGTATAATAAAAAAAAGAAGTTAAAAAACACTATTTTAGTTAGGTACAAATATACATTTTTTTTTTTTAGTAAAAAAAAAAGAAGACATTTCTGTATTTTTCTCACTAAACGAACAAGCCGCCATTCAAATTAAGAAGAACAAAATACCTCCAGTAATACTCAAAATAAAATAAAGTGTAATATAAACGTGTTCCTTTTTTAATGAAAACTATTAGTCACTTTCTTGAAAAGTAGGCAACACTGACAACGCATCAAAATTTGTCTTCTTAAAACTCATAAAAACAAGAAAGTCCACACTGAACGACAATTAAACCTTTCTGTGTTTAGAGAGCGTGTAAGCTTCTCTCATTAAAATAGTTCAATCAACTTTATAAATTGTGAGATGACACGAGATAAATCATGAAGGGCATTCGACTGCTAACGCATTTCGTAGAATTCTTAGTTGTTTTTGAATATTAAATACATATGTTTAAATATATAATGCATTTGTTTAAATATAAAATAGATTTTTAAATTAAAAATTAAAATAAATCCTAACATTAACTGGTTGAGAAAGCACATAACTCGGACCATTTACTATAAATATTGTTACCTGACTTCTTACCGCAAATCTTATTTATCTTCTGAGGGTGAAAATAATCTTGCTATAAATATTTAAATAGGTATAAAAGAATATTATCCATGTTTGTGATAATTTTTAAATCGTCTTCAAACCAAAACTTTTAACTCGTTTGTGTATAAATGAACATTATAATGCTCAGTGCTTCCTTAAAATAAAATAAATTTTCATGGCAGTTCAAATGTAAATATAAAACACATAGACCACAAATTTCGTGTGAATATATAAATATCTCTAGGTTGTATTTATTAACTTTTTGGATCGCAAAGGTGTTCCGGCATTCTATTGGAGGAATTCATTCGCTTGTAAATCTGGTAAATTCATTTACATGCTCAGTTGACATCCGCATGATGGTATAGAAGGATCAATCTAATTAGGGATTGATAAATTATTTGCCACTTCTATAAATTTGTTTTATTGAAAACTAGTTTCGAATGTTATACATTCATCCTCAGTTCTAAAAACATAGAAATAATTAAAAAATAAGCAATTCAAAATATAGTAGATATTATTATACATATTAAATTATATAAATCAGTATTATAAAACATTTATGAATTATGAATTTAATTAAGACATGAAATCAAATACATGTTGGCACTCACCAAGGTTTAAATGGATTATATCAAACAGAAAAGTTTGTACTGGTTTCTTCTCGCATTGTACTAATAATGAACGAGAGATAGGCAGGATGCTTTTAGGTAAACGGTTTAAGGGTCAGGGTTTTCTCAGTAATGCCGGTGAGTAATTGTTTTTTCTGTTATAGATGGGAATAAATTTAAGATTGGACCATTGGAGATATTTATTTGGTCATTTAAGCAAAAATCTGGATTGGATTTGAAGGATTTTATTATTTCAAGTGCTTCATATATATTTAATTTGAGACTGTTTTCAACGTGATGTATTAATTTAATTCCTGAGTCTTTGATGAATTTATGATTATTTTCATTTAAATTAATTGCAAAGTTGTAATTATCTTTCTTATTATTATATGCACGTATATGTTCCTTTAATCTCAGATTTATTTATCCGATCTTCCAGTTTTTTCCGTGTATTTGGCTGCACAATCATTACAATTTAGTTCATATACTCCGCTTTTTTGGAAAGGGTCTATTTTGTCTTTAGGAGAAAAAACCCTATCCTCATATTTCTCTTCTGAAATAATCATAGATTCATCAAAGACTCAGGAGTTAAATTAATACATCGGGTTGAAAACAGTCTCAAATTAAATATATATGAAGCACTTGAAATAATAAAATCCTTCAAATCCAATCCAGATTTTTGCTTAAATGACCAAATAAATATCTCCAATAGTCCAATCTTAAATTTATTCCCATCTATAATAGAAAAAACAATTACTCACCGGCATTACTGGGAAACCCCTGACCCTTAAACCGTTTACCTAAAAACATTCTGCCTATCTCTCGTTCATTGTTAGTTCAATGCGAGAAGAAACCAGTACAAACTTTTCTGTTTGACATAATCCATTTAAACCTTGGTGTGTACCAACATGTATTTGATTTCTTGTCTTAATTAAATTCATGATTCATAAATGTTTTACAATACTGATTTATATAATTTAATATGTATAATAATATCAACTATATTTTGAATTGCTTATTTTTGAATTTTTTGTGTGTTTTTAGAACTGAGGATGAATGTATAATATTCGAAACTAGTTTTCAATAAAACAAATTTATAGAAGTGGCAAATAATTTATCAATCCCTAATCATTTACATGCATTGATATCCTTGTTATTGATATAGCAGTTTACGACTTAAAAAATCTGGGATATGAGCCCTATTTATGGTAGAAATGGCTTATTGAAGAGGGACGAAATGAGTACAGGTTATCAATGACAGGTGAGCGGTTGACAGGGGAATATCGGCCCCCTTGTGTTCCCTCAGCCCTGATAGCGCTCCTCATTCAGCTGTCCTCCTGTAACATGTCTGGTTCAGTTCCGATTCATCTCTTGTCTTCTGCATCTCTCTCTCTGGCTCTACTGCCGTATTTACTCAGATCTTTACGCATTTAGTAATATTTTTCCATATCTAAGGTGTAAACATTTTTAAAAATTTATTCCGGAAATTTTATTTTAAATAACCTTACTTATTTTAACCAACTCTACACCTCGGGGTGAGTCAGGGGCTCTTGCATCTTAAACCTCCAGTCATCCCTACTTTTTACTACTAATGCTCTCCAGTTTCTGAGACCAAGGATTTTTTTTGAGTCTTCATCTACACAATCTAGCCGTATTAACTGCTTAAACGTGTTTCCTGTTCTTCTAGCTTTGTAAATCTTTTCTTCTAATAACTTTCGAGGATTCTCTTCTGTCTTCATTCTGGTCATATGTCCGGCCTAGAGAAGTCATCTATCTTTAATGAAGCGAACAATATCAACATCGCCGGAATGAATCATGATTTCCCTTCTACTTCGCTGCCTCTGTGCACTGATAATAAGAGCACATTCCTCCGAGAATTCTTGTGAGAATTCGTCGTTCCAATCTCAACAGCATTTGGTGAGGGACCAATATTCATAAAAAGGAGTGAAGAAGTTCTGGTTGATATGAGGTAGAGAATTAAAAAGATATTGGGGAACTGAATTGAAAAATAATTTTTTTTTTCCGATTTAAAGAAGATGTGCAATTGTAGGTACATTATACGGCTGTTTACGTAAAAGACAAGTCAATTCAGTTGTGGACCAAACAAATTTGGAAAAGATATCTTTGTATATTTTTTCATATATGCATATGATTAAATTTTGAGGAGGTGAATAGCAAAGTGGTGACGGATTGACGGATTTCAAAATAATGTTGCAGAAGTACTTTGAGAAGGAATATAAAGTCGTTTGGTTAAGGTTATAGAATTATAAAATGAATGAAAGAACGCAGGGAGACTTTGGAATTTAAGGATTTTTTAGGTAGCAAGGAGGCATTTTCATCAGTATACTTCGTGCCCCATATCATATATTTATCTCTGCGTATGATGACATACTATGTGAGACGAAAGTTGGCTAAAGAATAAATTTAACAGCATGGTGAAATGCAAGTTCTGTTCTATTCACCCTGACCGATCTCCGACAAACATACCCTGAATTCATAATACAAGGCCAACAATCATTTGCACAAAATTAGTGCAAACTTGGCTCAACATTCCAATGTGATACAAGGTTTGGCTGGGGTACCTGTTTGGGTCTTGCCCCCCTCTTCCCACCGCTTCAAAAAATCATATAACAGTCTCCTTATCTCCTTCTTACAACTTCACTGGCAGCTAGAAATTTCTACTGATATAGTTACCGAACTTTGTATTTTAAACATAAAATCTAAAAAACGTAACACCCTTTTATTGGATTAATTAATATACTCTGAAAGTTTTCTACCAAATAAGTCAAGTGTCATTTGCAGTCAGTATATCTCTTTGGCCAGCAAAGTGAGTAGTAGTCGAGAGGTGTTCTAATTTCCTAAAACTGAAATATTTTCTTAAGAAGTTGTTAAAAAAAATCTGTAAATTCAGTGACATGAATTTGCTTTTGGTAAGATAATAAAACAAACCTAAAAGAGGTCTAGTTTAGATTCGTGCTCGTTTTTTTTAAAATGGTTAATTGTTTTTTAGGAATAAATGATAAACAATTTAAAATAATAGTGGACGTGAAAATTTTCAAATGCGATTTCAGAAATGATACAACGAAAAGAAAAACAACCTGTTCATTAAAACATTACACCTGTCGCAAACAATTGTCAATCTATTGTTTCAGAGAATTTATTAAATCAATAATAAATGAATTTCGCATGCCGCAATACATCGTAAAAAAATACATCTTTATACCAACCAGCTTTGTTTCAATTCATATAATTTTTAAATTTGAATTTTGATATTCTAAAGAAATTTAGGATTTAGTAAGAAATAATTTTTCGAGTTATTAGCTTAGGCAAAATATTCTTTTCAGATTCTCCCTCATTTAAAAGACCATATATTATATTTTTAGGGATTGATAAATCATTTGCCAATTCTATATTTTGTTTTTATTGAAAGCTAATTTCGAATGTTATACATTTATCTTATGTTCTGATTAAATTGTTTTAAGTTCATTTATTTGGAGCATATTCAAATTTCCTTCGTGGTTGTGCAAAATGTAAATTTTTAATTCTTAAGGACAAGGAATATATATTTATAATTATTATAAAGATTTGAGTAGCGTTGAGGAACTGAAACAATCATTCCTGTGTACATATTTACACTGGGATTAAGACGATGGTCACGTCTTAATCTGGTCGCCTGAGTGACCTGAAATTAGGTCGGAAAGGGGGAGAGGGGAGATAAATATTACTGGGGGTGGCAAAGGGGCGGTTTTAATCCAGTTAAGTGTTCTTCCACTATCGAAGAAGGAGCGCCGATACGTCAGTCTTCAGATGGCGCTCAGCGATGATGTTCCACAGGAAGAGGATAGCAATGTGAGTGCCCCTCCTAGATCTGGATCTAATGGAAAACATTAACGTTTTCGTTAATCTAAGAAAAAAAGTTTAGAAATGGAAAAAAAAAATTGTGTCAGCTGAAAAATTCCTCTTTTACAGTTTGCACCAGCTGGCGATTTCCTAATTATTTCTTTAAAATGCCTTTAAAAAATACCATCAAGAAACATATAACGATGTAGCAAGTAATCAAGAATCGAGAACGTTTTACAACATGAAAAATTGTATAAGTATTTCTTTTTTTTCAAATTGCACACTTAGTTTCGATAATACATCCGAAATCAGATACGTTTTATGAATATAGAAGACTGTAAACCTTCCGTTGAACATTTTACCTGTCGTATATGAATGAAGGATGGAAATTAAATATTTTTATTTATTATCAGCTAGAGAAAAAATATCGAGAGCTGATTATAAATAATATTTAACAATAGCTCATCCTGTCTAAATTATAATGTGTGGAATATTTTATACTTCGGAATTCAATATATTTTTCTGCTGAAAAATTGGACTGCTTAAGATTTTTATTACAAGATGTATGTAAGACTTAAAAATTACATCGTGTATAAAGGTATTTTTGTAATTGAATATTGTGATTTTTAAAGTGTTTAACAAATTTCAATATCGTGTATTATAAAAAGAATTAACTACCATTCCATCTATTTGACAATGATTCATAAAATGGTATTGATAATTAAGCATTTAATGAACTGTCGGATAAATTATGGCGTTGATATTTTTTATAATCATTTAATTTTTCAATTTTATTGTAATTTTCTTCTAGCTATTGTAATTTTTAATTGATGAAAAATATTCAAGGAAAAGATAAAAGTGATTATTTAACTGATCACCTTGTTTGTGGTGATTTTCTATTCACTGTATGCTATATTTTTTTTTTACTTTATCGCCAATTAATACTTAATAAATATTGATTTTTTTCTCTATTTTGATTAACATTTTTTCCGACATTTATTACTTATTGAGTTGTTACGCAACTATCACAGATTAGTCGTATGTAGTTAGTATCAAAGGAACGTCCTATATCTTTTACTTACAACGTTTTATCCTGTCACAGAAGCTGTATTGTCTTCACTAGTGTTTTGACCACTACCATTGAAATTAGTCCAATGGAGGAGTATTCTATAAAAAGTCAATATATCCACTTTCAGAAAATTATATCCAAAAAACGGTGAAAATTCTCATGGGGAATCTCATGTAGATAAGTTAAATTTTAATTGCAAAGGCTGGAATTATTTGACATAGGAAAGTTCAACCTAAATAACCTGAATAAAAAAAAAAAACCTACGGTTTAACCGTAACATGGAGAACGTGTCAAGAAATAATTTTGTATGAAAATTCGTTGTAATAACTTTTGATTAGAACGCTCCTCAATTTTCAATATTAGTGTATCATTAAAGTTAATTATTTGATAGAATAGAAAACGGTTATGCTTTGAGCGAAATAAATAAATTATTTTTTACATTAAGGAATATTCGAGTTAATTATAAATCATATGTAATTACATATGGTTTCAAACATAAAGTAGGAATGAAATTGAAGGATTTTCTATTGCTTTAATTAGCCTTTAATTCTTTAATTTTGCTGTAACTAGGGATTGGTTTGATGTTTTTTATCATTGAAAATTTTCTTTTTTCTTATATAGCTATGCATCATTTATAAATTATTAATGCAGTCGGACAGTTTACTTATTTTCAATTAAATAAATATAGTTAAATAATAATAACAAGCTTTAAAAGTGTAAAATTTAATCCCAAAATGTTTTTTTTATTAAATTTATTTCAAGATTTATTAGTCCTATCAAAATCAATGTTGAACATTGTGTTATCTGAATGTAAAAAATAAATAAAAATCAACTTGCTAATTTCTGGTATTAATATTTGCAGAAAGATTATCATTGTTATTTTGTAACAGTTTATTTACTTGTATTTATTATTATCCGTGTAGTTTATATTCATAGTATCACATTTTTCACAGGTCTTCTAAAGACAAATTCTAACATATTAGTCTGTGCCGAATATGGAAATTAAATGAAAAAAACCTTCACATTCGTACTGAAGATACAAGCTAGTAGAAGTGAAACTGAATATGTTTTGGAAATGAGATTGTAATATATAAATATATAATTATTTTTTTAGTTTAAAATTATAGGCTTGATAATTTTATGTCAGTATTGTTTTAGAGTTCAATAAAAAATCGCTATCGGTTATCGGGATTGAGGTAAAATAGCTAATTTTGGGGTAGTTGTTTGATTGTAAGGAGTTGTAAACCTTTCAAAATTTTGATATTCTGGTTAAGGAGTTTTTTGTAATCCTTTCAAGCCTTTCGTTTGACTTCAGGATTTTTTGAGAAGCTTTTTTAATATTAGAGACAGTAGAAGAGTAGGTATGCACTGGACTAATTGCTTCATAAAGTTTTATGATTGCTAATTAATTAATTGTTGTTTTCTGACTATTTATTTTTTTTCGGAAATGTGGAGTAATTTTTAATGGTTTTTTTCCGCTTTGCAGACATTGTTGTTTATTGTGTGGTAAAGATTAATGTTTAGATTTCACCGAAGAATCTTTTACTTTCTTAAATAGAATATGTCTATTAAATATTTGATTATTCTGGAGTATCAAGTGTAAATAATATTGTTGCCTGCGTATCTTCCAAATGATTTAGGCATGCTAATGTATGGAGATCGGATGTAGAAAGGTTAATTGCACAGAAACTGAAACCCGAGGAAATTTAGCCGGTATATGGCGGATTTTTCAAGTAATATGGCTGGAATACGGTATTACAAATTTTATTGATATAAATTATTTTTCTCTTTCTTAAGATACCTAATTTGGATTTTGGGGATTGAGTCTTCTGGGATGGTTTCTTATAATAATTATCTTATTTTTATTTATTTTTGAGGGGTGGTTTATTGGATACTTTTTGAATCGATTTTACATTTTTTATTATGTGTGTTTAGGTAATAGCAAAATAATATTCTGAGACGAAGGAGTTTGCCTTTAAGCTTTTATTTCATCGGAATTTGCAAAAATTTTTAAAACTTCTAAATGAGATATCGGTTAATTATGAATAAAGAAGTAATTTTTTTTTTAATTGTTGTGATTTTTAACATTTATTGCTCATCTTGTATGAAATAGTAATCTAATATTTTTTTTAGAATTATGCTCCTCACAAGTTTCATTTTTGCATGTATTATTTGAGATATCTAACAGGATCGGAGCTAGGGGGAAGGCGAATGGGCAAAGAGGACATTTGCTACCGGTGGCAAAATTCAGAGAGCGGTAAATTTCGAACGAAGTTTTATATTTTGGTTAAGCAAAAAAAAAAATGTTTCTGCTTTTTGATTGTTTTGATCTTAATTGATTCAATAAAAAGAGTTAATGTTATGAGGTGTTGTTATTTATTTCGATATAATGATATCTAATATTCTGTCATAAAACAGTTGAGTTTTATTGAAGAGGAGGGGTGAAAGAAGGGGCGGCAAAATTAAACTTGCCCCCTTGGTGAACTCCTAGTTCCGTCTCTGTATCTGATGAAGGCTGTTCTCATCTCTTATTCCTGCTTTTAATTATTTTTTTCAATTTTATTAAGCAATTATTAAAAACAATTTAATTTATTGTGTAACAATTGTATAACAATTTAACAATTTCTTTCAGACCTCCTCACGGAGCGAAGCAGCACGGCAGAGGCAGTGGAGTCAATCGTTCGGAGAGTTACAAAGAGAGAATACCCCAAAAAGTAAGTACAATATTATTATCTCATAAGTATAATCAATATTTTATATTATTTTTTTATTTATTTTTTTTAACAACGATTGGTTTAACAGTATTCATCTTTTATTCTCCGGTACTTAGAAAAGCAAGTAAAGCTTATTGATTTAAATTTCATTTGTAATACCGTTTAAGTAATTTTAATATTAACAAATTATATTTCATTATTATTTAAAAATCAGTCACGAAAATGTTTCATAATCAAAAAAACAAATCGACTTACAATTATAAATATTTATTCTTTGAAAAAAAGGCCAACAACAACTGACTTTTTTTTTTTACTCTGTGGGCTCTGAAATGTGTTAATTGATTTTTTTTAATTCCTGGACAATATCCAATTATTTGATTCTAACCAACAACCGTTGGGGTTGTGCTAGTTTACTTTATAACAAATAAAAGAACATAAATGGTTTATTTAGTCAAATATATTTGACTTCGTTTTAAGGATAATCAGAACATTTCGAATAACTGCAAGGATTGAGTTGAGAATATTCAAGATTTTTGATCTGATTAGATCCCAATGCTTTAGGGTATAATACTTTAAAACAGGGTTATGGTAATTCTAATATTTTGCCATTTAAGACTATTCTATTCCTTCATTGATTACATTCTTCGTATTACATTCAATTGCCCAAGATAAGGTTATATGTAACAGACTTTATCGACTCAGAAGGGATACATTATTAAAGGATAAGGGGGAACAATGGCTTTTAGGATGAAGGGCGAAGCTAATTTTCTGGGATTTGTGGCTATTGATCTTTGCTCTCCAATGCTAAAAGCATTCTTGGAGGGCTCCATCGCTCCTTTTGATTATTTGGATACAGATATTGCGCGTTCTATTCATTAAACATTAATTTTTGCTTCTATGATGCATTCTGTCATGCTAAGTTAAAAAGTCTTTCCTCCGGAAAAAAATTTCTTAATATTTTTTTGTAGTTTGCCCTAATTGGTCTATAAATATTCCTTTTTATGGCATTAGAAAGCCCTAAAATCAATTATTTGGATTCAACTGTTGGATTTGGGGTAATCTAATGTTATAAAAAGGTTTTATTTTTAGACCAACTCGCGTACGCAAATAAAATTTATTTAAAAAAATGATATGGAATTGGGGACTTCTAGCTTATCACGGCAGTATTGTCGTGGAGAACTAATCGTAGCATAGTTCTTCGTCAAACTGCTTCCTTTGCGGTCGACCGTGTACTGTTTAACTAAGGAAATTTGTCTCCAGAACGAGATACTTTGAATACAACAGATGAACCTGAATTAATTAAACTAATAAAATTAATATAGTAATAAAATTAATAAATTTACTACAATGTTGGCTATGATTGTATTAAAAAAAAAAGTGCAGCTCACTTTGCAGTCTTTTTTCACTGCAGCTCAGATTTCCGTCAGGTCGTACCTTAAATTACAAAATATCAAAATTCAAAAGTATGAAATTTTTTGAAAAAGCGTTTGAAATTGGCTCAATATTCCTGTTTCAACTCGACTGTTCGGCATTTCGTGCAGCGATTAAGAGCAGATTTTGGATTTTTTCGCTTATCTATTATTCACAGAACTACTAGTTTTAGTTATCAACAACGGTACTTAAAAAAAGAGTAAATTAAAAATCTGCTTTTACGAATATTATTTTCTTAAAAAAGGATTTTTGGTCCTAAGGGCCGGATCACTGTTGAACTCTGTCTTTAATTGGCCGAGTATAGCAATAAGTTTCTGTTTGAACTCATTCGGCATTCATCTGTTTTTGTTTTTGTTTTTTGTACGCAGTGACAGGGATGGTGAAGGGAAAACAAAATCAGTTTATTACAATAATTGTGGGGAAATTAAATTATTTTTTAATTTAAATTTTACTTAATATTTATAAATATTATGGTATTTGTAATAAAAATTATCTTATTTGACTTTTTCGCGAAAAAAATTTAAAGTGAATTTTACTTATGCATGCATATTGTGGTTTAGTTACAATTATCTTGTGTAACTTTTCGCGAGGTCTGTTCACAGAACTAACTACTAGTATTACAAATACAAAACTATTAATATAAGAATAATTTAAAAATTGTAATAAGTATAAAGCAGAGAGACGAAGAGACCGGAGTATTCAAAGGTTGGAATGCCCCTGACCCCGATCCGTCAATAAGGGAGCAATAATTATTGGCTGAGGACCGACATTCAATACGGCTGCAATTTAGGCTCCGCGGGTCGCTTCGGCTAGTAATTTATGTTTCTCTCCTTTGGGGTTAAAGTTCACAAACAGTCCTTCATGTTCCAACCAGGCTTCTTGATACAACAGCGTCGTAAACAAGATTTACATTGATAATTATGAACTGGGTATATTGTTTCGAAATTGAATCTTTAATATTGAAAATATTCTCGAATAATGAATAAATGAATAAATCTCGAAAATTGAACTAAATATTGTTGGTGAGAATATGGCGAGAATATGCGAAGAAAATGGTGGAACACAAAACCTCTGGTATTCTACTTGGTTTACTTACTAAAGCCGAGATTAATTACCTTATATTTGTTCTAAAAGAGCTCCTTTATTTTATTAAAATTTATAAGATCTACCCACATATTATTTTCTTTATTTTCCAATGATTTCTTTATTTTCCATTCTCTACTACAAGATTATTTAGCACATTTTAGATGGTATTTACATACTTCGAAAGGGTAGAATTTGTTATTAAAATGAGGTTTAGTGTTTTATTTATTATATAATATGTTGATAAAGAACTCTTTTAATGTGTCTGTAGGTAGTTGTAGTAATGGGTCAACATTGTTGTTTTTGGGAAAGGCTTAGTGCAGATTATAAAAAAAAAAAAGAAGAGTAATTTAAAAAACTTCCTAAATAATCGAAAAAAATTTATGAACGTAGAAAAACTCAGTTGTGTTTTACTCGATTATGATTTATTATTATAATGTATTATTTCTTATTTTGATTATTACTACTGATAAAAATTAATTCGATTCATTCTGTTTTAGTCACAATGTGTTTGCATCGCTTTAATTGATCGTTAGATTATTTTGAATAATTATTAGTTCCTACCTTAATGCTCCACTGCTATTGATATCTTATCAGTCTCTTCTTTTCATAATTTTATTTCTGCAACAGTTAGATTTTATCGTCCATTCGGACTACGCTTTGTTTGTTTCGAGCTGTTGTGTTCCTCCCACTAGGCTCCGCCAGTAACCACCCAATGAAGGACATCCTTTTCCTACGCAGTATTTGCATTTTTCAATCTGATCCTCTAATATATCTTGGTATTATATCTCGACAACATTACATAACAGTGGTCAAAATTTCCATAGCTTGTTGAACATAAGTTATGTATGTAATGGAGCGTTCGTATAGTGAGTCTGATGTGGGTGCTATTCATAATAAGTTGCCAAAAGTTTAACATGTGGTTATAACCGTTACGTTCAATGAACGTTTTTTAAATTTTCATCTGAATGTGTATATTATTCAGCAATAGCTTAAAAGTTGGAATACTCTGGAAATAAACTTATTAAGTGTGCCTAATTAGTGTCCATCCAATGTGTACATTTCAAAAACTCTGTAAATTGTTACACAATGGTTTATTATTAACAAATAAATAGATGTTGGGAATTTTTTTTAAAGTTTACTATAGTGATTTCGAAAAACTTTATATTGTTCCTCCATTTTCATAAACGCCCACGCTAGGGCGTATGAAATCTCTAATCGGCCGCCATTTTGGAACGAGATGTTAATGTCGAGTTCCGAAAATCATCCTGGGGAGACTTGAGACTTTTCTGCCAAATCTCAAAAAAATCTACCTGCTAGTTTTTGAGAAAAGCCGTAGATGGCGTAAGGCGGGCAGAATTTTTTTTAATTTTATTCGATTTTAGGATTCTACTTATCTTGAAATGTCAAAATTTGAGGGGTGTTAATTTTTTGTTCTTGGCCAATTACAAAGGTTAATTATTAAAATAATCTTCATATCTCCTTCCTCGCACCCCGACGAAAACAAAATCTATCACAACGGTAGCATTTGCAGCGCTGAATAGCTGAATATATTTTTTTTTTATCATCCAACCTGACAAATTTAGTTTTAATAGTAGCTAAGCTATAGCATCAATTGAGGTACTCTAGTGGAAAAGCACTGATTCCAAAACGGCAATCTACTGTGAAAAAGTTTATTTAAGAACATTTATTATTTCTTTGACAAAATGTTATAAACTTAACCAAAACAATGTAGCGTATAATAAGAACACGAAACAAAAATGGAAAAAGTAATCTGAATAATATTACTGTTACGTGTCAATGCATTCTTTATTGATTCTCTCAAATATACTTTTTTATTGGAGGTCATGCGATCTCGCTTCATATGGTCGTATAAATCATCTGATTAACTCATCTTCGTGAATATTGCAGGAAATAGTTTATTGATACAATAAGGTAATAATTTCTTAAAAACTTAATTTTCACGGATGCTGCGAGTATGCGTATATGCGTGAATGCCTTCCCGGCTGCGTGTAAAGTTATAAAAATAACTTTTCTCACCTCCGGAACTAAGTTTCTAAACAAGAGTTATATGCTACGTAGAATTTAGTTAATTGAGTTCGAGCTTCATTTGAGCTAATTGAGTTTATATTATAATAGCGAGATGGCAGAAAATGTTTAAAGTGTGTGCTCCGTATTGTTAAATAAAATCAAAAGCTTCCTTAATATTCCACGAGTTTGACAACTCTCCCATCCTTATTCTAATTAGTAAGATAACTAATTGATTGAGGATTCAGGAGACAATACCTGGCGATGAGCACCGAAAAAGGCCAACGGATATGATAGGGTTGAATGACTCATTACTATTCTGAGGAAGCAGCAACTAGGCTCAATTAGTACACTCTCCCGGTTCTCTGTATTTCACCACGGCGAAAACATTGCTCGCAAAAACGTTTCTTTTTGTAACGAAAATCAAAATGCAAAACGTTTATCAATAATGTAAATGACAACGTATCGGTCCGCGTGACAGAATAAGGGAGAAGACTGAGCATATATTACAGTTTATCTTGTCTCAGCTTATTGGGACTACAAAACCGAAAACCTAAAGTTGTGAGCGCATGAAAAATATATCAAACCGTTTAAAGAAAATTTAAGAGGGCTTAATTTTAGATAATTTAAGGAAATGGCATTTAAACTAGATGCAATAGAGCAGTGGTTCCTTAACGCTTGTCAGCCGTGGGTCCTTAAGAAATATATTAAATCACCGGGGATCTCTGAAAATGTGTTAAATTAAAATCATGCCTTTGGCATCATGTCTTTTTTACCACCATTTTTGTAAGGGTTAAGGTATAAAACAAAAGAATAGTGAATTGGAGAAAAATTAATTGAAAAATAATAAAAAAATGTTTAATAGAAAGGTATTTTAAAAATTAATTTCATGCATGAGCCAGTCGCGGACCTCTTGTTAATGCTTCGTGGTCCAGCTTTTGAGAACCACTGTACTGCCGTCATAAGCTAACAGGTTCTAACTCCAAATCATTTTTTAAAATACATTTTTGTATTGTATCCGAATTGCTGTAAAAACTAAACCTTTACATTAGAAAGCTTCATAGTGCATAAACAGGTGTTGTTTTTACAGCAATTCGAATTCAATACAAAAATATATTTAAAAAAATTATTTGGTATTAGGACATTTTAGCTTATCACGGCAGTGTACTAGGGCACAAAGGTTATTTTCAGCAATAAATTTTATTTCAGTGATAAAGAAACAGTTGTTTAAACATGCAACATTCAGGAAAATAAGTTTTTAATAAATTTGTCTCATTACTTATATTATTTTTGAAATATTTTTTACTTTCTCTTACCTATATACGAAGTATATAGTAAGGGGAAGTATTGCGATCGTGAAAATTTTCGAATTCGAGTTTTTAACGGAAATACATATTTTAAGGTCCACTGAGTCCAAATGACCAAGCCTCGCAAAATGGTCTGTGTGTATGTGAACAGCCTAGCTCAAAAACTAAAAGTTGCACGATACTGAAATTCGGTATTTAAGGCAGGTATATGGCTGTGATGTTATAGCAACTTTTTCGTCAAAATCGACTAACCGGAAATGCCACTTTATATAATCGATTTACACTTTTTTACAATTTTCTCGAAAACGCCTCTAACGATTTTGATGAAACTTGCCTAAATTATTCTCCATAAAGGCCTTTAACTTTTCATGTATGTAGTAAACCACCGAGGAATTGCAGGTAAAAAAGTTATGATGAAAATAATATTTTATTTGCGCATAACATAAAAAGTATGCATTTTACGGTAAATTATGTGTAGAATTGTATGAAAGATAATTAAATTACCTAAAAAACAATAAAAGAATCATCAAAATCGGACCAGTATTAGCAAAGATACAGCGCATCGGACTAACCGGAAACAGCTATAATATCCTGGATTTTACACTTTTTTACAATTTTCTCGAAAACGGCTCTAACGATTTTGATGAAACTTGCCTAAATTATTCTTCATAAAGGCCTTTAACTTTTCATATATGTAGTAAATCACCGAAGAATTGCAAAGAAAAAATTTATGATGAAAAGAATACTTTATTTGCGTATAGCTTAAAAAGTATGCATTCTAATGTAAATTATGTGTAGAATTGTATGGAAGGTAATTATATTATCTAAAAAACAATAAAAGAATCATCAAAATTGGACCAGTATTAGCAAAGATACAGTGTATTTTAAGAGGAGCACAAGACCTTAGGTGGATAACCAAACATATCTGAAAGAAGACGGATGCGACCGAACCTCCTCCCACCAATCCGCCAATATTTTGTAAACAATACGCTCTGTAATAAAGTAATTTAGGAATACAAAAGCGAAAACTAACTTAATAATTTCGACTTTCACATTATTTAATGGAAAGAAAATGTTTCCATGGAAACTAAACCAGAAATTTTTAAAATATATTTGCAATTTGACAAAGTTAAAATATATAGGTAGTGTACAGGATTGTTGTACTAAAATTGTTTAAACATTTTTTTTATTGTACTTAAGTGGGAGAAGATGTGTATGCTGCTGAGTTTATTAGAAGCAGTGTTTATGTGAACTCTTTAAAATTGTATTAAAAAGATAATTATTAAAGGCAAGGGAAAGTTGTGTGATGCGCGCACCGCACCAGATGTTTTTTTATTTGAGGCGAGGAAATGCCTAATGTTGCACGTCTGCCTAGAAAACATTAATAGTATAAATAAATATCTGATGTGGACAACACATGACTTCCTTGTACGCCTATTAAATTGTAAATCGCTGGCTGATAAATTAACCCTGAATTTGATTACTAGTTTTCGGAGATTGCAGAATCTCAAAAACGATACTGGGCGTCGGGACATCCTTCTATTGACACGCACGCGCGCGCACACACACACACACACACTTTCTTCGTGTTCCGTGACAACATTTAAACTTTCAATATCACTAGATAAAGCATTGGAAATCGATAGTTTCGACGAAAAACACACACAACTTATATCTTATTCTTTTGATGCAGACTTGTTCATCTCACAAATGGGGTGGAAAACCAGTATTTTACAATCTGTTAAAATTGATGTTAAAGCTTAACACAAGTAATAAAATTATTTAATTAGAGTGGAAAAAAATTGCATTTATAACCTTTATCACCGAAACACATGATATCTGTAATAAATTTCAATATACCTTTTGATGTAAGTTTCTTATGACCTTCAAGTAAAGTACCTCTTTCGGATCTTCAATTTCAGCCAAAATCTATTAAATTACTTATATTGATATAAGAGTCTAATTTGCCAAATTTGAGATGCTTTACATTATATTTTAATACACTCTTTGATGAAAGTTTAATAGGATTTTTAATTAAACTACAACTTCCGGTTTGCCAATGTTTACCAAAACTTATTATGTTGTTTATATTAATATGTGAGTCTTAAATACCAGATTTGAGAAGTTTTGTATAATATTTTAATATAATTTTTGATGAAAATCAGTAATGAACTTGAAATAATGTACCACTTCCGGTAATCATACAGTAACCAAAAAGGGAGGTTCACAACTAGATTATATGACAAACCTAAATACGAAATTTTAACTGTCTACGGCTTACCGTTTTTGAGTTATGCGAGATACGTACGAACGAACGTACGTACAGACGTCACGACGAAACTAGTCAAAATCAGGGATGGTCAAAATGGATATTTCCGTTGAAAACTGAAAACCGAAAATTTTCGCGATTACAATACTTCCTTTACTGCGTACAAGGAAGTAAAAAATAATAAATCTCCTCGCTCCAGTTAATCTTAAAGAAGAGTAATAAGTAATAATAAGCAGCCCACTGGAATTTTGCAGCACGATTTTATTTTGTTTTGTTTTTTAATTAAGTCTATTACTCTCAAAAGCCTACGAAATCATTTGAGGAGCTTTCTTTAAAAATTTAATATATCCACTTTTCATTAAAAAAATATTACTATACCTCGAATGTATACTAAGGGGAAGTATTTTGCTCGTGCTCGTAAAAAATTCCAATCCGAGTTTTTAAAATACATACACGTTTTAAATCAAGTGGAAAATCGAGTGTGCCCGAAAGCAGATGGTTGGGACCGACCGCGCCTTTTCCCACCAAGCCACTACTGTTCTCAACAGTCTGCTCTGTTGACTTATTATTATCAAAACACGCTTCATGATAATTATAATAGGATCGTAAGGGAAAGATTTGTGATGCGCGCACCGATCTTATGATAGTAGTATTAAAGATTCGTCTTCATAAAGAAAAAACAAACTGATTTAAAAAGTTGGTTCAATAAACAAAACAATATATATGTTACAATAAATTTGCGAAAGGAAATCAAGTTCAAAATCAAACGTTTATCAATTTCAATTAACAACAGCAACAGTAATATTCACATTACAACGCCAAAAATTCTGAAAATAAAGTTGTGATGAAAAGTATAAATATTTTTCAGTTGGAAGCATGTTTTGCATTTACAATCAGAGCATCAATGTTAAGCTTGATGGAGCCCAACTTGATTCTTAAGTCCTCATTAACAGTCCTTTCGTCTTTACTACGGTAACCATCCTGAATTATTTTTATTCATCGTAGATCGTGTTTAATCATCTTATAATTTATACATTCAATAATAATTTTTAAAAAATTTCTATCTCTCATTTTATTTCTTTATGTCTTCTACTTGGTTATTCGTGTACCACCTGGAACATCCTTGCGTACCACGATGTGGAAATCGTTGGTCTGACTAATTTATGAAACCAAAAGTCTTAAAATAAAATTACAGAAACATAATCCGTTAAACTATAACATATTACAGTAGTTCATGAGAAGCTATATATAAGATATAGCTTTTAAGAATATATTCATATTCAAATATGTTATATATTATTATAATTTTAATCGTTGGCTTCACTGCCGTTATTTTTTTGTTTGTTGCTTATTTTACCTTTATCTTAAAGTATTATGTTAATCTATCTATTTGTTGGTGTCCAATTTAATCACTAGATAAACAGGGTTATTTATTAAATAAAAATTATTATTTAATATAATATATACAAATTTAATATACTGGGAACTGAAACTCATTTAATTAATGGAAATTCGTATTAACAGCTGATAAATTGACGAAACTTTGGTTTTTGGGGCATTGTTACCTAAAATGGGGCATTGTTTCTGACTTTATTGCAACAATATTTACAACGTGGCTCAGCACATACTGCACCACAATTGTAGAGGCCTTTGGCATATGCAATTATATAATTCTTAAACTTAAAGTTGTTTTTTTTGGAACGGATCGTGTATATACAATTTCGTGTATATACAATGTAATAAAAACTATATCAAAGATACTTTGGCAAGAAATCAAATTAGTTTAGCAACCTAGTCCATCGCTAACAAACTTTCCTTTGGAAGGGACTTTCCACCTGTTGCTTTTCAGATTTACCGCTTAAAAACATATCTGCTTGATGAAATGAAGGATATAGCTTCTCATATTTTCCTAATAACTCATTTTACATAATAGCTTTATAAAATATTATATTAAATTAAAGTAGCATCTTAATATTCTTAGCTAATACACTTACTTCTATAATTTATTTTCATCGTTCTTTGTTTTTATAATTTTATCACAATGTAATTTTATAAATTTCCATTGATGTTTTGAATACTTAACTTAGAAATAAAATAGGCTTGTTTTTTTCTTCCATCTGATGTAGTGAAAACCATGGGAGTTTAGAACATTTAAAACAGTGTTTTAGTACCAATTTGGTTTTATTTTATTTATCTACTGCTGGGCAAATTTATTATTATCAATGAAAAATAAAAATGCTTGAAAGTTATATGTTTGGATAAAATTTCTTAGGTTTTTACGATTGTTGAACTAGATCTCAATTCAGTTTTGATAGTTACCTTAACTAGCCAAGTGAATCTTTAAAGAATTAGAAGATCCCACACACGAAGCCTAGATTCTCTATAATAACGGTAAGTATAATGAACCAGTCGACATTTCGCCAATTCAGACATCATCAGGAAAAGAATGAAAAATAAAATCGCATATATGTGGTTGAATTATAACAGCTGATCATCAGAAAACCTAAAAGCAGCAAATCTATATAGTAAACAACCAACATGTTCATAACACTCTAAAAGTTAATAAAATAATAAAAAGAAAAGAAAAATTATATATACAAAAGAAATAAAAAATAGAAATAAGACCGCCTGACTCCGTGTGGTAAATCTGGGATTATTTTGGAAAAGGGTGGAATTGAACTTAGCCCAGCTTTGCGTAATGAGGATAACGGAACAGTAGAAAATGAAGTACCACACCTGCTTGTCCATAACAAATTAAATATTGCAATGAGGGTAGCAACCGATATTGGCTGAGTCCCTTTCGATTTTCATTTTTTTAGAATTTTACAGTCGCCTATAAAAGTCTTCTGTCATAATGTAAAACGTTTAGCGGCAATTGGGATTACGGGTCGAGGATGATAGCTAGTTATAACCCGACCAAAGTGGCGTTTCCCGCCGGTGATGGAGTGACAAGATGAGCCTTTGGCATTATTTCCAGATAGGGGAGGAGATGGATCGGAAATAGAGGCCATGTGAGGGCTCATGATTGATGATGAGGTGCCGTGTGATTTGTAATTAGCTAGTCTGGGGGGCGGCTCCCGTCCAATCAATTGATGGCTCCATCAGTCCTGTCCAAGGTCAAAGTCTCCCATTTTTTTTTAATAAATATATTTTTTTATTTTTTGTCTTTGTTGTAACGTACAATCTTCTTTTCTTGATTTGTTACTATTGCTATGTTAGAGTGAGTTGGTGTTACGTATAAATTCGAGTACCTTAGGCTTTTGGACGGTTGTGATTTCTTATGAAACTGTAACTGATTGCCTTTGAATCCGCACGGTAAACATACAGACTGGTTTCGGTAATAGTCCGGCTGATGGCTTCCGAAAATTGGCTTATTAATTAAGTGTAAAGCTTTTTGGAGAGGCTTGGTTCTAGAGTAGACTAAAGCTGAAATATATACCTCGAATAGAAATTACAAAAGTAATATTAGCGTTTATTTTAATGAATACAAACATAAAGAAAGAAAACAAATACAAGAGTACCGCTAAAAACCATGAAAATTCTTAGTTTCAGTACTTGACATTCTTATGTTTTTTGAAAACATACTTATGTTTTCTTAACCGATGATCACCCAAGGAGGTGATCTACCCCAAATTATGTTGAACAGCCAGGTTTTCCTCGGCACCATTGAAGGGTCAGGTGCTCACTTTATAGAGGATAGTTGTTCCCTAGGAGGATCTCCGGAAATACAAGTTTGTATGGGGCTGATAGAACAGAAAATAAATGGTCTTCCACAGCGGGGCTGAAACCTGGATCAGAGAGTTAAAAGCAGGCTAGTATCTTCTCCTCGGAGCTACCCCTCTCCTATTTAATAAGACTCTATTTTTCTTTTTTTGTTTGCCAATTCCAAATAAATTAGTATTTTAACACATTTATTTGTTCTTACTTTTTTTCTTTTGTCACCATAAAGAATTTACGTCATATTTATTTATTGTCGGCTATAAAAGGGAATGGAAGGGAATTCTTTTTACTTTTACGCTCCAATGAATGTCGATCGCTTCTGGTTGCTTTGTTGTTCTTAAAAAGCTTGACAAATTCATTCTTTTGAAATTCTTGTTCATCAAATTCTACACTATTGCACTTATTGTCACTTTTAAAGTGGTGGGTTTTCCATTAAGTAGTGTTTTATGGCAGTATAATTTTAGTTTGCTTTATGATGTGTGCTAAAATGTGTCTTCTTTTTATTTATACATAAATATTTGTATAATAAACATTTAGGGAAATTTATAGTTCTTATCCACCATTTTTTATAATTTTATTTATCTAAACAAACACATTTCAGTATTGGTGTAGCTGTATATATTAGAATGCCATTTAGTTCCCAATGCTTTGAAATACGTGGAATAAATATTCTGCTATATTATTTCTTAAAGTTTTTGAGATGGTAAACCCTCCTCGAAAATGTCCTTTGTACTCTATCTCATGACGATCATTGCAATTGAGAGATATATAGGACATTCAACAATTTGTCACAAGGCTATAATAGATGTATTTACATGTGATGACAATTGAAGACATGAGTGGATCAATATGCTATGCTATAAATTTTCGTAAATTGATTTTTCTTACGAATGAATATGTTATGTGCTTATCTTCATCTTGTAATAATAACTCAAAATTCTTGGTTAATCACTGATCTGATTGGATATATTCCAGTTCAGTTTTCGACCTCCTCCTTCTTTTGCGTTTTCTTTTTTTGCGAAAAACCTCTGAGAAAAAATACTTTTTTTATTTATTTTTTCTCAGTAACTCGCTTCCAGTGCTTTCAATGTAAAAAAAAATCATTACCAATTTTAAAGAACGTTAAATTTTCTGCAAGCATGCAATATATTTGAAAATTCGGAATAGCTACGGAGATACGAGGTCTTGGAAATCTGTAAAAATGTCAGTGCCCTTTGCGGAGTCTGTTCAGAATCAATTCTCTTCTAGAACTGTGGGAACTTGTGTTCCATTTAATGGGTGTTTGTTTGATCTCTCGAAGTTTTGATCCACTTGAACTCCATTTTTCTTTCCATATTTTAAAAATGATAAAAAAATCACTTTATTTGTGGTTTTCTCAGTGCTTTAAATTTGTAACATAACAACTTCATCCACTCATGTCTTCAATTATGAGCTTGTGTAACTTTTTTTTCATATGTTTTATTGTTTAAATATGTTTTAAAATTTTATTTTTCTACGTTAATTAATCAATTCATTTTAATTAATCAGCACAAATACTTTGAGTTATTTCAATATGTGCCATACTTTTTTAGTCATGGAATTGATGCGTTAATTATACGTTTCGCAGATATCTTGTCTTTAAAACTATTATAGCTGTCTCTTGATTAATTTATTTCTAAAGGTGACCACACACGGTCAAGCATGCTTGAACAAGTACCAGTTTGTTCTTGGACGACAGGCGAATTTGTTCTTAAGCTCGGATGACGACACTCGCTTTGGTTGCTTTTTGCCTTCTTCACAAGAGAAAAATACAAAAGAAAAAACGCAATGTGGTGTAAAGTGTGATTTACGAAAAGAACAACACATTCGCATATCAATTTATTGAATGAATTAAAGTTATATCCGTACGATTGGAATAATTTGTATTAATTAATTAATTTGTATCAACACCTAAACTAATATCATGATTTTAAATTAGTCGTTCCTTTAAGACACTTTGATCATTTATTTGTAGGAAATACGAGTACTAAAAAAATATTAGCAGACCCGAAAATTTCTATCAGTGTAATCAAAATTATCCCTTATGATAAATGAGATGAGGATAACTGAAACAATAATTATTCACTTGTCCGTAATCGGCTGACCTTAATAAAAGCTCAAAATGTAGGCTAAAACATTGGCATGCAATAAAAAGTAAGTTCTACCGATAATTATTCCAATTTTCAGTTTCTAATGAGTTAAAAATAGCGAACGCATTCATTTAATTGTAGAGAATAAAACCCAAAAAACTTTCTCAAACGAAACCCAGAGAGTAAAAATAATCTTAATCCATGGGGAAACCCCAATCTGACAACACAGGCTTGTTCAAACTGGCACATCACTGCCGTCCACGTTCTGTTTTCCTTGAAAAGCGGGACTTGGTCAAGCACACATGATTCGAATTCACTATATCATCAAGTAGCTTATTCAATCATAATGTTTAAACAAAATCTCATACACAGTCAAGTATACTTACATCAAGCATGCTTGACCGTGTTTGGCAATCTTAATCATTTTTGTTGGAGATAACTTATTTTAAAACTTATAATATTTATTTAAAAATAAACATAAATATTTACATTTACAAACAAAATTAATTAGTTTATGTATATACCTCGAACAACCTTATTAACGTTCGTACTGATATATATATATATATATATATATATATATATATATATATATATATATATATATATATATATATATATATATATATCAGTACGAACGTTAATAAGGTTGTTCGAGGTATATACATAAACTAATTAATTTTGTTTGTAAATGTAAATATTTATGTTTATTTTTAAATAAATATTATAAGTTTTAAAATAAGTTATCTCCAACTATATATATATATATATATATATATATATATATATATATATATATAATTGAATATAACTAATGGTATGGAAAGGTATCGATGGTGGTGAATCAATCTACGGATGTTAAAAATCACTGATATCTCATCTAATTCCTTCATCATCATCATTGTCTATCCTCTATGAACCGCATTAAGCAGTGTGAGGAGGAAGTCTACAGAGCCCTCTCCAGCTCTGCCGGTCCTCTACAAGACGCCTTCTGTCATTCCATTGAAGTCCTCTTCTCTGGAAGTGGCTCTTTACCTCATCTTCCCATTTTCTTCTTGGCCGCCCTTTTCCTCGCTTGCCCTCAACTTTAACTCGATAGGTTTCGCTAGCGATTCTGCTTGGTTCCATCCTCAGGAGGTGCCCTAGCCATCTTAGTTGAC
Organism: Rhaphigaster nebulosa; assembly: GCA_948150685.1. Lineage (NCBI taxonomy): Eukaryota > Metazoa > Arthropoda > Insecta > Hemiptera > Pentatomidae > Rhaphigaster > Rhaphigaster nebulosa. The sequence goes on along the minus strand of OX411308.1, from coordinate 91,708,270 downwards.
TTTCCTCTATTATATCGTTTGCCGACTTAACATTGAGGTTCAACCTGATGGTGTTGTTGCGTATTCTATCTCTTCTTGTTTTTCCTTCGATCTTTCGAAGAAATCTCATTTCCGATGCCTGTATTCTCGATCGATGTTTCTTTGTCAGCGTCCATGATTCTGACGAGTACGTTAAAATGGGCAGAAATGTCGATCGGAATACAGCCACTTTTGTTTTCTTTTCCACCTCTCGCCTGCTTAGAAAACCTCTCTTCACTGCTTCAAACATCCTGCCCGCAGCTGCGATTCGTTCAGTCACTTCCGAATCGATATATCCATATTCATTAAGGTGCGCACCCAGGTATTTGAAGTTTTCTACCTGTTCGAGGATTTCGTCTTCGACTCTGATGACGCGCATGTTTCTCCTGGGTTTCTTCCCAACCCTCATTAGTTTTGTTTTCGCAGGGTTCATAATCATGTTAATCTTCAGCAGTTCTTCTTTCAATTTATTAATATTGTACTGAAGATTCCTATCAGTGTCGGAGAAAATGACAATGTCATCGGCGAATGCAAGTAATGAGAGGCTAACTGGTCTCAGATTGGCGTATCCTAGGTGATATTTCCGCATTTTCTCTTTAGCCCTCCGAATAGCTGAGTCCATAACTAAGATAAACAAAAGTGGGCTGAGACTACAACCTTGCCGGATTCCTATGGTAGTTTCGATTTCCTTAGAGGTGCAGTTGGCAAATCTTACCACGTTTCGTGTTTTCTTATAGAGACTCTCAACCGCCAGGATATGACCTTGATCGATCCCTTTTTCTCTTAAATCTAATTCCTTATATTTCCAAATTGTAAGAGAATTTTGCAAATTACAATTTGAATTAAAAAAAATTCGTCGAGGTCATAGTCAAACGTCTCCTCTTATGTTCTCTTTTAACGTCTAAAGAAATTCATGAATATTCAAACAGCTACTCGAGTCTATTTGATCCTGGAAAATGAGTTCACAGCATAATTTTAATTTAAAACAGGAGGAAAAACTACTAATGAAATTAACCATACTTTTTTATTATTACTATTTTTATAAATTATTGTATAAATTCCAATGTAATACTTAGATTATAATATTATAAATAAGTTATAACCGTAAATCAATATTTTTATTTGTATTTCATCAACTTAAAATTTTTATTTATGAATTTTGGTTGTATTAACTTCGTACTATTTATACTCTATATCAAACTGTTATACATAGAAAAGAAAAGGCCACCGATTATTTTCAATACTTCTATATGGTAAATGTTTTAGATTTGAATCTTATTACACTTCTGACATCCCTGAATTCCCTTGCACCAGCATCTGCAACTCCGTTGACGATACAGGAATTCTATCCTTCGGCAAAATTTTACCCAGGGAAGCCTTCATGCCCGCCAGTTACAATTTATATCTATCCAGTTCCCATAAAAAATTATGTACGGTAACTCGGTCAAATGACTCAACTGAATCATGCATACAAAATTTTAAAAAATACAAGAACCGACTAGACGATACTTTCAACTTTTCCATCTTCTGGACTACAGTTAAGCCCTCTCTTAACTTATGCAATGTGGACTTTCGGAGCAGAACTTTTGGGTTCAGTAAAGCTTGCCCGCATAAACAAAATAAAACAACACAATTCAATATAATTAAAATTGTATGCGCACTCTGGTTTATTTCAAATCACACCATAAACAACGACTTGAGAATACCAAGCGTAAAATCTTATATACATGCAGGGCATTTTATTTTTCACCTCATAATCACCCCAATCCATTCGTGAAATCTCTATCTGCTTCTCTGTTATCTTATTATATTTAAAAAAATGGAACCTCTTAGTGTTATTATGAAATCTGTATCCTGAGAGTTCGAAAAATATACTGCAACTATTTTGAAGAATTTCAAGCCTTTTATCCGTAGCACCGTTGCATAAATAGTTGAGTTGAAATTTATAATTTTCAAAATAACAGTTTCAAATTTTAACATGAGACTTTATATAAATCTTGTAATTTCAAGTAGCTATGTAGTTCTACCCCCCAACTTAAAACTAATCTTCATTTGCTTAAAGTATAAGTCGAATTAGCCACTTATTCACAAAGGGTACATATTTAATCTAACTGGAATCATTTTGGACGTTAGGTAATATAAGACTATTCCGACTACTTATGGAAAAAATTAATAATTGTCATTTTAGATTACTCTGCAGCCATATAAGGTTACCTATCTGTGGTATCTTCTCCTTTCTATAATCTTCTTCCCTTTGGCTGTTCCTGTACAAAGCTTTCTGTTGTGTAAATATTTTTAAATATTTATCTGCAGCCATTAATGCTTTAGATTAAATACACTCGTACATATATATATATATATATATATATATATATATATATATATATATATATATATATATATATATATATATATATATATATGTGTGTGAATCTGGGTCAGGATCCTAATAAGTTCTTGACTAAACCTATATATTGACTATATATTCATCAATTTCGGAATAGTCAAGTTTTGGGACAGATCAAATTATATTAAATCTATCTAATAATGTTTGTTGCCATGGGTCTGTCTGTCCGAAAATTTGGTAGTGTAACAATTGTACAGATCTAATCCTTATCTTTCATATAGAAAAGTGTAATCTTTGTTATAAGTAAAAAAATTCTAAAAATATTAATGTATTTTTGTGCGGGGACCGAAAGAGGAAAGAAGAAAATATAATTACTCCTTTATTGCAAATAAAGTAAACATAAAAAATAGTTCATTTTATATCGACCTGATGGCTTCTTGCCAGTGTTCAGTTGTGTAATAGTAAACCTTTAAACCCAATAAAAGAAGTCGGCAACTCTAATTATACCGTAGTGCACAAACCTTAGCACATTATAGATAAAACTTTTCCCGAGTGCAGAGATTATGCCATTGCGTTCCACTTCCACTTTTCAGATAGCTGAGCGTTCCACTATCTGATCTTAACATATTAGTACTTAATGAATAATCAATGGTTGACCGTAGAACTTATGATGGAATGAGATAGTCCGGGAGGGGGTCAAAAAGTGGAACACAAATAGTAAAAACTATTTGTGTTTCACTTAGTATTAGTACTTAATATTCGTCTTCATAAAAAAATACAAATTGATTTGTTTTATTTTATTTATTTATTTAATATATTTAAAAACAAAACAATATTTATTGCAGTTAATGTGCTTAAGAAAATAATAAATCGGAAATAAAGTTCAATAATGCAAAATAAAATGTGACACCACATAACAGCAACAGTGAGATTACCAACACCAAAAACTATGCAGATAAAAGTGTATCCATCAAAAATAAGACATTGTGAAGAAAAACTTCAATATTTTTCAGGTGGAAGTACATATGTTGTTTCTTTACAATCTGAGCATCAATGTTCATCAATTAGGCTTGATGGAACTCAACTTGATTTTTAAGCCATCTTCAACACTTTTATTTTTTTATTATTTATTAATTGTAGATCGTGTTTATTCATGTTATAATTCAATCGCTTCATAATAAAAGAGGCTTTGTCGAACTACATATTGGCAAATCCCCTTTTAGCATGAAGAGATTCAATTGATTTATTTTAATAATATTTTTATTTTATTTTATCTCAATTCACATACCAATTTTCAACCATCTAACTCTAGTTTTTAACTATAGTGAGAGGTATACGAATAAGATGTAATCGTCATAAAAAACCAATTATAAAATGTACTTAAATTAATTTAATAGTAAACAAAGAAAAATATTGGCTTTTTTTTTTCTTTTTAGTCGTTTTTTCCCCGAAAAAAATAGAATATTGCAGTGGGTCGAAGGTCGGCGGTGAGCTGTGGGACTGCGATTTCTATCCGTTTCATATCCCCTAGAGCACGATTATGGAAAATTTGGAGATGTCTGATATATACTTATATATACATTTTTTCCCCGCTATATTTGAGCACCTCCAGCGGCCCCCTTTGGGTCAAATGAGCTGAAATTCGGTATGTAGGGCTTTCTTCAAGGCAGAACGATACCATTAAAGAATGGGTAAATTCCAGTCAAAATTTCGGTATGTTTACCTGAAATTTCGGCGTTTTTTAAGTTTTGCGCATCGCTACAGCTCCACCATATTACTTTATAGGGCTGAAAATTTGTATGTGAATTGAGTTGGTGTCGGGGAAGTATCCTTTGGGGGCCTCGACTTGGTCCCCCCACCCCTTTTGGGTTTTCCGATTTTTTAAAACATTTGCGCACTTTTAAAGCCCTTCCAAGTTGAGTTAGGGAGCTCAAAACATGTTTCAGTCGAAAGGAAATTAAATTACCTATAAAACAAAAGAAGTTTCAACGAAATCGAACGGGTAGTAGCAAAGATATGGCTATTTCAACTGTTTCAATGCCTTATTAGTCGTTTTTTCCCCGAAAAAAATAGACTATTGCAGTGGGTCGAAGGTCGGCGGTGAGCGGTGGGGCTGCGATTTCTATCCGTTTCATAACCCCTAGAGCACGGTTATGGAAAATTTGGAGATGTCTGATATATATTTTTTTCGGTATGTCATTTTCGGTAAATTGTCATTTCATATGTAAATTTCGGTATGTTAGGGGACTGTCTTTTGTGGGTCTCAATTTTTTTCTTACTCCTCCGTTTTATCTTTTTTTAACGGGAAAATACGACTTTAGTGACGGAGTTCTACTGCTCACGGATTTTTTTTATTATGTATTTACAATACCCTGAAAATATATTTTATAATACATATTATTTGTGTTTTAAAAATGCTTGCAATTTAGCAAATTCTTACCATAAGAATTACTCATTAAATTTTAGCTTATGGTTTCTAAACTGTATTAAATAAATTTCAAGTAAACTAATACACTTGTAAACAAAACATCACTATACTAACATCAAGTTGTATAGTTCGGTCTTCTTATCGCTATCCCACAATTCTCCGAAAGAACCACTATTGTTTACTAGGTTAAATCTTTCTGCATATTAATGAATTTGTTTATAAATATACTAATACATCCTATTGTATTCTATTTTCTTTTGCTTTACCTTGTCGCATTTAATTTTGTAATTCAATTCCGTTTCGTAAGATTTTAATTTTTAAGCGATATGTTATATTAAATATTGTTTACAAACTCTTTAAAGGAATCAAAGCGAGATAATGGACATTAATAAAAAAAATAAGAGGAGAAGGCGAATGAATAAAGGGGAAAATGTACATAAAGGAAAGACTGAAACAGACCCTGTCTCTAATAAATAATGAAATTCTAACAAAGACTAAAGATTTCAATGGAATGGAATCCTTCTGAAGATTTGTTCTCGTTAATTTAGGATTAACCTTGGCGGAATAAATCTTATTAGGGATGTTGAGTAATGTTCATTTCACTCCCGAGTTCATTGTTGCTCTGCATTTTCTAGCAGTAAAATAGCATTATCAATTTGCCTTACGTAAGGATCTCCGTCTTGTGCGTCGGACTGATTCGGTCAATCCTTCCAGTTTCTGATTCCTTGCAGTCCTGCATAGACAGCCAAACCAACTTGTAGGGTGTCATGAGCTGCAAAAGATTCTGGGGATGTTTCCTGCTTAGATAAGACATTCGTTTTATTTGTATCAAGTTATGTGTCATAAATAACAGACACCACGTTCAGCATACTCACTTGCTTTATTAGAGGAAATGAAGTTTTGTTTATTCTGCCTTAGTTTTGCTGCAAACGTTAACAGGATGTCGCGACATTTCAATCTGCGTTCTAATGCACTATCGGTGATTTCCTATGGTGTTTGTTTCCAAATACAATTAATTTGTACTGCTAGCTTACCAAAACTGGCCGGCAAATATTTTTGTTATTTTCCTTTTAAGGTCTAAACCGATGGCCGCAAGTTTAAAAACCTTTATATCATACCAAGAGCAAAATTTATATAAAACAGATTATACCCTTAATAATTTTCATTTCATTTACTCCGTGATATGATGGCCGTGTTCTATTTAATCCAAACATTAAGAAACTCTTTTACCTTCACCCTCAAATTAGTTAGAAACTTGGCAGGACACTAAGTTTATTTTTATAACTATAGTGTTAATGTGGAATCGTAATTAGGTCATTATTAATGTTTTGTTATAGGCAATATCCCGGGAATATGTTACTTTGTTATGTGAACTTGTTCTCCCATAGTGGATAATATATTTCCATCATTTTGAACTATGTTTTATTTTTCTAGGTTACTGGTTCTTCAGTCGGGTTTGTTTCAGTAACTTAAAACATCATAAAATTCAATGGTATGCACTATCTTATCTTCTATGAAGTGAAGGATGTTTTGGTAGGTATCGAAGGTTGTTCCCTAGTGTTTTATTTGTTTACAGACTCAGATTCTGCTTCGCTATTAGTTGTGATTGAGGGGCAATTCTATTTTTATCCATTATTTCTTTCTCTTGTTTTCTATTTCGGTTTATCCGTGGTATTGTTGCTTTTCTTGCTATCCGCGCTGAGGGGTATACTCAGTGGTTTTATCTGCGTCAACAAAGAATCGCGCTTGTGTCTAGAATATTTTTGCTGTTATGAAAATTTTTCGTCTTGAAAGGGAACTTCAAAAATGTATTAGAAGTATATATTAAGATCTATAAGGAAGGTGTAGACTGTGTTAAGACTCGATGGTATTGAGTACAGCCTTATTTTTTTTTAAATTTCAGACTTCAGTGTAGATTGTGAAACGTCAGTCTATTCATATAAACATTCGTAATACCTGACCATTCGTAAGGTATTACGAATGCTCAGTTCGTTTTAATTCGGAATTATTCAAAAGGGTAGAAAAAAACAACAACTTAAATTTGATTTTCTAACAATTTTTAATTTTGCGTATTTATTCAAATTTAAAAGGAATTTATTTAAATACCTTTATCCAATCTAAGACCATGCTTTATCAAAATCAATGAAAAAATGTTTGCCAGATGCATTAAAAAAAGAACGGGTCATTTGAAGAATGACCCATTCATCACTATGTCGATGAGATGATGTTCATCGCGCGTCTCTGTTTTATTTCCTACCTGTTTTCTTTTTTTCATTTGACTTCTATTTGTTTTGTACATCTTGAAAAGTAAAAAGAGATTCCGAGAGTAAGATCGTTCGTTAAAAATCTTGAAAATTGAGGCCCAAGCGCCTTCAACTGATGTGAATAGATAAGGAAAAATTTCGAAATTAAGACTCTGGCGGAAAATGAACACTTGAATTTGCTTGATAAAGCTCATCCGGACATAAGGAGCTCTTTACCGTACCGCTAAATAATGGCTTCATGTTTTTCAATATAAAAATGTAGACTCGGGTTTGCATTACAGAATATAGAACGGATTTATTGTTATTTTTATTATTCATATAAAATTTTAAATTATTTATTAATGCCTCAAATTTTATACCTCGGTATTAGTAATACAATCCAGTCACAATTCGGCTTGCAGTTTTAATCGATTTCTTCTCTTATTTTTAAATAATTGTACCGGCGTTCGTTTAACTCTAGCGAAGTCTCAAATCCAAAACTTTCCTCAGGAAATAGAAGCTGAAATTGTTCCAACAATTAGCTTCTATTAAAGCTTTTAATGAAGGCATTATTTCAAATATTTTGGTTAAATTAACTAAATTTAGATTTTATTGGCATTGGTCATACTTAAAATTGTTCTTTTCTCGCGATCAGAGTTTTAAAACTTATTTTTCCTTTGAATAATTTTAATCAGCATAACTGAAATTTTATATGAAATGGATTATGACTTATTAATTTTTTTTTATATCATTGCAAAGAGATAACCGAAGAGAAAAAAAATAACCATTACTAATTGTATGACTTTCTGTTGTTTTATGTTTAATTTAAATTTTTTTTCTAAAAATTGCTAACGAATTTTTAAAAATAAGCGTTGTTAGTTTTGGCTCAAAACCCTCGCATTAACACTAGCTGTCTTTTTTATTAAAACCTTATGCATCATCATTATATGCATAATATAAGCAGTTTGTGTTTAGAAATATTTTGTGTTTACAAATATTTTGAGTGGACATTAGTTCTTTGTCTACCTCTTTTTTTTTTTTCGAATTTTGGCATTTACTCTGCAGCCGCACTGACATGTTGCCGGCAAGACGAGATCGTTGCAAGTTTCCGTATTTAGCCTAAGAATGCCGATGTCCCAGTCCCAGGGTAAGTTCATTCACTCTTTCTGAAGGCATTTCGTTATCCATTTCCTTAGAGGTTCTTGCGTCATAGATCAGACCATCTACCTTAAAGTTACAGTTCGGAGATTTAAAAATATATAATAATGATGTCTATTTGGTTTAATTTCTTCAAAATAGTTTTAAATTGCATTTTTTAGTACAGGATATGAAAACTAATTGATGCTTGTTGGATTTTGAAGTCTCTACAATTTATATCTGACAATAAACAAGGTTTTTATTGGACGTTTTGCAATTTTAATTATTGTATTATGTGTGCATGTATGTGAAATCAAAATCGGTTTATAGTTAAGGAAAAAGAAATACTAGGACCATGACAAAAAGGACATTTTTTCCAATAAATCATCAAATTTTTAACCCAAGGTTCCATAAAACCCGTAATTTTGATTTATATATTTGTCATTACATCCTGACATTAGCAATAAAAGACAAGAATCTAGCTGAGGTAGTACCAGTACATCCAATATTTCGCATCTTCCACCCAGCTTAATTTTAATGTGTTTATTTTGGTAGTTTTTCAACTTATCACTATATCTCCTATCTTAGGTAACTTAACCAGTAACCATATAGCAATTGTGTTTAACCTTTAAATACTTTAAAGTTGGAAACAAAAAAAATTATAATAATAATACAGGCAAGTAATTGAAATAATTTTCAATGCATCGGTTTAACGAACAAATGTAAATATAGTTACTATTCAACAGACCAAAAAATGACTTTTATTAACTGCCTCATCGTGTATAATTTGTTTGTCTCTTGGACTTTTTACTTCTCTGAGCTCTAAATTTGTGTTAATAAAATTTTCTTTCGTTAATAAGCTTCTGACAAATTAATGAAACTGTTGAATTCCAAAAATGCGATTTTTCACATTTATTAGTTTAACGTGGTGGTCATGGCATTATATACAACGCAAATATCTCATATTATGCATAGAGGATCATAGATTATATTTTTTCTAATTTTTTGGTATGTGTAAATTGAAGTAGCTCATTTAAATCGGGAAATAATCATTTCAAATTAACATATCAACAGCACATACGATATTTAAGAAGGGGAATTTTGGTCATTTTTCAACTTGGTTAAGAGAGATTGGTCCTAAGCTATAATGGTTGAGAGATTAATTCTAAGTTAAATGTAAAAATATTGTATAAAATAACTTGTTCTTAATTCTTATTATTTTAATAGAATGAAATTTCGGTTTGAAGAAAAAAAATACATAAATAATATACGGCTTAGAGAACAGAATGTATTTTCTTCTACACTGTCGTAAATTTAAAACTTGTAACATTGTAAACTTGTAACATATTTATTTATACATACATTGACAATACATTATTTTTTTATAATATATTTTTTTTTGTAGAGAAAAAGGGAACAGCGGAAGACGAGTGACCCAAACCTTTCAAAATCAAACAAGTAAGTGAAAATACTTCAATAAATATTTTAATTTTATTTTTACAGAAACTCATTGTTTTAATTCTCATTATACATAATTCTTTATACTTCTAATTTGAGTAAACAATTTTAACTCTTTAAATATATTCATTCTGCTACATATGTCTAAGTTCTTGAGTTTTTCCTGTTGGCAAAACTATTAGTTTTAATTAGCATTTGCTACTGCTATTGCTAATTGAAAAAAAAAATGACTGTTTCCTTATTACAGATTTATATTTTTTCTAGGAAAGTAATTCATCATGTATAGATCTGCTGTGGTAAGCTAAAAGACCCTAACTGCAAATATATTTTTTTTTTAAATATATCTTACTATTGTACCCGCATTGCTCTAATAACTATATTTTTTTATGACATTAGAAAGCACCTAGGTTTTAGAGCAATTCGGGTGCAATACAAAAATGTATTTAAAAAAGTGATTTTGAGTTAGGACCTCTTGCTTATGAAGGGCAAGATGTATCATTCTTATGGTATCATCACATTTTTATTTAGGGTGTATGTTGCTTTCAAATAATAAATAAAAGGTAGTATCATGTATCAGTATTCAAGTGGAATGACATTTTTCAATTAATAGTCTGGTAATTGCAAATTTAGCATTATTAATTTTATTTATGAATTTTTACTTTCACTTGGGTTAGTAAAAACGACAAATATAGATTATGGAAAACAACAATTAACCGCCTTTAACACGGAGTTTATTTCCTATTGAATTAATTATTGTATATAAAAAAGGAATTTCTTCTACATATGTCTAAGTTCTTGTGTTCTTTTCTGGAGGCAAAACTATTAGTTTTAATTAGCATTTGATACTGCTATTGCTAATTGAAAAAAAGGTGATTGTTCCTTATTTGTTTCCTTATTTATATTTTTTCCAGAAAAGTAATTCATCATGTATAGATCACCTGTGGTAAACTAAAGAGTAAGGTAAAGAATTGCGATCCTCAAATTCCTTTTTTATATATAATAATTAATTCAATAGGAAATAAACTCCGTGTTTAAGGCGGTTGATTGTCGCCTTTCTATAATTAAGTTATGTAATTCGAGCCTATTATTCAGTAACTTGAAACTTGGAATTTAAACAATCATTTTATATTTTACTGTTGTTTTTTTTTTTTTTTATGTTTATTTATTTTTATTTGTTATTATTATTATTATTATTATTATTATTTATTATTTGAGTATTTTTTTTAATATATAAAGAATTGCATGAAATATATATCCCATATTTAGATCCGCTATGTTAACAACGAAAATTATCATACTGCTGAATCGGTCATTATGTTCATCCCTAGAAATATTAATTTAACATTAAAAATTAGCTGTTACTTTAAACAATTAAAAATTTTCGTTTCAACTTTTTGATATTTAATTCGAACTTGTATGAAAGGAACATGTTTTTTTATAGCTGTTATTTTTCAACTTAAAAAAGAATTTAACTACTGCTCAAATAAAATAAAAGATTGCTTCTTAACTATCCATTTTTACACTATGGCTTTTACAAAATTAAGCTTACAAAATTTTGTTTATGGCCTGTTCCACGTGGATTCAATATATTAACATCCGTTACTTCATCATGTTTGTAGAGATTAATTCTTCGTCAGCCATACTAATTTCAAACGCTATCCAAAGTAAAGTTATTGGAACTATTATTCTTATGCATTAGCCAATCCTGAATCCTTGTCAATATACTAATTTTAAAAACCCCGATTCTATGGTTAACCTCATTTCATATCTTTTTTAAAAAGTTGTTAAATAGTATAATAGTTTTGTATATACTTAGTGTGTAAACTGTTGGAAAGTAAGCTATTTTCCTATATATATAAAGTAAGCTATTTATATATATATATATATATATATATATATATATATATATATATATATATATATATATATATATATATATATATATGGTATATTTTTGTTTTTAAAGATGTAGTTGATACTGAATAGGTAATCTATCTCTCTAGTAAATGCTTAAACTTATATAATCTAAATAGACTACCTTCCCTTCATCCACCTCTAAATCAAATAGTTTTGACTAAAAAAATATCAGAATAATATTTTAATGCGTAAGAACAGATAATTTCCCTACTCCAAAACTCTTTAACACGTGGACACTTGTATTATATATTCGTCTGATCTTTTAACTTTTAAAATTATCTCTTCTTAGGATAATATTGCTTAAGGATAAGAAGATATGAATATGATTTAGTCCAGCGATTTGAAACTACCTCAATATTTTTATTTGAATTAAAATTATTTAATAAATATTCCTTTGACCGTATCAAAACTTCTAATTTATAGCAAACTCTATCAATTTTATAACCACCAAATCGTTACTTAGCGTATAAAATGTTAACCAAGAGTAACATAAATGAACAGTTTTCTAACCACCAAATCGTTACTTAGCGTATAAAATGTTAACCAAGAGTAACATAAATGAACAATTTTCTAACCACCAAATCGTTACTTAGCGTATAAAATGTTAACCAAGAGTAACATAAATGAACAATTTTCTCATATTTCTTATGGACTATATGTGATTGAATTGCATATTTTCTAATATTTTTATCTCTATAAAAATATTTTTTTTTTTTATCAATCACGGAGAGATACATTAAAATCTTTTAAAATATCGAAAACAACTTCAAAAAAAATTTCCTGAATGGGAATCCTTGTCGAGACCAAACACTATCTAGAAGAGTTCAAATAATATCAACAGGGCTACATATCTATTATTTCTAATCCAAAGAAAACAACCCGTTCCAAATTTCAAGAAGTTAAATATAAAATATTCTAAAAAATTATTCTTATAACTTTGTTAAGTGCAATGAATATTAAAAAAATAAATAATTACCAGTTAATCAAGAAGTAAAGTACGTTTTATTGCCATTCCCATGGTAAACTTACGAATGTGAAAATCACTACTTTTCAGAAGAGCAAATAAACTGTTACATTCACCTGTGTTTTAGGGCCGATTTCGATTATTTAAAATTATTTTGTTGGTGTTGTATTTCTTTTATCTCATAGTTTCATGTGCAATTATTCTTTTACCCTTATAATAAAAGTAACTTACTCAAACTGCAACAATTTCAATCAAAAGTAATAGGACTTATTAGCGCGGCTCGCCATATACCAGTAACAAGGAATTACACAAATACTTAAATACTATACTCCATCCGTACCCTCAACCATGTTTTTATAAACGATTTCACGACAAAAGTATTGCACACTTAAATCTATTAATTCAAGAACTATCAACACAAGCCTTTTAGAGCATGGTATCTCTTACCTCAGTTTGTATTTTTAAAAATAAATAAAATTAATAATAATTTACACTTTGCATCACAAGTTGAAATCAAGTTGATTATTGTGCTATATTTCATTTTGTATTTTTTTCAATACCTAATTTTTTTTTCGCCAACGTCCATTATCATGTAATTTAATAGTTTACTCGTCTTCTCCTTCACTGCAATAAATATACTGAAATTATTTGTAAATTGATGATTGGTAATTAATATTTGAAGGCGTTAATTGATGGAGGATAATGGAGGATACATTAGTAGGACTCAAAGAGTTCAGTTTACAAACAGAGGGTGGTGGGGAAGACGCAGGCGTTCTGGCGGGTCGGCCGCGTCCGAGCGGGAGTTGCCAACCCGCACCCAGCGGATACGCTCTATCATGGGGTATAGCTTATATTATTTCGTCCCTTCTTTTTGAGGTTTTTAAATTTATAATGTTATGCATTTTTTTTTTTAATTCTCTTACTTTTTTTTCCTGTTCAACAGGCTATTTCCTGTGCTTTATTGTAACGTTAGGCTGTGCCACGTGTTCTCACCGGCTTCTAGTTGACATTTAGTGACCTAGAAGAGTAGAACATTTTATCACCTTGAGTGCCAGCATGCCATCTTTTATAAGCATGCCTTTTATTTTTATTAGCTCTATTCATACCTTAGAAATGCTTTATTATTATGTGCTATTGTTAAATTCGAATTATACAACAGGATTTGAGACAGTTTCTTATGTTTGCATATGAATGTAATTTTAAATGGAAAAATATATTAGCATATTTTTTTCACAAAAAGTCGAACTGTATAAATATAGTGAATTTTGATCACTCTAGAAAAAATAAGTTTAAAGCATCAAAAAAATATACATATACATATTTATAAGAAACTAAATTTATATTTAATTTCGTACTATTTTTTCTGTTAGTTAAATATTTTTGTAGTATTAACTGATTCGTTAATAAATATACATGTCTCAAAAGATAGTAAATAAACAGCAATTACCTATTTTGAATTTATAATTACCTAATGAAATATTTAGTAACAAATTTCAACAATTGTTCTTTATCAGAATAATTAACTTCATCATTCGATCATCGATATAAAACATTGATGGATTTAAACGTTAATTTATGTTTTATTTACATTCCAAGTGTTCGCCATGTGTCTTACATAGCTTGTCCATTTGCATCATCACGTGACAACCGCATTTCGCCCCGGCCAAAATGTTGAATTGCTTATCTATTTATTTAGTTATATTTATTATTTATTATTTATAAATTGAGTAAATGTTAAAATTACAAACATTTAATTGAATAATTGGTTTAAATGAATTATTTAAACAATATTCTCTTTTGGAAAGCTTATCCAGTAGAGGTACTGATTGCGTGGTGTAAAGAAACGATTATTTAAAATAAAAATTATAAACTTCAAATTTGAATATATTTATTATTACTTTTCTGAAAATAAACTATATAGTTTTGATTGATTAAATGTTTGTATATTTCTGATTTCTTATTTTTTTTTATAGTGATAAACTTAAGAAATGAAGAAATATTTAACTAAATTACGTCAATAATTATTATTGTCTAGAAATCTCTTTATACAAGTAATTTCATATATTGATGATGGTTAAATAATTAGTAACAATTAATTCAACTTATCTGTTAATTACAATTTTGAGCGAATTTTAATGCAATATATATTATAATTATCCATCTTTAATAATATTGGATGAATTGGAAATTGGATGAATTTCGAAAGTTCGATGCTTATACTACAAAGAAAGATACACACTTAAAATTTTTTCAAATTTTTTCGAAACCAAATTTATGAGATTGAACTTAACCTTACCATCTCATATAAGTCTAGGTGGGTTCATTGCTGAAGTGACCCCCTTTCGAGGTTTCGGGTTATGTGGCTGCCTCCATCTCCATCCCTTCTGTTATACTTCATTTTCAAAAACCTTTGGTCGTTGTTCAGTTAGATTAAGCAACTGCCTTTCTCATGCTTAAATAACATCCTAAGGTAATATAGAAAACTTATAAATTCTTATTTTCAAGTCTTTGAATGGTAAATGCGAACTGAATAATTTAATAATAGAAATGCTTGGAACAGTTAATTTCCTCTTGAATATTGTGTACTTTAAATATTGTAGATTTCCGGTGTTTAAACCTCTTTACATATTCAAGAGTATTTCCACTGAAATCTATATCGTCAAACTGATCACCGGCTTCATCTACCATCTCTAGCCAATCATTATGTTTTATCGGTATTATTTCGGCAGTCATAGAGAATAATAAATAGCAATATCACTTTTCGTAATTCAAGAATAACAATAGACCAATTTTCTTCAGTTGACATCCGCATGATGGTATAGAAGGATCAATCTAATTAGGGATTGATACATAATTTGCCACTTCTATAATTTTGTTTTATTGAAAACTAGTTTCGAATTTTATGCATTCATCTTCAGTTCTAAACATTTTTTTTTAATTTTTGTGTGTTTTTAGAACTGAAGATGAATGTATAACATTCGAACTTAGTTTTCAATAAAACAAAATTATAGAAGTGGCAAATAATTTAACAGTCCCTAACCAATTTTCTTGTTTGACACTTATACTTCTGAATACTTCCGAAATTTAGTGATATACTGGAAATTATAATAATAAATTATTTCAACTCATACTATTATCTTATGTATTATTTTTTTCGAAAAATATTAAAATATGGAACTGTGAAATTAATTCTGTTGTTCAGTGCTTTGATTTTTATGTTTTTGTTAAAATTTCACTTTCTACTTAGTTAAGAGATTATTTCTTTTTGGTACTTGTCAGAAAAATTGTGGTAAGTTGGGGTCTAACATTATTTCTCTCTATCTGCGTATCGCTTGGAACTCTCCTTGAAAGTCCAGGTGAAATGTAAATTTTATCTTGTACAAAGTCGTTTAATTTTTTTTTTTTTTTACTTGTATATATTGAGGCCAGCATAGAAGAACCGAATTTTCCTTCGGGAGAACTTTCTGAGGCCTAAAAGCATCGATATTGTTGGATTTGTTTTGGGATATTCAAAATATTTCTAGGACTACGCCTGTTCATTTCATTTTTAAATTCTTTACAAATTTTATACCAAGCGCGGTACCGAATTTCCCAAAATAAGGTAAGTACTGAACTGCCCAGAAAGGGATCTCGGTGGAATGTTTTATAGATATTCTGAAAATTTGCTAATTTATGTCTTTGGGGTGCTGATTACGAATTTCAACTTTTTTAGCTCAATTATTGACCTCAATTCCAAAAATATTTGGAAAAAAATTCAAAAAATTAATTTCGATTTTCTGTCTCATAAATTCCACTCGCGCTCGCATAAAAACAGAGCGGCCAAACAAAATACTCATTACTATTAAAATTGTATATAATTTACTAATGCTTAATTTAGTATAAAATGAATATCAGTACTATAAATGGTTTTAAATTTATAAGCAAAAAAGATATATTTTTTTTTATATCTCTGGAAAAATCCTCCGAGGTAACAAAGTTTAAATTCGTTATCAGCACCTCAAAAATATAAATGAGAACATTTTCGGAAGTTGTCTAGAACTTTTCACCTAGGCCCCTTTTTGGTCTCCAGTTTAGTAATTACCTTATTTTGGAAATTCACCGCTCTTAGTTTGCATGTATAAAAACGTTAGGCAGATAAAAGTTGTAAAGAATTTTCTTTTCTTTAAAAATGAAATGAAAAAACAAATCTTATACCCGACTTTTTGTAAAGTAACAACACCCTTTTTCATTTACATTTCCTCTGTACTATGTACCCTATAAAGGATTGTCGAAATATTATTATACTAATACAATAGAATCAAGCAGCTATTACGGCTTTACTCGGGCATAATTATATTTACAGGACATAGTTCGGTAGGTTAATAATTTTCGGCAATCAAAAAAAATTGAGGCACTCTTTAAAATAAACTTACCTGAGTAAGGTGAAAGCGGAGAGCGTTATGTTAGCGTTTACCCCTGCGCGAGGGGTAGTCGAATCCCACCCCAAAATTCATGAAGAGGGGTCGAGACACCCCTACATGCTGTGCCTGCTTGTAGCCCTCTATAACCCTGGCTTCTTTCTCTCTTCGGTGAGTTGTTTTGCAATGCGTTTTTGTTGTTTGTTTGCCTTTGCTCTCTACCGTTTTTATTGCAAGTGCATAATTCAACAATTCCCCTTTTTTACATTGAAGGACATCCGACATTACCCATTATGGTCCAAAAGGAAACGTAGCATTGACAAGTGTCCTTGTCTTTTAAATATTATTAAATGATTATTGTTTGTTAATAACAAAAAAAAATACCTTGATCATATTCGGTATTAGTCTAATAGTTGATTATTGTAATTATAAAGTTACTTCTTCACTTTATTCAATATAACTAAAAAGAACGCCTATGGAATAAACGGTTCTCTGCTGTAAAGGATTGGTTTTAAGCAATTAATTTATAGCTAAACACATGCTTTCATTTTTAAAAATAAACTTTTTTTAACTTTGTTCTTTTGTGAAAATATATCTAGTTCTTACATTTTCTACTTATTTTTAATATGTTGATACCTTTCATTTCTTTATCGTTCTTTCTATTCCTCTTTATTAGTTTTTCTAATAGTCTTTATTAGTTTTTCGTCTAGTCTATTCCTCTTTATTTCTTATGTTACAATGTTTACACTTGAAATACTTTATGTGTATGTATCTACAGGTCAGAGGCAAGCTGTCGTAAGTCCAATTTTTCTAATTTTGATTTTATTATCGTATTTGCGTTATTCTGGCCATATTTTCGTAAATACCTTTTTTGTTTTTCTCCTATAAAACTACTATTACGGCAGTTGATCTCTGAAGTACATTATATTTATATATATATATATATATATATATATATATATATATATATATATATATATATATATGACGATAATATGACGATTCCAAAGTTACAGTAATATGAATCGGATGATCAAATGTTTCACATTCGATAATAATTAATATTTTTAAATCGTCTTCCTGTTTTGCTACAATTTAAAATTGCAAAATTTGTGAAATCTTAAACTAGATAGAGTAATTCATTTTCAGAGCAGATTTTGGAAATTTAAAAAAAAATAAAAAGTGCTGACCGGAATCGAAACACATATCTGTTAGACATTTCAGTAATTATAATTATAAGTTATGATAACGTTTGAAATTTTCGAATGTTTGTAATATTTGCTACGGGCAAAAATAACCGAAGTGGTTAAAGGATCCAAACAATTGCCAACTAATAAATAATAATTGACGTCATTCTGTTAATGTACGGTAATTGGATATTATTAATGATACTTAAGTTTAAATTTATTTGAATAACTGTGGAAAATATGAATTAAATAATTTTTTCTTGTTGAGTTTTAACAGTCAGAGGTACATTTTTACTCACAGGGTACACCAAAGGAAGTGTGGGTTACTTACATATTATTGCCTTAGTGGAGAGGCCATTTTTATTTCGTTGTATCTTCCATGAAATTAAAGTCTACGTACGTTTCCTTCCGGTTTGAGCGTACTGGTGTATCCTTTAACTCCTTTAAAGCTTACAAGAAACTTATTTTTTCTTTCCTCAGTTATTGTTCTGATTTTCTTAAAAGTATTTTCAAAAAATAAAAAAAAGAGTTGAGTTGACTGTACTTTTTGCTTATTGTTTTCTCATGTATGTGTGTATTTTTTGCACAAATCAACAAATCTTATCATAATGACATTATTGTCCAAAAATTCCAAATACTCATTTTTACATTTTCTATTATTAAAATATATAAGATAGTTCAACTAAATGTATTATAATAACTATTTTGTTTTTTCTAAAGTTAATAATTAAAGTTTTTATTTCATATTAAAAACTTTAATTAATAAGTTTATTGGAAAATACTTTTGTTCAGTCTACAATCAGCTTCTTCTTTTACTTATAATATTTAAATATGTAATTCTGTCCCTCCTTTCAATTCAATTCATTGATCATTTGACAGGTATTTGAGTTTGAGCAATTTATCTGATAAAAGTGAAATACGTTTTATTGATGTTAAACGGTTTGCTAACATTTCAACAAAATTTTATAATCTTTGTCTTAGAAAATCATATCTTTATGTACCAAATTACATCAAAATTTTGTTTTGAAGTGCGGAATTGAGAGTAATTTACCGAGTTTATAATTTTGTTTATTTTGACCTAGACATTTTGTAATCTTGATGGCAATCTTGATCACATAGGCCTTAGCCAATGAAGGTCGTCACTGAACTAGTTTACCTTTGTAGTTTTAATCAAAGGCTGCATGTAAATCATTTTTGGGAAATATATACATTGGTTAATCTTTAGACTTGCATGTTTCGCGGGACATTTCTCAATGTTCTGTGAATTCATTTTACGTCTTAAGGTGTGGTCCTATTTCATTAGTGAGATGATGAACGAGCTAAGTATATTGTATTTAGCCATAATATTATAAGGATATAGCCAACTTTCTAAGTTCACTATTTGGACAAAATTGGATAAATATACGCCACTCTAGCAACTAATTTCCGAGTTGGGAATTAGCGGAATAATTGTGGAATATGAGCATTTTTAGCCCACAAAGCTGAGTTTTAGTGTTTTACAACTATGGCAATATTCAACAACATTAGAGCATTGTTTAGATGCAACTCGATTAGGGAATTAATTGATCCAATCGTTTGCTCGCAACTAACTCTACAGGGTGTGTCAGTACTTTAGTTGTTAAACTCTATGAATCAATGATGTATATGTTTATTTACTAATTCATGTACAAAATGGAAAACAAATTTACAACATATAATTGAGGTTTCAAGCCTGAGCTTTTGTACACATTATATATATACGGAGCATTTATACTATAAATTAATTATTTATGTGCATATGTATTTATATTTTGTTTGTCATTTCTTTTTAGAAGTATTTTTAATTGGAATTTTTAACTTTTGTAATATATTATTTTACAAGAGAGAAAAATAAAAACAGCACAATTAAAAAAAACTAAAAAAGGAATGACAAACAAAATATATAATATATTATCTTGTAATATATTATTTTGGGAGCTGGGCAGCTCAGTGGGCACTGTTCGAGACCGACTGTGGCAGATAAAGATTTATTCCGTTATCAATCCTGAGGGATAGGGAGATCCTCCTGGTGGCTCTGTCAGCCTCTATAAAGCGGGGATCCTTAATTAGGGGAAAAACCTGGAGGGTGAGCGTGATCTCAACTGAATCACACCTTGCACAACCGTTTGCCTAGAAACAGTACGGTCCTTACGAAGTATTGAACCCATGACACTTGGTTGTAGTGGTACAGGTTTAGTTATTTGTTATTGTTTTTTTTGTTTTTTTGTAATATATTATTTTAGTCACTTCTATACAGAATTTCGATTATATTGTACTACTGATGTAGAGTATGTTATAAAAAATAATTCCATTATATTCATGTGTTATAAAAAAAAAAAAAAAGTTCTCATTTATATGTTATATAAATTTATTCTCATTTATATGTTATAAAAAAAAAAAATCCATTTTTGTATTTATAAGATGTGGGACAAAAAGATAGCCCATCCTGATATTTTTCTGTTTATTGAACTTTGACCAATGCTTATAATTTCTTTTTACCATAAATAGCTCATTTTGCTTAAGTTTAAATGTACTTTACCCAATAGGTCATAAATAAAAATAACTTCTAGGAATAAATAAATATTGGATTTGAGATGGGACAAAATGATAGCACAAGTGCTGTTTATTTACAAATGTAAGCATTTAGAATAAATAGAGAGGACTGATTCAGTTCAAACTCTACTTTTAATGTGATCTCTTGTAACAGTGGGGATGGAACGAGCCAAATCTTTATCTTGGACTGAAAGAAATATCATTCTGCGAATGAAAAATCAACGCTTTTCTGTTTCCGATATTTCGAAAAATACAGGTAGGAGTAGAAAAGTTATTTCAAATTTTTGGAATAAAGAAATCTCCAGGAAGGCCTCCTGTATTATTAAAAAAACAAAAACGAGCTGTTTTAAGAATTGCTTCTAACATTACTTTAACAGCTCGTCAAATTTCTGATCGTGGTGGAATGCAAGGAAATATAAAAAAAAAAATTATAAGGGTTCTTCAAACTGCACCTCAAATAAAGAGGAAAAAAATGAAATGTTTTCCATCCTTCAGTTTGGCCCATAAGGATAAACGGAAGAAGTTTGCCCGTGACCATGTTGAGTGGAAAGAGGAATGGAGGAAAGTACTGTTTACAGATGGAAAAAAAATTAATTTGTATGGTCCAAATGACTGGGCTTACTAATATCACAACCTTCGGAAAGAAGAAAACGTATTTTCTAAAAGGAAAATGGTAGGAGGTAGTGTGATGATATGGGGTGGCATCGGCTATGAGCAATGAACAGATATCGTTATTATTTCTGGCCGAATGAAAAGCAATGATTATCTGGAATTAATAGAAAAACAGTTTAAAAATATTTTGAAACAGAACCCAAAGATAACGTTATTTTTCAACACGATAACGCCCCAGTACACACACATAGAAATTACTAAAAGAATTTTTTTAAAAAAGAGAGCATACAGGTTATGGATTGACCTGCAAGATCTCCAGACTTTAATATTTTTGAAAATATCTGGGGACACCTTGCCAGGAATGTGTACAGTGGTAGTCGTCAGTTTTCATGCGTCGAGGAGTTAGAAAAGACAATTCAGGCGGAGTGAGTCAAAATCCCTCAAGAACTGATTCGCCGCCATTTCGAATCATTTTCCGATTGGATGATTGCTTCATTGGAGAAAGTTGGTGCATTCACGAGCTATAGTTGTTTAATAAATACTATTATTAAAGCTATTATCGTATTACAACTTAATAAATGTATTTAATATTTATAACTGTGCTATCATTTTGTCCCACTTAAAATACAATATTATTTGTTTATTCATACAAATTAATTTCATTGTTCACTTATTGGGCAAAGTACAACTAAATTTAAGTAAGTGGAGCTATATATGGTAAAAAAAAAACAAAAAAACAATGCTTAAAGCTTAATAAACAAAAAAAACCCAGGGTGGGCCATCTTTTTGTCCCGGACCTTAGTAGTCAATAAACTAGGAATCAATGGTGCCGCTAAAAAACAACAAAAAATGGTTACAATTTTTCAAAATATCCGTATAATTTCAGATACTCTCACGTTACTACAAATTTACATAGTAACTTAAAGGGTTTGCCAGTGTTAATTCAAACATTTCAAACTTTCAAAAATTAAACTATTGAAAATGTCGTTGAAGCATTTTAACCACTTGGGTAATTTTCGCTCAATACTCTAGATTTTCAAAAGTGCAAAGTATTGTATATTCCGAACGAACTAGTAACAGTTCTTCAAAAAATCTTTGAAGAACTGTTACTAGTCATCTTTTGTTGTATTCGGGCTTTATAATTGATTCCCACAGTTTATCCATTAAAAACTGATAGATAATATATCTCTAAAGTTTCTGAAAACTAGTCTTTTAAGTCTAGTATCATTTCCTGTTTCTTGAAATTACACATTCTAAGCAAAGTTGTTTTCCCCATTTATTTTGTTTTATTGACAGCTTATGATACAAGGGTGAATTTTTATTCAATTCAAATATAAACGAAAATATTTTTCTTAATGCGCAGTTCCGAGCTAGATGATGGAGTGGGTAGTTGGTTGATATTTGGTTTGTGAGGCCGCGCTCTGTCCAGCCATGATCGAGTGGGAGGTACATTCGTATGTTTCACAACGCATTATCTTAAAGTTTTTAACCAATGAAGACATTAAACTATAAAATTTTAACTTTTTTGAAGACATAGTTTGGGAACACTACACTGTCCCAGATTCGGTCGGATGTATACTCGTACGTGGACTAAAGAATTTAATTATAGGAGAGAATAAGTCGAAACGAGTCATGATCGACACCCAAGGACAAGTCTTTGATTTTCTTCACAATCAACGAACAGCGATCTTGTGTAGGGATAAATTAGAAGAAATGGGCTGGAAAACCTTCGAACATCCTGATAGTCCAGACTTGTTCCTCTATGACAATTTTTGTTCACACCCTTTAAAGAATGACTTGGAGGAGGAAAATTCGAAAGCAATGAAGAAGTCGAGGAGCACGTGCACAATTGGCTGGAAACTCGCCCTCAAATTTTTTAGGAACAAGGAATATCCAAGATTCAAAATCGTTGGTAAAAGTGTGCAGATAACTACATTGAGAAATGTCGAAAGTATAATTTGTGTATTACATTAATCAATAAATGTATAAAAAATAAGTACCGTTTATATTTGATTCATTCTCGTACTAATAAAACAAACAATAATCAATATTTCTTCTAAATTCATTTATTGATCAGCTTGTTGCTACATCTCGCAAAGGTCTACGAGAAAATTATTCTTAATTATCTACGAGATTTTTGCGTGGAAAACTCTATTATCCCCTACGAACAAACTGGCTTTCAAGCACACCTCAGTACAGAACATCACTTCATGGAACTTCTGAGGAGACTGAGGTGTGCAGAGACCTCAACAGAAACGCAGCGACAGCTATGATTTCTATACACTGTACCAACGCATTCGATTCCGTGTCTCACGGCATATTATGCCGTAAGCTCGCGGATCTCGAGTCCCCAGAGCAACTCAATAGTATCATTTTGTCATTTCTAAATAAACGGAGCCTGGCTGTACGGGTTCGTGACAAATTCTCCAGGACCGTATCTCTCACATGCGGTAACTACAAGGAGCAGACCTGTCTCCCATTCTCTTCTCCATCTACACGGCAGACATTGTAGGCTACAACTATAAAAAAGCAACTATCGCCGCATACGCTGACGATATAGCTATCTATAGCAGCAGCATGAGCTCCAGTAAAGCACTACAGCAGGCCGAAACAGCATGCCAGGAAATAGTGGAAAAATTAAAACTACTGAACATCCCCGTGAACCGGAAAAGAGGGACTGCGTAGAATTCGCTCTACAGAAGGGGAAGAAATCGAGACTGCCTCGGACGCTCCGAGTGGCTGACACCACACAAGCGCCATCTCACTCAATAGTCTACCTGGGAATGAAACTGGACCGTCATATGACCCTATCCACTCATTGCTACAACAAAGTGAGATCCATCAGAAGAGGAACATATAGACTCCACCACCTACTATTATCACCTGCTCTTTCACTCAGGCTCAAACTAAAAATCTACAAGAGCATAATTAGACCGGCACTCTTGTACGGAGCTCCGCTGTTCACGCACCTCCGAGACGGAAGGCAGCGCCATCTTCAACTGTTTCAGAATACCGTACTGCAGAAAATGGTAAGATCCACGTCGATGAAGAAGATGAAGGTAGAAGCTCTTCACAAACACTTCAAATTGCCCACCATTCCAGAGTTCATAAAAAGAAGAAACATAAAATTCTTTGACTCCCTAAAATCCTGGATTCTCCAGCAACAGCTCCAGTGCGCTGGCAGCGGACGGTAGAATAATATTAGGTTAAGTATATGAATTGAGAAACAAAACAAAAATGAAGTGTGCCCCAACACGATCCACAATCTCCAGAAAAACAATTTCAGAACTCAATAGTAAAAACAAAAACTGCTTAAAATGTAGCAAAGCTACAGCAAAAGTATAATTCATGAAAAGAAAAATGATGTGAACATTTTTAAAATAAAGTCTGTATATAAATATAGGGGTTAGGAGAAAACAAAAAAAAAATTGATCTACTAATTCGAGAAATATTAGGAAAGTTGAATATTTCCGAGATATAATGGCGTTAAAAGTATAACGTTCCCTCAAACCTGTTAATTTTAACTTGATATACTTGGTATGTTATACGTCTAGACAGCAGATTTGAAGTGTTGCCAGATTCGTCCCTCCGATTAGGAAGGAATTTTTTCCAGCTAATTAATAGACTATGAATGAGTTTTTATCCCGTTTTAAACCCCTTATGATGTATATTTGTATATGTTACACATGCTGAAATAAAAAAAAAAAAAAACTTTAAATGTTTCGTAGATAACTTCTAGAAGTTTTATTTTCTAAAATACTGATTAATTCAAAAATATAGTGTAGTTTAAATTGTAGTTTAAGTTGTATTTGCATCTAAAGGTAAACAAACATCGATATTTTTAAAATGTTTGTCAGAAATGTTTACTAACTAATATATAAACATACATACCGACATACATATATAGAATAGAATTTATTCATAGATTTATTATTTAAAAAATAGTTATTCTGGGACAAATTCATTTGAGAATAACGAAGATAGACAAAAAATAATGATTATTTCTGACCACAAGACCTATTAGATAATAAATAAAAAGCATGAGTATATATGTACATCGAAAAAATAAAAACAAAATTAAGAATGGTGAAACAATATATCCGTTATTAAAAATAAAAGTATAAGGAAAGAAAATAAATTCATCTGATAAGAAAAAAAATTATATCTGTTATATTTATAATTTAATTTTTAACACTACATTTATTTACATAGTTTGGCAGTAATTAATTTGCCATCTGCAAATTATTTTTGCTATAAGTAAATCTGTTACATAAAAATATTAATAAAGACATATAAACGTAATCATGTAGTAAAAAGAAAAAGGGGAAAAAATTACATAAATCATTATATAAAAACGTAGATGGGAAATAAACATTACAGCTTTCTAAAAATGAGTTCTTAGATGAAATAATAGAAAAACAAGGTAGCTTAAAAAATAAAGAAATTCCTATAAAATATTGTATAAAGCTAAAAAAAAAAAATTTTCTTGGTCGATTACCAACGTTCTTTATTGAAAATAATAAACCAAAAACAAAAACAATATATTTCATAGGTATTTGAAAAACGTGATTATTGGAACCAGGTGCTTATACCATTGTACACACATAATTAGCCAGCGTAGAACAGAGGAACTCTTAGGTTTGTGTGCGCGTTTGTATACTGTGGAGAAAAGAAGTATTAGTACAAATTTAGTTGACTAATGAATTTGATATAATATAACGTAATTCAGAACAAAAATTGAACAATTAATTTTTTCATGTAGGACTTAATCATTTCGATTAACGGCCCATTTTGGGAAGAATGGAGTGTTAACAATTTTGTTATTAATTAGGTTTCTAATTTCCTTCACCTGTAAACATTAATGATGAATGCTTTTTTATTTTTTTTTTTTTATCATATCCATCAGTTAATTTATGTTCAATAAATTATTTAACACATTTTTATCCGAAAAACTAAGTTTAGGAATACTTTTTTTGTCCACTATTCTAATGAAATTTCGCTTCCGATAATCCATCCATAACGTAGGTGGAATATCGGCATATTTATAGTTCAATTATTGGACGATACATTCAAATATCTTTCGTTTGTTTCATACTTTTCAATCCAAAAACTGCTTTAAAGACTCGGTAGTATTTTATTCCAAGACTGGTGATACGCGAGCTATCAATTGAACGAGTTTCACCACATCGTTAAATGCTTTTTTGGGGGTTGTCCAAACCACGAATTTTTTTTTGTTGGCATTCACATAAGAGTAAGTTGCTGGTTGTGTCGTTTCGTCTTGAATTTCGATCTTCTGTGGGTTTAGATGCAAAGGTTATTAACATCCTCAGGTGAATATTTTTATCTCTAAATTGTTCTACTAATTTTAGCAAAGTAAATATTAAAATGATCGCTAGGAACAATAGACTGGCTTTACATATCTCCTATAAACTTATCAAAAATAATTTTAACTTTTATAAATACTTTTTACGTTGTGTGGAGCAATTGCGCAGCACTACATTCTATTGAGATTGATAATTTAATTAAATAGTATTTAGTACGCACTTGTCCCTGCTTTTGGGGGTAAGTGCGTACATGGCATCTTGAAGACTCATTATATTATTCAAGGAAGATCGGTTTTTTGGACAAGTGCAAAATAGCTCGGTTTCCGAAGGATTATTATTATTATTATCATCGGAAAAAGTTAAAGTTTGTCTGAGATTCACATTTTACAATCTTCATTGAGTTAGGAAAGTGGGATATGGAATATAATTGAATGTAGTGAAAAAAATAATTTTTGTTTTAATTCGCTTATCCCTAGCTGCTTCGACATAATATGATAGTAAGAGTAGGTCTGCCATACTATCATGTTCTGCTGAGTGATTGCGGACAAGAGCTTCTTAAAAACAGAAAACTGTCAAAGATAAATGTAAATTAATTAATCAAGAACAGCTTCTGTAGGTTCCGCTCACGGCAAAAGAATTAATAAAAAAAAATCTTACTGTTAAATAAACACGTTACACCTGTACTGCAAAATTTGAAAGACAAAACTTTATCAACAGGCTGGAACTAATATTTTTACAGCTCGTCACCTTTCAAAGCGAACTTTCGTGGCTGATTTTTTGTATAAAATAGTTGTGGTCAAAAATATTTAGCCGTTGTCCTTATTAAAACTACGTTGGAAGCTAAATTCTTTCGGAATAGATTGGAATTCTTAAAAATAAGTTTTTTAAAGTTAAAATTAAATTTCTATAAATTTAAATTAAATATTTATAGTAAATTGTGCATGTTATTATTTTTTTGTTTAATTTATTCTATTACTTTTTTCGGAAATATATTTTTAAATATTTTCTTTCCTGAGATCAGCAAAAAGATATTGGAAAGGACATGCAGTGGACGGAGATCTACTGCCTTTAATCTTGTTTTATTAATTTAATACCTTGTAAGATGCTACATATTTTTCTTCCTCATTCTCTGGCTTGCCATTACAGTAGTTATGATTTTGATAGGCAATCCACTGATGTCAATTTTTATATTTGAATCACGTATGCTTGATCAAGCAGAAATGATCGTGTGTGGCGGTGACGTGCCGGTTTCAAGACTGTGTTGCCAGAATGGGGTTTTCCTCCATAGATTTAGGTCCGCTACTATTACTACTCCTTCGGGTCCGGTCGACCAGGTTTTATTTGTTATCTTTTTACAAGGCATTACATACATATTATGTAATATCTTCACACAACCTTTTGTTGCTTATATTAAAAAGGACGAGGCTTTGGTTCAGTGGCGAGTTGGTATTTACAGGGCTTCGGAAGATTTATCGAGAGTCATAACAGAAAGAACGATTTAAAATCTAAAAGGAGCATCCCGATTTGGCAGCACTGGTTTGATCAAGCCGGCTCGTCACCGAAACGATCAGTTTTGCTTCATATAGCGTGCATGATTCGAATTGAATCAATCATCCAGCGGCTTGTTCAATCATAATGCATGACCGTGTGTGGGCACTTTTACTGATCAGAGTGTGCGTCAAGATTCATTTCGCGGGACCGACGCGAAATAAATATTTACTGACCTAGTTGGGAATCTAACCCACGCCGTCCCGTGTACAATGGGACCGTGATAGTATAAATTTGACGGTTTGATCAATAAAGAAAACCCAATTTTGGGGAATAATTGAGAATTCTGATCGTTTAACCGTTTCCAGTTGTAGATATATTCACTTAATTCATTTGTAAAGATTTGCTGGTACTCTTTTCCTATAAAAAGCAATTGCATTTAGTTATGTTCAAGGAGTTTGCTGGACCTACAACCCTCCTCATGTGTTCTGAACTCACTCTTTTGCACTTATTAATAGTATAGTGTAGAATTATAACTATATTACTGAATGTCATAATGCCAAAACGTGTCTTATAAAAATTATCCCGGACATCTTTTGTTTTAAAAGGAGCTTGCTGAACCTACAACCCTTCTCATGTGTTCTGAACTCACTCTTTTGCACTTATTAATAGTATAGTATAGAATTATAACTATATTACTGAATGTCATAATGCCAAAACGTGTCTTATAAAAATTATTCCGTACATCTTTTGTTTTAAAAAAAAATATCATCCCCCTCCCCCTTCTATTATGAAAATACTGGAACTAGGTACGCAATACCGACTTGTATTTAAGTGTGCCAAGGTCCAAGATAGGAGCTGATGTAAATCTGCATGTTGAAGTTTATTTTTAAAATTACTCACTAAGGAATACTAAAAATATTTATTTTTCGTAGTTTTTCTTCATCTTGTTTTTAGGTATAAACTGCCAACTGATAGCTAGATATTAAATCTCCAGTGACATACTATTGTTTAGAAGGCCGTGGTCAGTGAGGATAGTTGCTAAGACGGTGGTTGTTAAAGGGACTCGGAGATGGAAGGCAGCCTCATCAACACAAATAGCTGGTTTGTGTTGCGTCACAGCCACCTCTCTCACGTCATTTCATTCACACTCCCCTTCTTCGCTCTCTTCCGTCTAGGGTAAACTCTTCATGTCAATGGGTCACCTTTGTCTTTCTTATTTTAAAATAAAAAATAACTAACAAATCTGGCGCGCATCACACAACTTTAGCTAGGTAGTGCTAGTGAAATTTTAAAAGTTTCCATTTGGTTCCGTGGAAACTTTTTATTTAATAACATAAAATTCGAAATTATTGATTACAACAATCAACTAAGTTTCTGAGTTTTTGATCACTCCATTAACTTTCACGACTTCATATCGTAGATATTATTATTATTACACACAAAGACCATTTTGCGACATGGTTATTTGTACTCAAAACGTGACCTAAAATAGCCTTAAATTCGTTGAAAACTCGGGTACCCAGTTTTTCACTATCACAATACCTGTCTCTTACCTATATATTTGATAAATTCGATATTGGCCATATAGAAAATAATTATAATAACCCTTTAACCAAAATTCATCGTATTTTTAGTAGATTCTAAGTATAGCATTGCTTTCAGTTATGGTGTTCAGGAATTCGTCTCCATTCTCTGAAATCGTTTGATAGTGCTTGATAATTATTGCGTATCAGGTATTATTAGTTCATGAGTTAGGTAGTTGGGCCACTGCATGGTTCTCTTGCGGGTATTGAATTGAATCCTTTCCACATACTAATTTATATGGTTTAGACCTGAGGGCATTTGTTTATGTCTGTTAGTATATTGTGTTCGTATATAATTAACTAGAAAAATTTAATATTTTTAGTCAACTCCTGTTTTGTCATCTCACACCTGAGTTTAAATAGTATGGTATTTTTATCCTTAATCAGATTTTAAAAGTGTGACTTAATTTTCAGCTTCGTCGTATAATTTAGATTTAGCCGCCTTCTGACCTAGAGTAACCGTAGTTTATTTAAACTTTACTTATATCTGTAAAACCTTCATTGAATTAATTTGGATGGAATTTGATTTGTTCAACCCATATCCTTTAAACATCTTTGGAGAAAATATTATTTCTTATTTTGCAAGACTCCATTTAGATATTCTATTTCGAAGAATATCAGTTATTTGTTTAGTAACATAATTAATATTGTTAGTTATTTACTAGTATTTTAGAGACTTGAGGCTTTGTTTTTGGAATTTTCCAATTGTATTAAATTGTGTCCCAAGTTAACTCGGAAAATTCTTCGACTCATGTATATAGTCCTAGTTCTATGATAACATGTACAGTGTGATATTCTGGGAGTACAGTGGTTTTGTTAAAATTAATTTAATAAAGACAAAAAAAAAACGTTAGAATAATACTCATGCTCTTATTTTTTATAAACTCCTGCAAACTGTATAAATTAATTATACAAGTTTGAACTTCTCATGGATAAGACAGTAATCTATACTCGGATTACTGAATTGTAGAACAATTAATTTGTTTTTGAGTTTTGTAGATCATATGGATTTGGAAGAAATCCTATTTTTATTCTGATCCGTTCAAGAATCCCCCTCGGCTCAAAAATGCAAAAAAAGTGTTATTGTTTTACTTAAAAAAATTCTTGAGTCTTGTCTAAAAAGAATCATAAATATATTACGAGGGTTGAGGAAATGGAAAGAATCCGAAAAATATTTAAACTTAAGTTAAATAGGGTTTATGAGATTATTATGCAAGCGAAATTTATTTTGAGGGAAAAATAATTAAATTCATCTCAGTTTTGTATTAACTTAATTAAAATGTTCATTATCTTCAGATTTAATTAAAATATCTTTATTTTAATTTTCTTCTTCTTCGTTTTAAAAATTCAAAATTATAATTACCGTAAGATGGGATAACTTTGTGACAACTGAGGATTTCATGATTTTTGGAGCACAAGATAATTTATTTTTTGCACGATGCTATTTTTTAACAATTGTCCTATATCTAAGCTTTTTATTTATTCCATGGAGAAATTTTAATTAGACACTCGTGAGGAGCCAACAATTTTTTTTTTTATTGTTACAAAATAAACCAGTCTCTCGAGGTAATTTTATGACAGAAGTAATTTCGATTGAAAATATTCATGAATTCACTTTGATCACAAAGTGAGCTCACATTGCGCTAAGCACATTCAGAAACATTTAACTAGGCTTCTCAAACCAAGAAAACCCTCCCCCTCCAAAAAAAATAATGTAATATTAAAAATATCAAAATGATATTACATGAATTGATCAACACGATGTATTCTATATCCTTAAAATCTCTTTCTAGTTGATTTTGCGGTGTGTTTGTAGTGTTGTCGTTTGTTTGAGCCTACTTGTCACAGGGTTCTGGAATGTTTATGACCTCTCCAACATCCAATTCTTCATTTGGAAGATGGTAATCAATCCTTACCAGATTCTTGACAAGGGATGGAAAAGTGAGAGTAGCTCCTGGCTTCATCTTCATCAGGAACTGTTCTTCTTTCAGAAGAATTTGTTTCACTTGTTCCAGGCCGTGGATTGTGCAGAAGAAGCTAAGGTGAGGAAGATCGAGGAGTGACCAGCTGGTTGCCTTTCCACCTAGGTTGTTTTTCGTTTTCGCGTCGCAATTCACCTATTTGTTGGTGGAGGTATTGCCATTGCATTTAAATAGAAGCTACTGATAAGCAAATCATAAGTTTGACGCTTGTCACTAGTTACTCTTCATTTTGGGAATTTTTTACATTTTTATTTATTTCTAACTAAATACGAAAAAAAGTTGGTGTCAGAAAGTTTGACCTACCTGTCACAAAGTAACTCCGTCTTACGGTACTTTTTTGAAATATTTTTTTTTTAATTCGGATTCGAAATAAATGATTTATTTAAATTAAATGAAGACCAATTTACAGTTTTGTAAAATCACTTTAATTTTCTACAAGTTTCACCAAAAACAACAATATTACAACACTTTCAACTGTTTGGTCTTGGTGAACACCAAAAAAACCCTGTAAACACACCTAAATCTTCGTTTTAGCAAAGTTTTAAGACTGTTTTCAGTTAAAAAGCTGTTCCATTCTGTCTAAGCTTTAAGAATCGAATATTAGTTCAACAATGGAAGAAGTGGCCGTAGAGAAACAACACTTCATAAGAACAACGATAATTCCCAACATTTATTACTCATGCTTTTTTTTCGAAAACTGGAAAGCACAAATGCATTGAATTTTTTTCTATATTTTTATAAAAGCTATCTCATTATTCAAAGCGTTTTACGAAGGTAAAGGAGCACTAGGACTAGTCTTGAGGAATCCCAAGAGTTATGAGTTTTAGTGGGATAAATCTTTCATGGAAGAGTTATTGGCTGTAAAAGTTCAATGCGTTATACGCCGATTACACGTGTGAAACAAAACCAGTTTCAAGTAACTTCGGCACTTACGTTTATTTTAGTATGTACACGAACGTTGCAATTTAAACGTGCACGGTCTAACTTTTTAAAATGACTTTCCTGCCTTGACGAACCTTCTCAAAGATAAAAAAATGTTTTAAATATTTAAAACTTGCCAACCCTTGCTGCGGCGGTAGATGCAATTTTCAATCGGCATAAGTTAGTCATGGTTCGGAGACGAGGTTGAGTAATTTATAAGTAGTCGTTAGTCACCAAGCTCGTGCTGTGTGGGAACTGGGCGGAGCTCTTGTGCAATGCAGAATGAAAATGTTGCTAGATAGTCTTGCACTTCTGCGAAGGTTCCTTTATTGTTGAATACAATTTTATTAATTATTACTTATTGGGAGATTATTTAGCGCTTATCAAGTATTCTTACATTTAAGGATTCGTTGTATTTTGTTTAATGGAACTATTAAATTCTCAAACTGGAATTCAGATCTGCAAATTCATGTGATTTATCACAGCTTGACAAAAAGATATTGTTAATTTTCTTTCAACAAAATAGTCGTTTTCTTTCTTCTGATGCGAAATAATTATGTATTTTTAATTTGTTTGCAAACAAATGTTCCTTCCTGTGTCTAATGTTCTTTCTATCAAAGGATCACTTTTTTTAGTCCTGTTCCTTTTATTTTAGTTGTGCGATATGTATTCTAAACATTATTATGCTTCACCATTTCCGAGTTTTTCTAATTTAAATAAATAATAATTCATCAATTTCTTCAAGTCAAGCTACTATACTACTGAAACCTATATTCACAGGCCTTGTGCAACCATCCTTCCTACATTGAGGGTCAAATGTGTTTGGATGTGACCTCAACCAGAGTTTCTGTTTTAGTGACTAATGTTTTAATTTTTTATTTTCCTTTTAATTTTCGAAGATATGTTAAGTTTTGAAAAGTTGTTATTAATTTGTTTGTGACCTGAAATGACTGAAGCAATTGTTGGACTGGGAGTTAACCTGTTTAGTAAAGCTTCACACTTGAAATTTAGACGCCAAGTTTTGGAATGACGCTGACTATCTCATAAATTTGGTTGATTTCATTTAATGACTCAAGTGTTTCATCGATTTTTCTTATTCTTTCCTTTTAGAAAATAAGTGTTCTTATAATTTAAAGAAAACGGTCTTTTAAGGGCGTTTTCACACTGTTCGATTAATATCGTAATCGGATCCTACTCCTGTTCAGTTTTCGCAGAAAACATGCGTTTTTTTTTCATATCCGGTCCGATAATTAGGAGAGTTGGATCCTTCATTCCCTGCTGTCAGACGCCGCATCGATAAATCGGATATTGGACCGATATCCGATGTATTAGACTTTATGAAAACACCCTAAGAATGTAAATACATATATAAAATTATTTCCAAAAAAATTCGTTTGAATCCAAATTGCGTGATTCGGAATGTATTTTATTTTCCTCTCGGTCGCCCGTTCATCATATTTATATTTATGAACCGAAATTTTAAATTTTATGAATTTAAACCCTTGTAAGAAATAAGAAAAGAAAACTTTCTATTTTTCAATACACATTTTGCTGTCGTAAATTATTACAATCCACTCCAAAACACGTAATTACTCAAATTTACTTTCCTTGTTAATGTTCATTACTAATACTATTAAGTTCTAAAATGCAACAAAATCCTCGTATCGATCTACTCCTAAATTCCCGGATGTTCATTAGAATGTCTAAATTAAAGTCATTCACAGAATGCACTTGCAACACTAATCCGCTTCCCCGTAATTCTGCTTCCCGATAACACACTCGCCTTGGCATCTGCGAAGAAATGGTCTGTGACCTTCTTACATAGAACAGCCCTTGGAGTGCTGCCAATGGATGCTTCCACCACAAATCAATTT
Source organism: Rhaphigaster nebulosa (assembly GCA_948150685.1). NCBI lineage: Eukaryota > Metazoa > Arthropoda > Insecta > Hemiptera > Pentatomidae > Rhaphigaster > Rhaphigaster nebulosa. The sequence goes on along the minus strand of OX411308.1, from coordinate 91,673,816 downwards.
AATTAGAGATTGATAAATTATTTGCCACTTCTATAAATTTGTTTTATTGAAAACTAGTTTTGAATGTTATGCATTCATCCTCAGTTCTTAAAACACACCAACAATTCAAAAATAAGCAATTCAAAATATAGTTGGTATTATTATACATATTAAATTATATAAATCAGTATTATAAAAGATTTATGAATTATGAATTTAATTAAGACAAGAAATCAACTACAATCAATCAATACAAATCAATTTTGTGCCACACATTACGTCATGTTTTATATTTTAAAATTTCAATTGTTTATATTATATTGAATATAACCTCAGCTTAAACATTTCTGAAATTTGGGGGTCTTATACCTTCAATTAAGTTTCGTAATGGTGCTCATTTTGAAAAACCTCTATACCATCCAAGATTCATATCACGTAATGCCCGATCACCAATTTGGATTCCCGACAGCTTTCTCAACTACCCAGGAATGTCATCGTGCATTGGGCGTTGTATTCTTTGCACGTGTGTTTTTCATCATGAAGTATAGATTTTTGACCGAATCTTACAAGTACTTCACTTACCGAATATTCTAGGTAAATCATAATTTTCATGTTCATTCCTCTTTTCCCTTTTCTCGCGTACACGGATGACACGAGTGTGTTGTCATTGAATCTTGACCTACTTATTGCATCTAAACTCTCATCAATATGATAGCCATTGTAGAATGTTGTATGATTCCAAAACATCCTCCACCATACCTCGTAAACCTACGGCGTTCCGCTCTACAGTATTCTTTAGTCATTTTCTGCTTAAGTGTGAAATGTTCTGTTGAAATGATCCGCCACTTAGGACTTCTTCAACCTGAAGAAATAAGAAAAGAACTTTTTAGTTTATATCTAACCTATTTTGACAGTTAAATTTATAAATTTAGATGATGGAAAACAATTAAAAATTGAAAGAAAAATCCAAATTACAAAACTTTTAATGAGACCATTTTTCTTGTGTTCATACCATATATAGTGAAAGCTAAAAAATAAAAATAATAATACAAAAAATATATTTATATATGAAATAAAAAAAATTAATAAAAATAAATAAATAAAATAAAAGGACATACAAAGGCATAAGAATAATTTAAAAAAAAAAAAAAAAAGGTACTTCACAAATGGAAATAAATAGATAGGAAATTAAATAAAAGCAAAATAAGTAACAATTGAGATAACGAAAATGTATATAATTATATATAAAATAAAATAATCTTAAACACATTTATACCAATGTACAGTATTTGCAATTTGCCCAGGGAACTAAGAATCATACTTTTCCCCTACATGTTGATGGAAAAGCAGGCCTCCAGTAGATTCCAACGCTTCTCACTTAGCAGCATCACTGATATTGAAGACCAGTTTTTAAAAAAAAATACATCACCATTAACTTAATCTGGCCCACGTATAAAGTTGCATAAAACTGGTGTAGCAGTAGTATAGGTCGTTATAGGTAGTAGTATAGGTAGTATAGTATATATAGCAGTTATAGGTAGTAGTATAGGTCGTTTATGTTCTACCCTTATCTTGTACTGGTTTCCTCCGTAACTTGTTTTTATTCCTTCTTTTTTGAAGAAATGATAAGATTTTCAATTATTTTATTATTTTTTTAAAGTCTTGATTTTCATTTGAAAGAGATAGTTGGTAACTGACATTTGGAAGAACTGACCTTAGCCGAGACCGACCTTTCAAGGAAACAATCCCCAGATTCCCCTGGTCGAGGGGAAACAGCCAAGAGAGGGTTTTAATAATATTCTCGGCATTTAGTCACTTAGTTCCTTCCATTATTTTCGATTGTTCTTCCTCTTAAAGGAAAGAACAAAAAGGACAAAAAATTAAGTTTAATCAAAGAAGATACTGAAATCACAGGAAGTTTGCAAAAGAACGATTAACTCGTTTTATTACTTCCATTTGTAATTGTGTTGGAAACAAGAGTTAAAAAAGGAACCGCAATTCGAAAATTATAGATTTATTTGTTTACTGATATTACTAATAATTATTACTCATGCTTTAATGACTAGATAAATTAATTACCAGACATTAAATTCATAAATTAAATGTAGATATCCGCGTCCTAGCTAGAGATAAGAGATCTGCTCTCCTCAGTTAATTCAAAGGGTTATTTCCATTTATGGAGTGAGTGATAAGCGATTTCGGAAAAGAGAGTCTTAGTTTACTGATCTAAACTCAATTTTTTTTTCATTTTTATTTACCGTATTTATTTTATTATTATTATTATTATTTCGTTACAATTTACACATGATTTTCGTTATCATCTCAAAACGTCAGATTAATGTCAGATGAATTTTAGTAAATAATCGCATCTGCTTTGAAAAGAGTCGCTCTGAGCCTCATTTTGGCGCGTTACCTATAAACGGATTCGTTCATAATCTTGCCCAACATAAGAATTCACTCATTCCTTAGTATGATTAATATATTTACTGGACACATGCCTCGCGGTTTCAAGTTGCTTTGTTTTCGTTCCGTTTTATCTTTCTTCTAACGGAATATTTTTGGTGATATACTCTTTTCAAGTGTCTTTCCGTAGCTTAAGCGTCCTCTTATCACATCAGTAAATAAACGTTAGCATTGCAACATTCACCGGTAGATTTTCAATATTTTGTTTCTTGATATTAATTGAAAAATACTATTTCTGAGTTAGGAAAACGTTATAGTTATTTTATAGCTGTGTTTGGATGAAATACCTGAGTTTTAAGTTTTTTACCTCATATACTTGCGCTGGGTTTCGTTCTAATACTTATTCAAGATTGTTTGAAATAACCTTTGGAGTTGTTGGAAAGCGAGGATTTTAGGGCTTAAGCGTAACAACCTAAAAGAAACGGAACGTATTTTCGAAAATATTTTCTTCCTGAATTATCTCGCAAACTGTTCAATTTTACATTTTTACCCCGATCCTACTGACTTATATTACGTGCTTCAAAAGTACTTTGTATTGAAAATTTTATAATTATTGGGACAGTAGTCGTCTCAGAAACTGGGTTAAGGATAACCGGAACGATAAATCTCGCTGATGAAAAAAAAACCCAGATGGTTGCTATGCCTATTCTATCATCATCATCTCCATATTTCACTTGATAAAATTATGCGGATCATATCATGTCGTCGTTGATCAGAATTTAATTATTGATGAAAACTATTAATTTCTGTCGATGTAAAATTAATTTATATGATAATTTGGCCTGATGCTGTGAAGTTTTCAAAACAAATAGAACCGTTCTACTGTGATGTAGATATAGCATTCCTCGGGCCCGTTGCCAGCTTCAGTTACGCATTTCGTATCTTAATAACTATAATCCGCTTTCGGATTCCACCCAGTGAGAGAAAATATTTTGTTATTTTCCTGTTGATGTCTCACAAACGTTGAGTTGAAACACGTATTCTATCCTTTACCCTTATAAACAGACACAATCCGTTTCATTTTCTCGATTCAGAATTAATTTTATATTTATCTTTTTAAATTGCCTTCAATTGTTTCTAGAAAATTGACATTTGCGGATGTTGAGGAATGTTTTCTCTTTCTATGAATGAATTCTAATAGAATCTCTGAAAGTTGAAAGTAAATGTAATGTAAATTTGCAATGTCAGATTTGGTCATTTTCAACTGTGGAACTGATGGTGACCAAAATGCACTCTACCTAGAGTATTACCTCATATACCTCTCTCCAAACACACCATCGCTAAAACCTTCATATTTTTTTTACACCTGTACTGTGTTCTTTTCTTTTCTGAAAAAAAAATAATAATAATATTTTTTAATAATATAAAATACATTAAATATCATCAGTAGAATAATGAAATTGAAACCAAAAAAATGTTATATCCTGCTTCTATATTTGATTATTAAAAGACATTTCGTGTTCGATTTGTATTTTAATGATAATTATGAATATAATTATTTTTTAAATTATATCATGTTAATTATTAATAGTATCCCTGACCTATATTCTATATTTATTTCTCTGTTGCAGTGAGGTAGAAGCTGATGTCCAGTCATTTTCCTTTAATCCTCCTCCGAATTCCGGAAGTTCTTCTAATTCTAGTCTTTCTACCAGGTAAATAAATATGATTGATGTATATAAAAATAATAAAATTATCATTCTACTTTTCTACTAATATTGTGATACAGTTTTAAATATTTAATTTTATCTGAAATATTTTCAATTACAGAAAAATTATTACATTATGTTTAAAATAAACTTAAAAAGTATCCAGACCTTAAGACATTGTTACTGCTTACTTAACAACTTTACTTATAAAAACATATAAAAATCTTATAAAATCTTAAATTTGTTTAGTTCCTACATTTGTGCATAAAATTATTACTTTTAATTTTGTTGTCCATCAATCCATTAATATTTTTTTCATCAATTCTACATTTTTGTTATTATTAGCTATTGCCTAACTATTATTTTTTCTGATCCTTCCTGTTTTTAAAGAAATGTAATCTCTAAGTGGTTGCTTGTTCTTTCTTTTAGTAAAAGGATTACAAGCATTATATATATATATATATATATATATATATATATATATATATATATATATATATATATATATATATATTATTAGTAGAAGGAAATTTTTCATTGGCTCATTTCATACTGTATCATATTGTACTTTTAAACCCCTGTGAGTTCTAGTGATATATCATCTACTAAGTACATATAAAATTAATTCTATTTAATTAATTAATTAATTCTATTTAGCAGTGATCTATTCCTATTTATTTATAAATAAATTAGCACGTAGAACCAATAGGCACACTTACTGGACTTTTTCACTCCATCCTTACCAGTGCATTTATAAACGATCCACTTTTGAACGCATCACAATATTATTCATCTATGTTTATATTAAATCAATAGATGTAATATTTAATATTAAATTGTCATTTTTTCATGTCATATTGTCATTTATTTTAAATATCGCTGCCAGCTTTTTATCCCATATTCTCATGCACTTTTCTGAAATTTTAGCATCTAAAATTTTGATTAAATAGGCTTTGATAACTTGTTCATTGAAGCAGAATTAATATAGATTTTAAATTTACTTTTATTTGTTGAAGAAGTCTGGAGAGCCCAAGCAACTCGACTGAGGCTGTCGCTTGTCAACAGCAACAACCATGGGATAGTGACATAGAGTCAGATCCAGTTCCGCCAGAATGGACAGCATCCATTCCAGAGGAGGTTAGGGAGAAAATGACTGAAGATGAACGCAAAAGACAAGAAATTATAAATGGTCAGTATATTAAAATAATATTTTTTTTCATTTATTGAATTGTGCCATTTTAAGAACTATCAGTAAGAAAATTCATATAAAATTAAATAAAAAATGAATAATACATTAATGAGCAATTTAGTAGAGATCAACCAACATCCATATTTTACATAGTTGAAACTAATGTAAGCCTTGCATATATTGTAGTTTTCTATTAAGGTTCTCCCTTAAGATCTTTGTCTAAGGTATATCAGTATAGTCAATAAACCTTAATTAAGTAGTTGGCTGTCAGTTTTACGTACAGGATAGGTTAGATAGGAACCACCCAGAACTTTTAATGGATTTTGTCTATATATATATATATATATATATATATATATATATATATATATATATATATATATATATATATATATATATATATATATATATTCTATTTTAGCCCTCATTCGACAACTAGATGTAATGTGTTAGGCTTGACTCTTTTGGTCTTCTTAATAATTGCCTGTTCGTCAATGGCTGATGAAATTCTTCTGTTCCAGGAAAAATATGTCTTGGCTCAGTCATCTAAGGACTGCTTCTTATTTAATCCTAGTGTCTGAAGACAATTGTGAGATCTGTGCAGCTTTAATTTTTTCATATATCCGGCCAGGATTTTTGATTTCACCATTGTCTTATGTATGCCACTATAGTGGATATCATTTGTGGCAAATAATTGGTCCTAAATTAGTTTTGAAGATTCTCTTTATTGTGCTATGTATTTAAACATGCCTAATATGTGAGCCTTTCAAACCCTCATTCTCAATCATAACACATAAGTTACAGTTTTACCATTGAGGCATTTGTGTGATTTTTTTTAGAATTCGCCTTCTGATCGTTTAGATTGGAAGCTATTGTAACAAAATGAACGTTAGTCAAATGTGAATTACTGATGAGTAAAATAATTATCAATATTTAAGAGATTTAATCTGTGGGAAGTTTGTTTATTGAAAGGGGAACCACAAAATCCCTGCTCCTAAGCTGTATTTTATGTATTTATTTATATGTTTGTGATTTTATTTTCTATTTTAATTTACCTTTTATATATTTCAGAACTTTTTTATACTGAAAAATCTCATGTACGTGGGCTTAAAGTTTTAGAAAGGATATTTTATAGACCAATGAAAGAAAAAGAAATTCTTAACCCAGAACAGTTGAATTTACTGTTTGCCAATCTTGAAGAAATGGTTCAAATACATTCTACTTTCAATAATAGTATGAAAGCCTTGAGGAATGAAAACCCTGTTATTGGAGATATCAGTCAGCTGCTCCTGAATATGGTTAGTATTATTCTTAAACAAGTTGTGTGGTTTGCTCTTATCAATTGCTTATTTGATTTTAATATTTTCATTGTTACCTCTACAAAATTTGTAATATTATAAGTAAAGATATTACCATCAATATCAATTAAGTTTTAGAATTTATTAATCAATTTTGACTTGATATTAAAAAAATAAATAAACATGTAAAATGAAATAATTAATAGTTTGAAACTTCCTATTTATTTTTTCATATCTAAAAAATCTTGTTCATTTATATAAATACGCTGGAATCTCATATATTCCATCTTAAGCCTCCAGTAAATAAAACATGTATAATAGACCAATAGTTATTGTCCTGTAGTAATTATTATAATGCTAATTAGCAGCCTTTAATATTAAAATAGTATAATTGTAAAATATACATAAAACTCTCTATTCTTCAATATTTCACTTACTCATGCTCTTGCTGATTCCCTAATAAATAACCATAATAAAAAAAGAGAGAAGGATGAACTGGAGAGGACTGAAAAACACTGGAAGGAGAAAGAATCAAGAGCCTTTTTCAGGAGTGTCAATAGAAGGTGAAAACCCCAAACAACTGTGCCAGTAATGTAGAGATAAGGATGGGAACATAGTTGCCTGCAAGGATGATGTCCTATTGCATTGGAAGGGTCACTTTGAGGAACTTCTCAACCCAGTCCCCTGCGGATCAGACACAAAAGAGAACCTGACAGTCAGTAACCAGGAATCTAACATTGAACCACCTGATGATGAAGAGATAATGGATGCCATTGATCGGCTAAAGAATTATAAGACATCTGGATCTGAGGACCTGCCTGTCGAACTCTTTAAATACAGAGGTGAGGAGCTGATGAAAAGGATTCTGAATTTTATCTTAACCATCTTGGAGGAAGAGGTTTTACCGGGAGATTGGAAAAAATCTGTTTTATTTTCAAAAACGGAGACAAACTCAAGTGTCAAATTACAGGGGTATCTCTCTTCTCTCTTGTGGATATAAGATCCTTGTTCCAGCCTCTACTACCCTTTGTAGAGCAGAAGCTTGGCTCCTTCCAATGCAGATTTAGGTGGGGAAGATCTACAACAGGTCAAATATTCTTAGAACAATCCTTGAGAGTGAAAATGAATATCATATTAAAATCCATCATCTCTATGTGAGCTTTAAGGCTGCTTATGGCAGCATTAGTCAGGAGAAATTGTACAAGGCACTTGAAGGGTTCAATATCCTAGACAAGCTAATACGCCTGGTGAAGCGAATCCCTGGCCATGAGGGATGTGAGATTTCTCCTCAAGAAAAGGACTTCACCAAGGTGTTGCGTTAGCGTGCCTCCTGTTTAACCTGGTACTTGAGAAAGCAGTGATGGACACTGGTCTGCAAACCAATGGGACGGTTTACAATTGGATGGTCCAGCTCTTGGCCTATCCAGATGATTTTGACATCATGGGGTGGTCGTTGCAGTCTGTAGAGAGGTTTTTTGTCTCTGTTGGAGGCTGACAGAGCACTTGGGTTAGAGGTGAACAAAGGGAAAACTATGTACATGGAGAATCCCCCTTGGCGAAATCATCAATTCATTCATTCAATTGGTGCTACAACTCGATGTCGAGTTTTGGCCTTCTGCACTATCCTCCACCAATTATTCCGATCCTGTGCTGCTGCCATCCAGCTTCTCACACCCAACATGGACCTAGCATCATGAGCCACTCCATCGAAGCAGAGGTCTTCCTCTGCGCCTTGTTCCATGTATTATCTCCGTCATTATTTTCTTTGGCAGATCATTCTCAGCCCTCCAAGCAATGTGTCCGGCCGATCTAAATCTACTGAGCCTCATAGACTGCACCACGTCTGGTTCCTTAAATAAATCTTTGAGCTCCAAGTTTGTTCGACGTCTCCATACCTGATCAACCTTCACTGTTCTTCACAGCTCCAAAGATTTTATGCAGAATCTTTCTCTCAAAGACCATCAAATTCTGCTCACCGGTTTTGAAGATAGGCCACGTTTCTGAGCCATAAAGGAGAATTGGCCGGATAATTATTTTGTACAAGAGAGTTTTTGTGTCCTTAGTCAATACACAGCTCCTAAAATATGAACTAAGGCCATGAAAACAACGGTTGGTGCATAGCACTCTTCGTTTAATTTCAGAGTCCACAACATTTTCTTGGGTTATGAGGGGCCCGAGATAGACAAACTCGGAGACTTTTTCAATAGCATACTGTCAGATAATGATTTCTTTACCAGGCCTGGGTATTTCCTCTGTGACCATATGTTTACTTTAAGTCCCATTTTTCTTATTGCTTCTGCTAGTTTAAAGAATTCATCAGAGACAGACTGGAAGGACCGTCCAGCGATATCAATATCATCAGTGTAAGCAAGAAGTTGTACTGTTCGGCTGAATACTGTTCTGGTCACTTGAATACCAGATTCTCTAATGGCCTTCTCCTTCAATATTGGCTCTTTTAACTTTGAGTAAGTGGCCTGGTTCATGTATTGAAGTCTCTGATGACTTGAGATAATGCACTTGAGGTTGATGTGAAGAGGAGAATATTGATATTCACCTCCAGCCTTCTATCACGGCAGACCAAGCTCCATCTGTACAACGCATTAAATCCACCCAGTCCTGTTGTATCGATCGGAAACATGGACGATGAGTATAAGAATTGAACAGGAACTCCTAGTCTTCAAAGAATTTTCAGAGGAGTCCACCTCGATGGAAACTGGAGAAGGCGGACGAACAACAAAATCAACTCAATTTTTAATGAAGAAGATGTTGTTCTGACTATGAAGCTTAGAAGACTGCGATGGGCTGGCCTGGTAGAGGAGGCTAGGATTCGTCACCGAGCTGTAGCATTGATATAATAATAATAATAATAAGGCCTGGGAAGGGCGTCATTTGATTAGAGGTATACTAAGATATACTAATGGATTCGCGGAGACCGGACCACCCCTGACAAGGGGTGGAGCCATCCGTTGAAATCCCGGAATTTTCTCCCTCTATAAAACTGGTTGGCCAATCATGAAAAATGTGTCGCCTGGTGCTGGGAATCTAACCAACCAACGTCTTCGACTCCCTCTTCGGAGAATAAGGAAGAAAGGGGGACCGAAGCGGAGGAGGCAACGAAAAAGTTACTGCTGGTCGGATCTCGCTGGAGGGCTGAACTTGGAGGACAACTACTAGGTCTTCCCTCTGAAGATGACAGATACTCTGGCTTTGACTCCATGACCTAAGATATGCAGGGGGTCCCAATGGAGAGATGCTGAGGGACCATCAACACCAATTATTATAGATAAGAGATTTATGTTAGAACAGTTAATGGCTAGGTCTAGTCTGAATCATTCCATGGTTAGCAGTTTATTGTAACAGTTATTATATTCTCTTGTAACAGTTTATTATTTTAATTTTGATGATAAATGTTTGATAGGAGGTTGTTCTTTAGTAACCATGCCCATTATTAATTTGAATATATTTCATTAAGTATGATAGCAATAAATTTGATTAGCATTAGGGTTATTAGCATTATTATTAAACTTAAAAAACAAATCAGGCCTTTGAAAAGTATCCAATTTAGAGGACAATACAAGTAATACATATTGACTTATAACATGACTTTTTGGGATAATCATCCTCAATGATTGCCCAATGGCATCCCTATATATACCTACAGATTAGTATATTATCAGCTAGATAATATATATCAAACTTAATGTAGATAAAGCATAGCATGTTTTCTTTTTCTTTATTGTTTTATGCTCATAAGCTTTTAATGGTATTGTATAAACATATAAAATAATGTAATATTACTTTACAGTTTGATGGACCAGCTGGTGAGAATTTTCAAAAAGCTGCTGCCATGTTTTGTGCCCAGCAGCACAGTTCTTTAGAACTTCTAAAAGAAAAGAGAAAAAAAGATCAAAAATTTCATACTTTTTTAAATGAGGCCGAAATGAACTCAGTATGTCGAAGGCTTCAATTAAAAGATATTCTTCCCACTGGTTGGCAAAGGTATCTATCAGTTCTAATTCCCACTTTAGCTGTAATTCTCTTCCAATTTTTTTTTTTATAGCTCTAATATTTACAGTTTTCGATTGAGTTATTTACTTTTGATCAATACTAAAGATAACAGTTTAATAAAATGGTGTCTTATAAGCTATTTTCTATTATATTTTACTCCTTAGACTACATCAGCATTTTTTAAATTCTAAAGTAATTAAATTAAAATTTGCATAGAAAAGAATATTGAAAAAGGCTTTGTTTTTAAGCCTATTTAACATTTTCGGGTATAATTATCGTTCTAAGTGTTTTGATATGGTATTACTGATTAGTTTATTGATTGACTCTTTAAAAGCTGATCTAACTTGATCAGTGATAACTTGATCGATGAAATTCAACTAAAGTGATTTATAAAATTGATTAGTTATAGCTTTTTGTTACTTAATAGATTTAAGAATTTTTTACCAGGTTTTTCAATAATAGTTATTTTAAAAAAATAATAAAGCCTTTGCCTTTTTGTAACCAACTTTGTATTTTTCCTATCTATTTTTTAAAACTATTTTATGATGATCGTTCTACGTGGATAGGCATGAATGAAAAACTCATACTCCTTTTGGGATGACCTGACATTAATTTTTTTTTCTTCATAGGTTAACAAAGTATCCTTTGTTACTGGAGAATTTGGTAAAGTACTCAAAAGGCTGTGATTCTGATGAAGTTAATAGGCTGCAGAGGGCACTTGAAAGGAGCAAAGAGGTTCTGAACCATGTTGACTCTGCTATTAAGGAGGCGGAAAACCATAATCGGTTGTTGGAAATACAACGCCGATTAGATACCTCGTCTTATGACAGAACAGATCATCCTACCTCGACCGAGTTCAAGGTAATTTTTTCAAAACGAGTTTTTAAATTTATTTTTATTATTGATAAATTATTGTTGTACATAAATAAAATCAAAATAGTTATTGCACTTTCCTAACTAGGAAGGAGTATAAATTGAGTCTTACATTATTTACTGAGAAGTAATATTTAGTTTTTATTTATTTTTTTAAATTTAAATTAAATATGTTATTGTTTATATTTCAGAATTTGGACTTGACGAAACACCGCCTCTTATATGAAGGGTCTTTATTTCTGCGAATTCAGAATAGGCAGAAACTTATAGATCTCCACGTTCTTCTATTAGAAGATGCAATAATCCTTCTACAAAAGCAAGATGAAAAGTTTGTTCTCAAGTTCTATAGTCAATCATTAAGTCCAATTATAAAAATATCTACTGTTCTAGTCAGGCCTAACGCAGTTGGTAAGATATTATCAAATACTAAAATAATGATATATACATTAATTAGATTTTTTTTTTAAATACTTTCATGACTGATAATTTACCTGGGAGAACTCATTAGAAAAAGTGAGGTGTCAGAAGATTTTCTTTCATACTCAAAAGTTTTTAATTTTTGCAAGCACATATCAATTCTTAAATTCTAAATTTTATGTTTATAACATTATAAAACAACAAATTATAATTTTTTTTTTAAGGTTAAAGGAATAAGTAAAAAACAAAAGTAAAAGAAATGTTATATAAAATTTAAATGTTACAATAAAAAAAAAATTACTCTTGCAATAAATGCCTCTCCTTTTACCCCAGGCAGATCCATCATAATATTGTTCTTTTGTATTATATATATATATATATATATATATATATAACATCTACAGCTTCCTACAATTCAAATCCTCGGTCCACGCACTGGAAACAAGATCTCGCCTTTCTGACCTCCATACTCCCTCCCACAGAACCAAAACATTCGAACGCTCCTTCCTCGCCCGCTCCTCTACCCTTTGGAATTCCTTTCCTTCTAATATCCACCATGCTTCTTCTCTATCCTCATTCAAATCCCTCCTTTTCCAACACCTTCTTTCTCTCCAAAATGATGCTCTCTAATTGCGAAATTTCAGTTTAGGATTAACATCTGGATCAGAAGTGGATAATGGATTTTAATGTACAAACTTTGCTAATCAATTCATTATTTTTGTATTTTTCATTTTCTCTGTTTGTTTTTTTTACTTTTTTCTTGTTTTTTCTCTTTTTTTTTGTTTTGCTCAAATCAATTATATTTTTTCGATAAAAAAACCTATTTATTTGCTTATTTATTTTACAGAAGATATTGTAAAAATTAATTGTTCTATATTCTATAGTCTTATGGCCAGATAATGTTACTGTTTTATTGGCTCCTTCTTGTTATTCTTAAGGGACCTAGTCCCAGAATAAAGTTCTTTTATCTATCTATCTATCTATCTATATATATATATATATGAAGAGTCACACATTGTGCAAGATTATTTATTTACCAGAAAATAAAAAATATTTATTTATTTATATATGTATATACAAATATGTTATGACAACTACTGTAATTTGTCATTCGCAAAGTATATTTGCAATCAATAAATCAGAGCTCATCCGGATAACGGTTAGCTTAGTAAGTCTCTTGGCCACTGTCTCAAAAATCATCGGGGTGGGTTGTATAGGTTTGTGGTGGATCTGAATGTTTGTGCTAAGAGATTCATGTCAAAGCTGTAAGTCAGCCTGTTGTGGAAATTTTGTAGTATTCTGTGGCATTATCTGAAACTGTTAGGCTGTCCACGTCCTTGTGTAGCAAATCATTTGCCGTATAGAATGGTGTTTCCACTATTTTTTGCAATGCTTTTGACTGCCCCGCTGTTAATGACAATTTCCATGAAACCAATTATTAGCATTCCACACCCATAATTAATATCTGGAAAAAGCGACTGGTACAGCTTCAAGACATCCACCGGGACTTCTAGCACAAACTGTTCAGAAAAAAAATTAAAAGGAAATTTCAAGGAAAGCTTGATCGCATATTGATTTTAAAATCTTTTTTCTAACTGAGGAAGAAAAGATAAGACTACAAAAGTTATTCATTTATGAGCATATGTGTATCTAATATGTTTTTTTGAGACCAAATGCTACAATATACCAATAGTACAATATTTGTGGAAGCACTTGTTTAAAATGGTTCCTATGGTGTGTTACAATGCTCTAACCTTGAATATGGGTATGCAGATATCTTCTACTCCTAACCTCCAGCTGGAGAAGAGTTCATTCCCCCCTTCTTTTTTTTTGATTTGACAGGAAAATATTTCAAGGCATGAGAGAAAATCTTATGCAGTGAATTCTCCTGGGTTGAGTAAACATTAGTTAGCCCATTCCCGAAGCACATTGACACAATCCCTACTCCATGACTGCGCATGCTCTCCTTACCCAAACACAATGACTGGAACGTGTCAGTGCACTAATTCACTTCAGTATTTATTCTGTCTCTGTGTTCTCAGAGGCCTTTCTCGCAATTTCAGTATATTTAGAAAGGATTTCAAAACCAGGAGCAAGTGACCATTTTAGAATTTTGAGACGTTCCAACTAATAAATTTTATTTTAGTGGAAAACACTACAAAGGAATTTTTGTTATATTTTTAACTTATATTTAACAAAAAAGGAAAATAGCTTATGTTGAAAGGCAATAACAGTCAGAACTGAAAGTTTTTCGTTTATTGCTTAGTATGCTTTGTAAGTTCAGCAATATGGCCGCTGTATTGAATGGGTAAAGCATGTTTAGTTCTAATTTATTAATTTAAATTTCCAATATTTTAGGTTTTTAAATTGTATACTTTTACTAGATCAAATTTCTTTTGTTGGATTTTCTTTTTCTGCCCTTTTTGAATTATTTCTTCCTAAGGATTTTAAATAAACAGGACTGTAGAACATACTATTAGTGGAAATGTTGTTACTCAGTTTGCTATTTTAAGCTTTTCATGTTTTGAAATTTTATGTACAAATCAGCCATGCTGATATTTGTGTTTTCGATTGTGATAAATGTTCTACTTTCTATCCTAAATGGTGCAAAATGTTTTAAGAAAGAAAAAATTATGCTTTTCTCAATTTAGTATCATTGGATCAATGAATGATGTATGAATTGTAAAAATACGGAATTTAAATTGATGTCTATCCAATTGCTGCTCGATATCCATGGCTTTGTTGCTTTTATTACAATGAATCAAGATTTATTCTTGTGCATTCTTACCATCGTTTTGGGTCATTTGACAATTAAATCATAGCCAAATTGAACATTTAATAAAACTTATCTTTTCTCATTGTTTTTTAATTTAATGATTATCTCAGAAGAGAATTTCCTTATCATTTGGGACTTCAATGCCCATCCTGGGGAAATAATCACATAGACCCAAGATGTGGTACGGTGAAAATCTGGCTGCCTAAAAACTATCTTCTGCTGAACAAATCAGCTATATAACAAAGTTTATATTCTTTATTAAAGTTTAAATTCTTAAAGTTTATATTCTCAAACTTTATATTCCAAAATGTTGAAATTTGGTTTTAACACAAGAGCTCATCTAGGTTAGATATGGATTAAAGGACTTCTAAGCATTTATGTGATCTGGATGAATATACATATAGCACAGTTGAATATCATTTAAAGCAAAGGAAAGCAGATAAGTATTACAAGAAATATTATACCTTAGTAAGTGTCCTTTCTTCACTGTTGCTCCTTTTTCACATAAAGATATTTCCAAATTTAAGAATTTCCAAGCAATGTTAATGTATCATTTTTTCCTGATGAAATAGCACTCTGGAAAAGTGGCTTTGATCCTTGTAATAATATTGCTCACAATGGACTGGATCATTAATCTAAAAGCAAACAAACAATCTACAGACATGTGGAAACTCACTTGGAATACTGACATACTGTTGCCCCACCAAAAAAATACCTAGAAAAGAAAAGATACATCTGCATTAATGCGGAAAACAGGAGGTGTGCTCTAGAGAATTGATCACAAAAACCTTGAGACTCAGTATACTGGTTATGTTAGGCCGGTATGTCCAATGTCATTAGCATATGACATTGCAATTGGGAGATAACAGTTTCCACAACCTTCAAGTCAGCATTAAAATTCCAGAAATACCTTAAAGGTCAAAGTAAGCTTGCATGAGCTTTTTGCTGAGCAATATGAAGAGTTTTGAATGTAATCAGTAATGAAGGAGCAGACAATCTTGATTGAGGATGTGGTTTGTAGTCCAGTCAAACAAGGACTGAAAAGGGCAAGCTTTCTTTAGTCATATATGTTGGCACATCCCAGTTTTTTGGATCGCAGAATACTATTCTGAGGTTTGCTGACAGGTATTTTGCCTGGAACCTTGTTTTTTTTCACGAAAAAAAGTCAAAATTTTGGGGTTTTCGCCTATATCTCGGAAATTGTTGTTTTTTAGTCGAGAAGACTATTCTATACAAATTTAAAGTAGACAGAATTTTCTGCATTTAATGTTCATACAATATTTCTCTACGAAATAATATGCTAAGCCGTTAGAGCGCCCTGAGTAAGGCGCCAAATTTCCAAAAAGTGGTAAATACGCGATTTATGGCACCAAACTCCCAATATCCATAAAAGCTATTTATGTTACGTTACTGTAGACCATAGATGATATTAAACACTTCATGAAATACTCATAAAAATATTTGTACATAAATAATTGATGTATGTGGGCAAGCACCACAATACATAATGGGGATATGACTGTAGGAGAGGCCCAGCAAATTTATCAAACCATATGGCTTTGCTACGTGTCAACTAATAAGACCCTTCATCATTGAATTTCATCTAAAAAAAATAAAATATTTCGACTTCTTGGTTACTCTCATAGTCTCTATAACGATAAAAACGTCAACTTCATGAAACTAGGAAGCAACAACGTTCCTCTAGCAACGTACTCCCCACTACATGGTGTTAATAATCAAGCCTATGTGGTTCCTTCATACTACTAAGACACTGACTGTGACACAACTTTGGGCCTTTTCATTCTAGGTAAACTAAAGTTCTTAAAAGAACTTTCCCAAAACCACAACCTTGCTGCAGTTGTAAGCATTTTACTAAAATCACAGGCCACTTACCCAAGCTTTGGACAGGAGAATGTTTCCTCGTCACATAATATAGATACAGTGGGAGGAACGAACCACCTCAGATTGTTATCATACAATGGTTCTTGAATGGAGCATTAGGCTGAAGGCCAGCAAAGTCGAAACCCTGTTCCACCTGAAAGTACATTTCAACGATATTGTCTTCATCTCCATCCATTAACACATTTGTGCAAGAACCCAGAGGCCTACCTTTATTCAGCCAGCAGTACAGAGGGGGTTAGACGAGTTGTGATTGGTTCAAGAAAATTTCTTGTTCTCTTCCTATCCCACTCTTCCGCCCATTTCTCCACCCTCATCCATTGCTGAATCTGGAGTTAGACTGTAAAACTGTACTGGGTGGCTACAGCTGCTGTGGGTGGTAGTACAGCTACTTTGGTCAAGGCTCCCCTGCTCAAAGTCTGATAAGTGGCCTCTATTTTTAGAAAATAGTTACATCTGCAGCAAGGTCAGGGTTTTCAGAAAGTTTTTTTCACAAACTCCAATTTACCTTGCATGAAAGAAGAGGTAAAGGAGATAAATTTGCTTGGTCTCTCTTACAGTCAATACGTTATATATTTTTGTGTTTTTCTAGAAGCTTAATATCATTTATGGTCAACAGTAGCATAACATGGATAGATTTTATGAAAATCTAACTTAAAGAGGAGTAATAAATCACATTTTTGTCACTTTTTGGAAAGAATCATTAAGATCAATGGAAGCAAATCATTAAGATATTGTTTTTATTAAGTTGAATTACATCAGGAGTTAAATATTAAGAAACATCTCCTAATCTGCTTCCTATCCGCTTAAAAGTTTTTTAAATTTTAATAAAAACTTAGCGATATTTTGGAATGTTGGCGCTATGGCGATATGATCATATTAAGATAATGCTCTGATTAAGTTCACTTATAACATGATTTAAATATTAAGAAACTCGTTATCGTCTAATCTTCCAATTCATTCAGAAGTTTTTTAAATTTAATAAAAAAATCGATATTTTGAAATATTGATACTTCTGTGCCTATATAATTAAGATATTATTTTTATTGAGGTCTTTTACAGCAGGATTTAAAGATTAAGAGACGATCTCCTCACCCTCTTCCAAGCCCCTAAATTTTTATTTTTTAATAATATTAAAGATATTTTTAAATATCGATATTTTTAGCTGATATCGATATTTCGCTTTCGATATTCTATCTCTACTTGAAAGATCATCATTGAACCATTGATTATATACTTTTTTTTCTGATCTGAACATTTAGAGGAAGTACAGACAAGATAAAATCTTTGAGTTGACTTTTTGCTTAAATCATTGTTATTCCTGTTTGTCCTTTTCATCTTTGTTTTTATTTATTTTGCAGACTCAGTGTCTTCTCCTTTTGATTCAGTTTTTAAATTTTTTCTGTTCTATAAACTTGCCTTCTACTTCCACCTTTTTCATCTGACTTTTTACAAATTATTTACTAAATATTTGGATTATTAACCCTTTTTGCATGTTTAGTTACTTCTTATATAAAGCTAATTATTGTTCAGTTATTATTGAAAGAAACTGTTACTTAGTATTCCCTTTTATTTTACAAAGAACCAATTCATAGGATCTAGTTTTGTTGATATTGTTAAATTGTTGTATGCATGAAAACTATTTAAATATAAAATAGTTATTTATTGATTTTATTATAAATGCTCCCGTTTTTCTTAACGTCTACTTAAATACTGCAGTTTTGACGTTTGTGAAAAATGTTTTGTGCATGATATGTCTGATTCTTAATGTAAATAATGTATACTTTCTTTTATTATCAAATTAAAATAATGTTTTATAGTCGGAAACATTAATTTCTTTATATAGTAGCTTTAATTTAATTTTTTTTTTTTTTCTAGATAAAAAGGCACTTTTTCTTGTGAATACGTCGCATAATGAAGCTCAGATCTATGACTTTGTTGCTAACTCGAATTCAGATAAGAGGAGGTAGGATATATTATATAAATACAACCACATGAATTCTTCCTTTTTTTTTCACTTGAATACAATTTTGTTTGAAATGATAATGAGCGATGTAATGGGGTGAGTCTAAAAATCTTCAATTTCGTTTTCTTGGAAATTGTACTCCACTGATCTGCTTTATTTCTTTTTCAAATCCAATTAAGCTTGATCTCACTTTAATTTCTAGACTATACTTAATGAAGTTTTAAACAAAATTACCTCATCATAGCATTCCGTTAAACAACAGGACACTAAAATTTGAAATATATTGGTAATATTACGGCATTATGGAAACGTATGTATTTTGCCACTGAAAAAACCCGTTTGGTGGGGCAGTTTAAAGAAGAAATAGCTCTTTCTGAATGGACAATGAGTAGATGATTCAGAAGTTTGAAACTGATGACATCAGCCTTGACAGGATAGAGGGTTCTGGATGAAAATGAATGAATGAAAAAATAATCTTCATTCTGGGACATTTAGTCCCCTAAGAATAACATAAATGTACAATTTAGGCAGCATTTGAGTGACTTCACTGTGGTAAATCAATTATATTACTAACTCAATTATATTATGAAGTCAAATAACAATAAAATAAAAAATTATTTATAAAAAGAAAATACAAAAATAACAATGAATATACTATGTACATATTTACTCAGATTTGCATAGTTATTTATTCTTTACATGCATATGGAAGATCGATCATTCAGGAGATGGAGAAATAAATAGTGTTTAAGTGAGGTTAGGTAGGAAGCTTGTTGAATGGAGATGGGTAAGGAATTCCAAAACGAGGTAGCACGAATGATGAAGGATTTTTCAAAGGAAGCAGTTCTATGGAATAAGATGTATAAATCAGTAGGTTGAGATCTTGTATTTAGGGGATGAATGGAAGAACTTAGAGTGAGGAAGTCAAGAATATAGGAAGGTTTTCTGGCTCTTGATGATTGGAATAAGAAGAGAAGGTACCTAGAAGGTATTTTCATTGGCATTATGATAAAGGCAGTCTTGCTCAGAATACCAGTGAGAGATGTGAGAGCTCCTGGGGAAACCGAAAATGAACCTTATGAAACAATTCATTACTAATTTTTGTCTCATCTTGTGCTCACCAGAAATCATTCGATAAGGAAGCTCTGCAGGACTCGTGTTGAGGCTGACCCAAAGGAAAAGTACTCAGGAATTGGCAAGAGAGCTTGGAGTTTTCCAAACCACCATAAATTGTTGGCTGCATAACTTGGGAAAAGTGAATCGCTTGAGAAAGAGTGGTTCTCCATTAGTTGACCATTGAAATTTGTCAACATCTTTAGAAAAAGCCAAATGATCATTGTTTCATTAAAAGATTGTTACTTGCAATGAAAATTGTATATATATTGGAGAAACTCCAAGACCAAGAAGCAATGGTTAGACTGCAATCAGCATGCTGTGCCTGTCGTTAAGCAAGGGCAATCCGAAAAAAGACAATGATCTTGGTATTTTGGAAGCCCAGCAGGCATAATTCATTATGAATTTATTCCAGAAGATTGAACCATTGGTTTTTAACTCTATCAGTTATAAGTTACAAAGAATGCATATGTTATGGCTCAGCGTCACTCTGAATAAGTAAACAGAAATTGGGTTTTGTTTCAACAAGTCTTCTAACCACATACTTCTCTTTATATGAAATTACAAATTTCAGAGCTGGATGGAATTAAGCTTTTCTATCACCCTGCGTACTGTACGGACTTGGCATCTTCCTACTACCGTCTATTCTGATCCATGGCTCACCATCTTCAAGAAAAATCTTTAATTCTCTGGACAAGGTTCAAAATGGAGTTGCAGAAATCTTCTTTTCAAAACCTAAACAGTGATGTGTATCCTGAAAGAATACGACAGCTAGACTTGAGATGGCAACAAGTCATAGAACACGACACCATACACTTTCATTATTTAAAACAATTGTGTTAAAATAAGATTATTTTTAAATTAGCTAGAAAAACAGCCATTTTTTATGACTCATCCCATTACAATGTCAATAATATTCTAGAAAAATTACTTATTTTTTAACTAAGCAATATATTTTTAAACCACACTATTTTCAAACATAGAATTATTCGTTTGAGAATTTTATCTTTCTTAGCTACTTTTTTTTTTTTAAGTTACCCTTTCAAGTAAACATGATACTATTCCTCTACTTATTATTCTACTTGAATGAAAAATCTAAATAAATTATTTTTTCGCTCTTTGAAATTTTATAAACACATTACCTTTATAATTATTTTATATTCATTTTTATCTTACTTGACCCATTTAATATTAATGTTTCACAAATTTATTCACCTAAAAATTTATGGTTTAATAAAATTATTAAAATTTTGCTTTGTGGTCAGGTTACATTTTTAGTAGAAGTTTACCAAACATGCATTGAAGTATTTTAATCTTTTTTCTCTCTGTATATATCAATGCAGATCAATCATATACTTTTTAAATGTTTCTAGTTATAATAAATTGAGATAAAATATTCAAGTAACCTATTCTGATTTGAACTTTAAAGAAGTAGCATTTTCAGATTAATCAAACCTCCTAAACTGTCTGTAATTATGTATTGTGCTATGAAGTATAGGTAAACGAAATAATTCTTTTAATCATTTTGATTCATATCTTACTATCAGGTCAAATCTGTTTTCATTCATCAAATCACAGCTGTGATTTTTATAGATTAATTTTCATAATTATGCTTGTTGAGACTTATTTTTATTTAATTTTTCGAATATACACGCGCATAAATAATTAAATTTGGCCTGACAATCCATTACTGGATCAAGGCCTCTTCTAAAAGCCTCTGTCATTCCACTCTATTTTGAGTGACAGTATACCAGTCTATGGTGTTAAGACAGTTCCTCTCTTCTGTGCAAAATACATGAGGTATATGTTACAACTTTGGTCTATTCACTGTTCTTGTTTTGTAGAGCACTTCCATTCCTATCTGTATTGAACAATAATATGTTAATATTAAAGATGAAAAACAAGAAATTGTACTAAACCAAAAAAGAAGAAATACATAGATTTAAAAAAAAAATTAAATTGGGGCAAAAATGGAATGATAGAAAATAGATAATTAGATAAGAAAATATAACAGGAAGAAAAAATAATTATGTGTAAATAGATTCCTTTATTTATTTATTTAATTATCAATATACTACTTAATTTCTTTGATCCCGTCTAGTGGGGTATAGGTCTCATTTAGCAACGTTCTTACATATGATCATTCAGGGTTTTATATTAGGGACTTGAATAAGTTCTCGCTGTTTTTTCGTGAAAATAAATGCTTTATTTAAAAAAATTAGTAAAGAACATGTCATTGAAAGTATTATCCATCGCTAGCCACTACTTTCTCCCATCTTTCTGGCAGCATACGAATACCATGTCGAAAGAACGACTCATCTTTTGAAGTTTTCTACGTATCGATCCATGTTTTGGCATCTTCATAAGATTGGAAGTGCTGCTCAGCCAGGCTATGAGTCATCGATTGGAACAAGTGGTAATCGGACGGAGCAATGTCGGGTGAATACGGCGGGTGGGGTAGAACTTCCCATTTGAGCGTTTCCAAGTAGGTTTTGACCGGTTTTGCAACACGTTGCCGAGCGTTGTCATGCTGCAAAATTACTTTGTCGTGTCTTTTCTCGTATTGAGGCCGTTTTTCCTTCAATGCTCGGCTCAAACGCATAATTTGTAGTCGATAGCGATCTTCCGTGATGGTTTCGTTGGGTTTGAGGAGCTCATAATACACTACACCCAGCTGATCTCACCAAATATAGAGCACGAGCTTGGAACCATGGATATTCGGCTTTGCCGTCGATGTTGATGCATTGCCGGGTTTACCCCACGATTTTTTACGCTTCGGGTTATCGTAGTAAATCCACTTTTCATCGCCAGTCACGATACGATTCAAAAAACCTTTCCTTTTCTGCCGTTGGAGCAGCTGTTCACATATGAAAAAACGCCGTTCGACGTCTCTCGGCTTTAATTCGTACGGCACCCAATTTCCTTGCTTTTGAATCATTCCTAATGCTTTTAAACGTTTGGAAACTGTTGTGTGATCAACTCCTAATGATTCTGCAAGTTCATTTTACGTCTGACTTGGGTCTTCATCGAGTAATGCGTAATATGCGAGCAATGAGTAATCATTATTTTTAAAGCGTCTAAACCAATCTCTGCACGTTGTTTCCGACAGAGCATGGTCGCCGTAAGTCTCCACAAGAATTCTATGTGCTTCAGATGCAGATCTTTTTAAAAAAGGAATGCAGTAAAATTCCCCGCAAATACTCTTTTTTTGGCATGAAATTCGACATGTTTAACGCTATGAAAAAGTATGTTGTTTACACTTCGGCGGAATAATATATACTGTGATTTCGAGTCTAATGGTGGAGCTTCACGATAAAGTTGGCTGTAGTATTGCCTGATGCAAAAAGACTAAGATAACAACATCTGTCGGGAAACAGCGAGAACTTACTCAAGTTCTAGCAGCATATTGCTGCTAGCAGTAGCGGATCCAGGATTTAATTTTGCGGGATAGAGATACTTAATAGCTCTAAACTATGATCTAAGCTGCATTTAAAAAGAGAATAAATTGTAATTATTCAATTATTTGGCTTAGATAACAATTTACAAAAAAAAATATTTTTTTTGTTTTGGGAGGCTTCAGCCCTAAAGTTTTCCTCCCCTTACCTTTGAATCTGCTAGTAATATGTTCTTTTTAAAAATATCAGGTGTACAAATAAGTTTCCGCCGTTGTTGAGAGATGGCTCCACCGACAAGATTATGTTGAAATTGTCAGCGGAGCAACGGCACATGGCAAGTTTGGACATCTGGCAACAACATAATCTTAAATACTAGTGACTTTTTGTTAGCAGTACGTATTTTTTTTTCGTGCAAAAATATCAAGTTTTGTCCCGAATAAGTGTAATTTGCGAGAAGTTTTGATTTACTTATTTAACTTAAAAAAATCTGCAGCTTAGGCCCATCGATTGCTTGTAAAAGCATACGGTGATGCTGCTTTAAGTGAGAGAAGTTGTGAGTGATTTCAAAAATTTAAAAACGGCGAGTTTGACGTGGAGGACAAAGGACGTACTGGCCGGCCGAAAGTATATGAGGACACAGAATTGGAAGCATTATTGGTGGAAGATTCGTGCCAAACGCAAGAAGAACTTGCACTTACATTAGGAATGAGTCAACAAGCAATTTCACATCGTTTAAAATCGTTGGGAATGATACAAAATGAAAGAAATGTAGCCAAGAGACATTAACCGCCGATTACTCACATCTAAAATACTGTTTGCCAGGCATAAAATAAAAGGTTTTTCGCACCGTATAGTCACTGGTGATTGAAATGGCAAGTCCTACCACACCCGCTGTATTCTCCAGACCTTGCGCCTAGACATTTTACATGGTCTGTCTGAGCAGCGCTTCACATCGTATGAAGATACGAAAAATTGGATCGATTCATGGATAGCTTCAAAAAATGAAGAGTTTTTTTCGACGTGGAATCCGAGTGCTTCCAGAAATATGGAAAAAGTAGTAGCGGTGGACAATATTTTAAATAAAATATCATGTTCAATAACTTCGTAATGTTTTATTAAAAACGGTGGAAACTTATTTGTACCCCTAATATAGTTTAGGACCATTATATATTTAATTAATTGATCATAATTCTTGTTTATGCATCATCGGTATTGTTTATATGTTAGATATGTTAGAAAACTCTCTATCTCAGAATAAAGCATCACTGATTTCAAATTTTTATTCAGATTTGCTTCACATTATTCCAAAGCTTTTATTTGAACGGTAATAGTAATAATATCTGGTTAATCATTGTAGGTTATAAAAATATAGAAAGGATAGATAATCGAGAAAATTTATTTTTACGAATATTGAAAAATTAAATTTATCATAAAAAAAAAAAAAAAACTTTATACGTTTCTCATTGATCTTAAACTATACTATATAGCAGCTCTATCGATGAAAAATAGAATTCTTGAGTAGCGCCAACTCTTAATGATGACCAGCTATTTTTATTTCTGCCAGGAAAGGATACTATTAATCTTGGGAAGATAATATCTTGTAGGACCATTTATAAAGGAAGCTGTGAAATAGAAGGAGGAATATCTAAATAAAAAAAGGAAATTGAATTGGCCAGAGATCAGGATTGAATGATGGCATGTTGACGTGTGTCACGCAAGTCCGGCCCAACTCCTACAAAAAAGATCCGCCCTTTTTAAGCTGTCTGACAGACCTAGTGCTGTCGGCTGGGGATTCACTTTTTGTCTGGTGACCATCGGCTCTAGTTCTTTGTTGTTCCCGTGTCTTGCTTAGTGTGAGTATGTTGTAGCTATATTACTACTCTTTATTGTTTCATAGCTTCATATTAGTCAATGTAAACGTGGAATGTATGTTGTTGGTAAAATTTTTTTGGTATCAGTTTTGTGTAATTCCAGCAAGGCGCAGTTCAATGGAAATCCAGATTTCAGCTTGGTTCGTATTTAGACGTTAAACGGCTCCTAATTAGACCTTTAGATCCATCACCGACCTTCCTCTTTTGCCTTTGATCGAATAAAAAACCGTTATAGATTAGCTGCCTCTAAGAAAAAACAACAAACAGAGGATTATATTTAGCTTTAGAGACGAACTACTACAGTTGCTCGCAGTGTAGGCTGTTTACAGCTCTATGTAAACTGACACTTTTCAGGCGTGTCGTTTATCTTCCACCGCCGCCTATGATATATCGTATCTCCCTGGTTAGGTTCACTTAGCCATTTTCCTCCCCGCGCCGTATACCCCTCGTGGAATACACTTTCTCGTAGTGATCTATTGAGCCAATTTAGCAAACCAAATAGATGATCTCATATTCTGCGAATAGCTCAGCTTGTTGATTAACATGTTCCGATTCGTGAATTATCATGTACCCTTTTATATCTTTTGGGTAAACTTTACTTGATTCAGTGTTCTAAATGTAATGATGAATGAAGTAAATAAATTTCCAGTGTATTCTTCATCAAAGGTAAATAGTATGCTTTAGAATAGAACGGAGTAGAATCTTTTAATCAGGCAGGCAGAGTGCAAACTTTGGCTTAAGTAATACTGGCTAAAACGTTTCAGATTGCTTCGTAGTATCAAGACTATGACTGAAATGTGTAGACCATTATCTAGCAATCTTGCACTAAGCCGCCGGCAAAAACCATCTTCAGAACGTTGGATATCCCCTACATTCAAAAGGCCACCTTAAAAGGGATCTTGAGTTTTCTTGAAATTTTCAACCAACAATTAATTATGCATTTATTAACATCGAAGAACATGAAAGATTTTTGTCGGGCAATTACAAGTTAGTGTTTGTTTGTTAACTGGGCAACAGTGATTTTTCGACCCAGGATTTCAGAGTCGATTCTGGATAATACCAGTCTTCTAAATATGTACGAGAAATATATATAAATTTGCAGAAATGACTCCAGTTAGTTAAATAAAGACAATACAAACTCTTATATTAAAAAAAATTAACTGTTATGGCTGTTGTTATTTGTTTATATAGAGTCTGATGAGGATAAATAGTAAGTGTTTCGAAACGCGTTGTAAGTTTTAATTAAAAAAAATATAGATTGGAACGCTCAAAATTTGTTGTTTATTTATTAAAATATACAAGAACTTTTATTTTGCAATAGGAACAGATTCATGAGTGACAATTAAATAGAATTAATCAAATGATTTTTTTCATTAAAAAATATGGTCAATTTAAAACTGTAAGCCGTGTACCTTATTTGATTAATGTATCTAAATTCACTCCAATATCTATACGGCATAAAAAAAAAAATTTGTCCCAGTGTTTTGTATAAACTATTAGTAATTTCGTATTTATAAAATTACTATTTAAAAAAAAAGTTGTGTGCGAGTTACTGAGTGCATTTATTTCAGTGCATATTCTTGCAGGATTTCGTATCATGAAGCTCTCAAAAAAGATTTCATTTGTTAATTATCAACATTAACTATACTTTTTGGTTTATCTCCTCCTAAATTGTTTTCATTTTGCCAATCAAAACTAATCTTTGCCAAATTTATTCCCTAACCTATTTGAATTCCCGCACTTCGCTAGTATATTTTCCAAATAGAAAAAAAAAAATCAAATTATTCCTAGGTCCTTTTCTTTATGCGACGGGAGTAGAATAGCATAATATTGGAATATAGTAAGATCCTTTGTGAAGAAATTCAGCTATAGAGTTTCAGCTCCTCATTTTCATGAATGCGAATAATCTCTTTAGTTTTTACTGATCCCACCAGGTCCGGATTTTAGTCAGCAGAATATCTTGCCGGTTGTTTGGCTGTTTTTGTAATAATAATCAGATACGGGTTTGCGAACGGTTAGCTATAATTTTTTTTTAATTGCCTTAGCACTTTCCCGTCTGTGTTGTTCAGCTCTATTGATGGGTTTTTAATTAACTCCTTTTTGTGTTGTAAATAGGGTATTGACATAAAATTCATGATATCTAAAAATTTAGTTATACTATTCAAACGATAGTAGAAAGTATCATAATCGGTCGAACCAAAGTTTTTCGACATTTTACCTAATTCGTATGCTCGAGTTCAAAAAAGTTTTACAACAAAAATATTCTATTCTTATGGTTCTTTCTTCGTCATCTCTTACTTTTAAGAAGAATTTGATCTCCTAAACTACGCACTGAACGGTTTAAACTTGAGATTATGTATGGTTAGTTCAAATAAAAAAAAAAAATCCATGCCGAAGCTATTAGCCAACTTTAAATCCAACTATAAAATTCAAACCATTCAAAACCCATCTTACGCGACTTGTTTGTTTTGGTTTGCCCAGATATATCCAAAAAAACAAAAATTTTCAACCAAAAAAATTTCATAAGCCGTGTATTACTTATTTCTCTTAAGTTTCAGCTCAGTTTCATTGGTCGAATTTGCAATGAAAAACAGCGAATTTGTATGAAATATAACGTCATTTTTTAATATCACCAAAATTATATTTTTTTTTCTACAATTTTTTAGGTTTTGTGGACGAAATCGTCTCAAAACATCTTGTTCCACAACTACTGAACTGGCTTTAACGAATATTCGTGGAGTAATTTTTAATAAAATAAGAATATCCAAATTAGGAAAAATATGAAGAAAAAAAAAAGAAATGTAAAATAGTAAATTTTATGTGTATTAAGATGTTGAACAAGATAATAGTTAAAAAAAAAATTAAATAAATCAACAAAACAGTTGACAAGTAGTGGAGGAATTAATTCGAACCAACATTTAAATAATTTGTTTGAATCCTAAAATACTAAGTAAGCGTGTGATATACTTTATTGCGTGTTCTTATTGATAAAATTAATGACAGCTAATTTTATCATTCTAACGATAATTTGGACGAGCAAATTGCATTAGGAAAAAAAAAAATTAACGCAATTTATAGCCCCTCAGATTTTGTATTTTGTTTTCGTCCAGGTGGAAAGTATTTTATTTGATCATTGCCTCCTACAGCGCACAATATCCTTGGCTTATATCCTGTCTTGATTGTGTTTCCTCGGGTAATTCGATGTATTTTCTCTCTCTTCCAGTATATGGTCATTCCTGCTTTATCAAGAAAAATTATTTATAGGTTATTTATTTATAGAATATTTTTATAACCGATAATAACTTAGTTACAGCATGTAAAGCAGCAAGAAGAACCTACGGAAAATTTAAACAAAGTTAATTTTAAAAATTAATAAAAAAGGAGCGCTGCAAATTATTACACTATGATTTATTATTTCCAAATAATTATATATTTAAAAACATGAATTATTATTTGTTTGAATATTCTTTTTTTTTGTCTTTGGCAAACCTAATAATTTAAAAAAAAACTTAATATTTTTTCTCGATCTTCATAAATGGCTGAAATATGGAGGTTTGAAATCTCTAATCGGCCGTCATTTCGGGACAAAACGGCTGTTGGCAATTTCTAGTTCCGAGAATCATCCAAATTAACAAAAAAAATCGGCCCAGTAGTTTCGGAGGTAGACGGAAGGATTGTTTTTTTAATATAATTTTTGGATTCTATGAATCTTGAAATCTTAAAACATCAAATTTTTTAGGGGTGTTAAACAATTTTCTTCTTGGTAGATTACAGAGTTATTGTAATGTGCATATAATATGTGCACACACTTTATTATAGTGTTTGTTAAGTTTGTTGGCTACATAAATACTTTATCAAATGTCGTCGTCATTGAAGCCACTAAATTACTGCTTCTAGTAAATATAAGTTTCTGATTGTCAGAGTACTCTCGGACATTCTTGAATTGAATTATAATTGTTAGGGAAAAAAGGAGATAAAAAATATATGGTATGCCATATTGCTTCCTAATTGGCAAAACGGCATGTATATAAAACAAATAGTTTTCCTATTATTGAAAAAAAGTAAGTGCTATATGGAGGAATTTGCATAGTGCGAGCCTAGCGCGCGAGTAGCTGCAGGACAGCGCCTGTCATTGTGTGAGCATATTGTAGTGAGTCGCGAGTTGGAAAGTAGCTGGCTGGTACATATTATATTCGATCTTATTATATTATATTCGACAGCTAACACAGTGTTAGCTGTATGCTTGCAAGGAAAGCTAGTACTCTTTATGTGTAAAACCGTCCTACTTAAGCAGTTTCAATTATTTAAAGACAAAATAGTTCTTGAGCAACATGTTCTTATGTGTTGAAAATGTTATGGGTTTTTTTCCTGCAAAAAACGAATAGGTTGTCTTGTAGATAACACATGTATTTGTGAAGTATGTGTCATGCATATTGGCTTCATATGTGTCATTATTCCCTCTTGGCCTGAGTTTCGATTTGCATTGTGCGTGTAATATTGAAATATTAAGAGAACTTTATAGTTGTAAAGTCCATTGTCTGAAAGGGATCTGTTACGGGGATGTATCCGTGCTTTGCAGACCATTTTGAATGGACTATGTGGATGGGGACTGTTTGACACCTGAATAGGAAGGTGTTCCCTATCTATACAGGAGCTTGTCCCTCGTCTCCCTTGTCCCTATCGTTCTGTTGTAGGGTTCCTTTGCTAAAATCCGTATTTATTGAAGCAGACTAATTCCTCGTTATTGGTGCTGTCATCTTGATTTGCTTTTGTTTATCGTTAAATATGTGTACAGATACTCGGTCTGGTGGGGTTCTGCTATATTATAAATATCTAAATCTTATAAAATCACGTGGTACATAGTTGCTGTTCTATTTTTTTCACTCCAAATTCGAATTTTTCCGATCAAATTCCATTGCAAATAAAATTGAATAAAGCTATTTTATAAATCATTTTTATTTATTTAATTATTATTAGATGTATTCCAGCTTCCCTGGTGTCTTGTTACCATCGTGCTGATGTCCTGGTGAAATCTGTCTCCTTGTTCGTCGCATATTACATCCAAATTTTCTGAAAAAAAATCTTAATGGGAGTGTAAAAAATGCACTTTTAAGGATATGCTACACCCTATTATTTCATAGGCTTTCGAGAGTTCATCTATTAGGTTTTTATAGTTTTCATCTTTTTTGTTCCCCAGAAATCTTTTTGCTACACTTACGAAATACTTCCAAGCTGCCATTTCCTCTTAATTTATTTTTTCTTGAAAACAGAAATCACTTAGAAGCTTTCTTATTTGAGGTCCAATAAACATGTCTTCTTTTAGTTTGTCGCTGTATGACATGTCATGTAATATATTTTTGTATTCACATAATCCTCAGTAATGTCTTTGCATAAATGCTATAATAACCAGTTCTGTGGATGGCAGAGCTAAGTCATAAACAGGAAAATCTATCATTCACAATTCACATTATCTAGCATATGAATCGCATGGTATTGAAACGAGATCAATCGCATTTTTTCCATAACAGAGGTTATTTCAAAAGCAAAGGACTCTCGTGTTTTTTTTAATAACAATAATTAGAATTTTGAAATCAAGTAATAATTTAAATTAATAACCTTTTACTAATATCTTTTCTTTAGTAAACGACTTGTATACTATATAATATGTTCTAAATAGACACATCTCTTCACCTTGAATCTCTTCTTAGTTTACAGCCTTTTTTTTTATTCTTTTTTTTTCTGTCACGCTTCGCGTTCACTACCAGAGAGAGCTTATTTATATTAGACTAGCGGTAATATTTTATGTTTGTAATGTATATTTGATTAGGGATTGATAAATTATTTGCCACTTCTATAAATTTGTTTTATTGAAAACTAGCTTCGAATGTTATACATTCATCCTCAGTTCTAAAAACACACAAAAAATTCAAAAATAAGTAATTCAAAATATAGTTGTTATTATGATACATATTAAATTATATAAATCCGTATTATAAAACATTTATAAATTATGAATTTAATTAAGACAAGAAATCAAATACATGTTGGTACTCACCAAGGTTTAAATGGATTATATCAAACAGTAAAGTTTGTACTGGTTTCTCTCGCATTGTACTGGCAATGAACGAGAGATAGGCAGGATGTTTTAGGTAAACGGTTTAAGGGTCTGAGTTTTTCCAGTAAGGCCGGTGAGTAATTGTTTTTTCTGTTATAGATGGGAATAAATTTAAGATTGGACTATTGGAGATATTTATTTGGTCATTTAAGCAAAAATCTGGATTGGATTTGAAGGATTTTATTATTTCAAGTGCTTCATATATATTTAATTTGAGACTGTTTTCAACGCTTGAACTGTTTTCAACTGTTGAAAAGATTAAATAAAAAAAATACTTCAGCTTTAATAGTTTTGTTTTTTACTTCTGCATTCTGAGCCTAAAAAGAAATAAAATGGCTATGTAAAAAAAAAAAAAATCTTAAATACTTTTTTTTTTTATCTTTAAACTTGAGTGTTCTTCAGGAATTTCATTAATTAGGTGTGAATTAGGGCTCCTATTTTATGATTTATTTGTTTATAATTCACATTTCATTTTCACTTTTTGACTAATTTGAGAAAGATTCTTCAGAATAATAAAATTTAACAAATTATTGAAATAATTATGTGGGAGATAAACAGTTGAAGAATTTGAACTATTGCAAAGGACAAGACTATCTACTTAGAAATAGCTCAGTCGTGACAAGCAAGAGATGATAGAAATGGACACTTCGGTAAAAACTTATATTCTAACATTTACAATTTAACACAAAATGACGATATTGTAAGATAGATATTATGACAGATGGGAGTATAAATAATGCACAAAAATATTAATTTAAGGTGAATAATCAATATAAAGCAAGTATTAACGTAATATTATTTCTAATTTACAATGCATTACATAAAATTGTATGTGTGAATATGGGGAGAAAACGTCAAAAAAACTGAACGTCAAAAAATGGAAATGAAATTTGTCTCACTTTTCTGTTGGTCCAATCGTCTTCGGGTGCGCTTCTCTTGTTTTAATCTCAAAAATATTCGATGCAATAGAGTTGTAACGTAGACGTTGTTAGCGTATGTGACCTGATTTACAATGTGTGCTGCCACATTGTCGTGCATTAAAATAAATCACCGATAAAAGGGAAAAATCGTATTATCATATAATCAAGGACTGATGTGATGTACTGCTGTGCTCTGAGAGATCCTGCTGTTTTAGTTGTTTAAACTTATTTTTTCTTTTTTTTTTTTATTAAGGAAGTTTAAATAGATATATATTTTACATCTCATGTTCATATAACGTCATGAGAAATCTTTCGTGAAAATATTTCTAATCAAGGCTATCACATATTTCCTCAAAATAGAATTTACACTGGTTGTTATAAGAAGCCTGATACGACGACCGTTTGGTCTAAACAAGAAATATGTTCTAAAGATAGCTCTTGAAGGGGCTGGCTATGAATCGGATGGTCTGAGGTAGTGGTATAGAGAACATTAGTATTCTGCACTAGGGGCTTCTATAATCTTGTTATTGCACTCTTGCAACAGATCCTAACCCAACTTTGTTGATCCTCAAGTCTTAGCGGATTACTGAAAATTTAAAATGGCATTGGTAAAACAAATATTACAGACGCCATGCCTGTAACTCTGTTAATTTATAATTTGACATGAAAATTACTATTAATTGATAATTTTCTTGGTTTGATGGGGGATTGCATCATGCTAACAGGTCTCGTATCGTTTCGGTATTGAAATATTAATTAAAATATAAATATAGTTATGTGTAATGCGGCTTGTTAAGCTACGATATGTTGCTCAACATTTATGGAATGTACTTTTTAAGCAGCTATCAATTTTATATTTTTAATTTTTATAATATCGTAAGTATTTTCAAATGCTTTCGGAGATCATTCTATAGATTATTCTAAAGGAAAGGTAAGTTTATGAATCAGATATTGTGGTATATTTAAATAAAATTGAAAATTTTAATGCACCATGAAGTTGGTCTACACATAAATGGAGGAAATGCCAAATACTAGACGATTTCAATAGACGGAAACGATAGCCAATATTTGAAAGGTGAAAGATATAAATTTGAAAAAGTTGCTATTGCAATGTATTGAGAATCCTGGGATGGAAGGAAATCCTTTCGATTAAATAATGGCAATTAAGTAATGGATAATTTAAGTAATTACCTCGTAATTTATTCAATATTAACATAAGTTTCCTTGTACTACAAAGGAACTACAAAAAGGAATTTTAACTGAGACTTTTGCCTGGCTTGTGAGGCCGACAGCAAGCTTAACTAGCCATAAAGATAAGAGGAAGTGAAAGCAGCATAAAACTAAGAAAGGGACGCTGCTGGCAAGGTATAATAAAACCTCCCGCCAAGGACAAGGGATAATAGTAAAACTTTCAAAGAATCAGTGCCTTTGGGAATGACAACGTCCCCCAGCCAAAATTCTTAAAAGATCCACCAATAGGAAGATCAAAAAAGAGAGCGGGGGCCAAATCTATGAAACCTGGATAGTTCTAGAAGGAGAAGGGGAAAGAGAGAGAACAGGCAGTCGACACGGAAGTACAGTAGTCAGAGGTGGAGAGTCTGAGTTGGGAGTTAGAACTGTTGTGTGAGGGAGTGAAGTTGTGAGTGTAGAAGCAGAGTTCAGCTGAGCAGTCCATCCGAGACGGAGTCAGCGAGAGCTGGCAGGCAAGGCTCGAAACCGCGGCCTAGGAGAGAAAACCAGACCATCAAGCGGCTAGGCGGATAATGCTCGAGATGACGAAGACAACACCAGATCCCAAGTCATAGTCCCTTACATTCATTGTGTACATTGTTGTTTAATATTATGTGGCACCATAGTAAGATTTTAAATAAGCAAGTTAGATCCTTGCTGAGGAGTCTGTGTCCTCTAGCTTTTCAAGTTTTAATAATTCAGTTTAATTGATCAGCTCTCTTCTGGCGATACATGTACATAGTATATTCCATAAATAAATTGAGAAAATGCGGTTTCTGGAACCCCCACCTGCCTTAGAAAAGCAGATTGCCAGAAGCATAGCACTATATTTAAGTATGTGGAAGCTCAGAAGAGAAAGCCAATTTAAGGCTGATTGCAGGTCACAGGTTTCGTTGGACCGTCATGATGATATAGCAAAAAACAAAAATTCTACCAAGAGTCCTCGAAATTCAGACTTATCACTGCCAGTAGGAAAAAAAGAAGATATAAACCAAAACTTCGAGGTGATACTTACAATTTCCTGTATGTTAACCCAAAGCTGATTAGGAAATGCTTCGTTGTTTTATTCTGCTTATTTCTATATAAAATATGTTTCTATTAAATATTTTTCGTATTAAATAGTCAGTAACAGTCCTACAATATTCACTAATCGTTCATCGTCCGTCTTGAGACTATTATAATTATATGTTTCTTTCTGGAAGATCTTGATCTTTTTAAACTCTGCCTCCAAATAGTAATCTTTCTCTGGTAATTTCCATTCCAATAGAGCTTATCTTATTGTTTCACAATGACGTAAAATGGGAGCTGTAAAGAATTCATGGATCAGATTAAGAGATAGACAGTTTGCTGATGGACTGAAGGAAGGCCTTGGCCCGGCCCTACAGCTTTTGACCTTCCAGCCTACCTTTGGCCGACCTCTTAGGAGTGCCATCCCTACCAAAATTATTGTGCATGGTGATGGTGTAGAGAGGGGGGGGGGCGAAAGGAGTGACACTCTGCTGCAGAAGATTAGTGAATCAAATGTTAGAATCGGGACTTTTCTTTTAAATATATATTAATATAAAACCAATCGGGCTGTATAGGACTTCAATGGAATTCTTAAGCCAAAAAAAGTAATAAAAAAAAAACTGACTACATTACTAAAGTAGCTGCTAAATTTGTTCGTAGGTATAGTCGGATTATTATTTTCTAAATTCTTGAATGTGTGAGAAAAAAACATAAGTATCTTTGCTAAGTGTTCTAAAATTACTCCCTTAATCATGAAACATCGGAGTAAAACATATTTACATTTTGCGGACAAACCATCCTTAGGTGGCATTTCAATGATCTATATTTATTGTAATATACGAAGTTTCTGTTAACTTTCTAGTAGGAAAAAACCAATAACGAACAAGGAAGTCCAGCCAATACTGGAAACTGAACGAATCAGGAAATTGCAGAGTTACAGAAAACAGTTTTTCGCTTGTTCGATTGACATATCTAAATAAACAAATCAGCTTATACTAGATCTCAATAAGATCGTTTGTACATTTTGGATGTAAGCAAAATCTGATGGATTCCAGGATGCTAAATATTTTGAATAGGCATTCGGCTTACTGGGCAATGTGTGAGTCGTAAAGCGCATTTAAACCCAAGGAAATTTTGTTTTTATCAAAAATACAGATGCAAGATTTGTGCAAAAAAAAAACTACTATTTACCATTGAAATTTACAATTTTGTTTTAAAATGCAGCAAGTGGTCATACCAAATTGGATATGGATTTATTATTTTTAAATGATTCTGAGTACTATTGGGAATCGATCGGGAATAAACATGACCACCGAGTTTGTCTGGGTATTATTTATTTTATCTGAACGTCATTATCTTTCCTTCAATATAGGAGGCAAAAAATTGTTGTAAATAGTTTTAATTGTGTCGTTATGAGAAATCGAATAAATAAATATCCATTAAGGTTTTTTAATTAGGATGATTATATAAAAAATGAAAAAATAAATAAATATATATATATCGTCATAAACCACCAAAAGTTGAACGAATATTTTCCCTGAAGTATATATTGAATTAAAAATTAAAATAGTTTTTTTTTTTGTACTCGCTCATTCATCCTTAAGTAGAGGGTACAAATTACTTGGAGAGGATGCAAAGATGATTTAAAAAATATTTAATAAGGTTTAACACAAGGTGAATCTCTTTACCTATTTTATATTATACGGCTAAAGCATGCTTTCTGCTGAAGAGTTAGGTTTTATAATTTATATAGGAACACAATATATGATTAGCAGTTGAACCTGTACAATGATTCGTATTGAAATAGATATTACAGAAAATTCTAAGAAAGAAAATTAAAAGGTTATGATATTTGTAAGTTTAAAAAAAAAATCCAAAGTTAGCACTGGGAAACTTGTATTATTCTATTCGCGAACGCGGTCAGGGAAAAACAATGTATGATATAATTTTCGGAAATGGATTGCGTAGGAATATTCGAAAAAAGAAAGACGAAGAACCTGGTAAATATAAAAGCATCGTGGTGCCTTATAAGGGCGTGGGCATATGTTAAGTCATTAGGCAGGATTGTGAACGGATAATTAAAAAGGTAATAAAGTAATTGGAAATTGGTGCCTTTAAGGTGAGATGGAATAGAATAGGGTCAATTTGCTCTTGACATTAAATGGCATATCGGTCTAAATGGCAGTAAGGCGCTCCTTCCTCTTTTCCAGATTGCTGCCATTTTAATCAAAATCATTTTCTTCACTGTCTTAGATAATTAGCGTAAAATGTTCCGATTCGTTGTAATGTAATTATTGAATTTATTGTTATTTGTGATCTAATTAATTATTAATGCCAGACTATTTTGTAGAGTTTATGTCAGTTTCGCGCTCGATAGTTGCTCGATGTATTCCTATTGTACTCTGTTAATACACTAATAATAATTCATCTTTCATGGTCAAGCATGATCACTTCTTCTCCCACTTAAGCATGAAAAAACAGTTTTTTAAACAATTTTAGTACCACAATTCTGTACACTATCTATATGTTTTAACTTTGTCAAGTTGCATATATATTTTAAAAGTTTCGGGTTTAGTTTCCATGGAAGCATTTTCTTTCCATTAAATAATGTGAAAGAAGAAATTATTAAGTTAATTTCCACTTTTGTATTCTTAAATTACTTTATTACAGAGCGTATTGTTTACAACAAATTGGCGGATTGGTGGTAGGAAGTTCGGTCGCATCCGTCTCCTTTCGAATGCGCTCGGTTATCCATCTAGGGTCTTGTGATCCTCATAAAATACACTGTATCTTTGCTAATACTGGTCCAATACCAATTTTTTTACAAATTTTTTTACATAATTTAATAATCTTTCATACAATTCTATACATAATTTACTATAAATTGCATATTTTTTAAGTTA
Source organism: Rhaphigaster nebulosa (assembly GCA_948150685.1). NCBI lineage: Eukaryota > Metazoa > Arthropoda > Insecta > Hemiptera > Pentatomidae > Rhaphigaster > Rhaphigaster nebulosa. Next base: position 91,636,744 of record OX411308.1, on the reverse strand, counting down.
AGCGCAAATAAAATATTCTTTTCATCATAACTTTTTTCCCTGTAATTTCTCGGTGATTTACAACATAAATGAAAAGCTAAAGGCCTTTAAGGTGAAGACATTAGGCAAATTTCACCAAAATCGTTGGAGCCGTTTACGAGAAAATTGTAAGCAATAGTAAAATCCATGATATAATAGCTAATTCCGGTTAGTCTGATGCGCTGTATCTGTATCTGCGAATACCGGTCCGATTTTAATGATTCTTTTATTGTTTTTGTAGATAATTTAATTACCTTTCATACAACTTTATTCACTACATAAATGAAAAGTTAAAGGCCTTTATGAAAAATAATTTAGTCAATTATCATTAAAATCATTAGTGCCGTTTTCGAGAAAATTGTAAAAAAATATAAAATCGATTATATAAAGTGGCACTTCCGGTTACTCGATTTTGACGAAAAAGTTGCTGTAACATCACAGCCATATTCCTACCTTAAATTCGTAAGCTGAGTATCGTACGACTTTTTGTTTTTAAGCGAGGCTGTTCACATACACACAGACCATTTTGCGAGGCTTGGTCATTTAGACTCAGTGGAACTTAAAACGTGTATTTCCGTTTAAAACTCGAATTCGAAAATTTTCACGATCGCAATCCTTCCCCTATAAAAGGCAATATAAAGGAAGGTGACTTACTCCGCTTTTTGAATTAACTTATACTGATTATTGCCTGCAGGCCTCTCCTCATTCCTTTCTCTCTCATTTCTCTTCTCTCCTATGCCAGAGAAACAGCTTCTTAAGCTACTCTGTCATTGTTGAGTTTTTAATAGGTCTCAAGAAATAATGCCGGTTTTCTAGACTTTATCAGACCTGAATGTTCAGAGTTGAATGTTGGACTTTAAAGCCCCCCTATTTCCTTTTACTTCCTGCAGAGAGCTTTGCTAACGGCCTAGCTGTCTCGACTACCCTGATATGGCGCCAGGTCCACCTTTCATTTTTGGAAGACGATTCACCTAGTTATATATTTTTTAAATTATTTATAATTCGATATACTTGTATACTGTATAATTTTGATAAAGAAAGACTTTCTTATAATGAAATAATTTCTTCATATATTATTTATTTAAAAAAGACAACTTTAATACTATTTACTTATTTTTTTAAAATTAAGACTGAGTAACTTGAAAATCTATTCGTTTTATAGCGATAATTTGTATTTTACATTTTCCAGTCTCTTCTTGCTTTTCAAAGGTTGATGAAAACTTAGAATGTGGGTCGAAACGTCGGCATTTAATACCTAAATATTTAAAACTATTTTATTTTATACTTGACCGCCATCCAGATCATCTCGTTCTTGAGTTATATTTTATTTTTTCGACTCTTTCAATTATCAAACATTTCCCGGTTTTTTGCTTGAAGCATTTAAATTGTAAGACTGTTTTACGGAGCACGTTACTCGTGCCATTTTAGAACGATACCGTGGCTTGATACATATCATTAAGTGCTATTTGTTAATTAATTTACTGTCGATTCATTTTAATTTGTAGGGACAAAAGGTATTAATTAATTTTTTTTGTTCACAAAAACTTAATTAACTCTGAAATCTAATATCGAGTTCTTCTTAGTCGGTATTGAGTATCACATTATTATAATGAATGAAAATAGAACAAAGATAGTGCGATAAAGGACTTAAATAACTATTATCTCGGGATGGGTGATAAGTGACCAATTTTATCGTTTGTCGTTAAAATTTACCTACTTTATCAGTCTCTAGGGAAACTTAAACAGAAGTTAAAATAGTGCTTCTGAAAAAGTGCTATTTTATATTAGTGATTCGTACAAAACACTATATCAATTTTTTTTAGATACTCCATCAGACAGATGGATTTGTGTTGGAAACGAAATTGAAAAAGAGATGGAATAGATAAGATCTACTTTAGGGGCTGATATTGGAGTAGGGCTTCAATAGTATTTCTTTCTCTTTTGAGGCTTATGGGATGAATAGTAATAGTCTTGAAATTGATTTCTTGTAATTGATTTTTATTTTTTTTTATAATTATTTTGATTAGTTTCACCATACGAACCAATCTGCGAATTTTATGTTATCTAGTTACGTTCTTTCTATCTATGAGGCTCTTTCCACACTTGTAATACGCTGGTCTACATCAGTCATTAGTCAGCTATTATTGGACTTAGGCATATACCCAAGTCTACCTACTTTGGGAATGTTCTGCCATCCACACAGATGTTCTCTGGCCTGCCAACACTTTATGTTTTCCACGTTTACTTGTATATCGTTGTTTGCTCTTCTCATGAAAAAAAAAATATTTAAAATTGTTGGAGGAGTTGCTGTAGCAATTAATGCATATTTGGCATGTGCATATTTATTTGGTTTGAGAGTTGTCTCACTTCCTCTTCTCTTAACTTGCTGGTAGAAAATAATCTTAATACGGCAACTAGTAGCTCATTTTGTTTTATTATTTTCAATAATGATCCTTTGTAATCGATCAAGAAAAAACAATTTTAACGCCCCTCCCTCCTCAAAACTTGAGGTTTTACATTTCAAGGTAAGCAAAATAAAAAAAAATCGAATAAAAAAATGTATTCGTCCGCCATCCGTTACTTTTCTCCGAGACTACTGGGCCGATTTTTTTGAGATTTCGTTTCAAAACGACGGTCGATTAAGGGTTTTCATACGCCCAAATCTCGGGAATTTATGAAGTAAGAAAAATAATATGAAGTGTTTTATTCTAATTGCACCGAATACTTTGGATTTGGATATTTAAATATTTGGAAATAATAAAGCTAAGTGTTATTATTTACAGTGTTTTTCAATTTTCACCTTTTTAATAAAATAAGAGATCTTCAAGCATTTCAAAATCACATTTTTCAAAATAGCTCGATAATTTCCTTTCTACGTCTTACGATTAGTTATATTAATTATAGTTTACAACTAGGATATCCGTATCAACTTCTATTACATAGGTCGTTCAAATATTATTTCGCTTTGCTCTTCCAAATAAGGTTGAGTGACCAATAAAATTTATGGAGTAATTGAATTTGCTTTATTAGCTAGCAATTATAGATTAGCATTAGTCGGTTCGTAAAATATATCATCACTCATGTCTGGTTCTACAAACGTGAACTTATTTCACGTTTTGTAATCGATACCATATTTCGACACCATATTTATGGTGAAAAACACTTATTTCACGTCAAACTTTTATGCTTAAGAATCTTTAATGCTGATGACCATAGATGTAATTCAAGGAGAAAATAGTTGGGGAGTCTGGCCAAAGAAGAAAACACATTGATAAGTTACACTTATTTTTTTAATTACTTACTTATCAGCAAAGCAAGATAAAAAATTTCGTTTAGCCCTCATGAAGTCCTGCAACTTGATGGCCGAAACGTCGGTACACATCAAAAATAAGTGTTACTTATCTGTGTGTTTTCATTGACCGCACGCCATCCAACCTTCTTCTCTTTGAATTAAGAATTTTTAATTTATCAGAAAACTTTAGTAAGTACACCTATATCAAATATATAATGAATTTTTGTTGATGAAATAAAAGAGTTAATTATGTTTTGTTTTTAATGATGGTATTCTTTTCGAATTCAGTATTGTTTAGTTTTCGTTCGCAACAGTTTTCGTTCGCAACGCATTAATCAAACTAATTTATTATTAGCAACATTTGTGAGTATTACCATTAAATCAAGAGACATTGTTTTGAAATATGAAAAGTTGTGGAATTTCTGAATACCCGCGCGATTACTGTTTTGTCTATCGCATCGCTCTAGCTTTAGATTTGTTTTAAGAAGTTGCTCCCTCTTGGGCGTTCGCGCCTGCATCTGATTATTTATTGTTATCCACTTAAGCCATTAAATCCTTTTCGAATTCCGGCCAGACTCTCAAACAAACGGACTTGTTGAACTGAGATGGAGAAACAGCGATATTTCGAAAGAAAATATTCTGGTCTGTGTTGACTGTTTCCTTTAGGGGTCCTTACCATGTTGATACAGCGTTTGAAATCGGTTATTCTTTCCTGTTTATTTCTTCCGTTTTGTATTTTTTCGGAATTAATATTAATGGTATTATACAGAACGATTATAATTCAATACCTCCAGGTGTATGCTTGAGGACAACCGGTACCATTAAAACGCATGGAGGCTCTAGGGTTCAGTTCTTGTCAAGAAAATGATGTATCCTGATTAACGGTTATTCCATGAGGTGATGCGGTGGTCAGGTCCTTACCATACAGTGGCTGAGTGTGCCCTAATAAAGTCTATGAGGGTCTCTACTCGCTTCAGCAAGTGTATCAAAGGTTACATATATTTAAAGTAGACCTGATTAAATCTTATTACTATTCTCAAAGTATCATAATTCAGATTAAATTTAGTAGATTATGCTATACGATAGGTTTTTATTAAAGCTGTCTTAGTACATTATATAATCGATATTATAATAAATTAATTTCGTAAAATTGTTTTATAACTTTAATAGTAATAATATTGTGACATCAAATTTGTTTTTCTTTTTATAAAAGTGTAAATACATAAAAATAAAATAATTACACCATCATTATCATAGACACACTCCATACTAATTGGTAACCATCTTTTCCTATTTATCTCTTATAATGCAATGAGTGGCTTGAAAACATGCCTCGGGATCTTATACCATAGAATATTCATTTGAGTACTAGTTTAGTCATTAGGGTGATGCATAGTTTCTCTATCACATTCATGTCACCATAATCATTAGTATATTAAATATTTTATTAATACTGCCTTAAATTAATTGAAAAAAATGTTACATATAATCGCCACCACGCTTTGGTAACGACTAAATAATCGCATTTTTCGAATTTCTTTTTATTTGCAAAAAATAAATCTTTATAAACACAAATCGATGGATGGAAGATACAAAAGCTACAAAGGATACAAAGGTCTAGAGATAAAAACAATTATTCGCCGTGTTAGCTATTTCACATACATCACTGGTGGTTACTACAGTCTCTCATAAATAGCAATTCATGATACATATAATTGAATCAACAACCCAAATGGAAATTAACGACCGTCAAAGGCCGAGTATTTAATAATGCTTTGAAGATAAAATTAAAGCATGAGCGACTTGAAAATGGCTCGAGTAGCCAGATGAATGAAAATAAAAATTATTTGGTGACTTTTTAATTTGGATTAATTTATTTGGATTTTAATTTAACACAAATATAACATGACACCAAATGATAGAAATACGTCGAGAAAATGTATTTATTTATTTTATCTATATATTCGTCATGGTAATTTATAAATAAACACGACCAACGTCGAATTACCTAATGAGGTGAAATGGATATTCACGTATTACAGTAATTATAATATTTTTTTATAAATCCACGGAACTAGGAGCAGATGCAAAGAGAGGAGATAGGAGGAGGTCATGATTTTCTTTTTTTCATGTATATTTTCGGCGGTAGGATAAAACATTTTATGTAAAAGAAAATAAAGAGCATTAAATTTCCTACAAATTTGTTCCTATTAATTTTTTCATATATATCTAGAAATATGTGGTCTTAAATGTAACGAATGGTAAAGACGATAAAAGAAAAAGTATAGTAGGCATCGTCTATGCATTGTCCTCTTTACAATTTGTTGCTTTGAAGAGCATATATTTCTTAAACTATAATAGATACGAAAAAAATGATGGTAACATTCTTGTAGGAAATTTAATGCTCTTTAATTTTTTGACAGAAAGTGTTTTATGCTGCAGCCAACCGTTTTCGAAATTTAGACGAAACACCAAAAAACATGACCTCGCCCCCCCCCCCCCTCCTTTCTTTGTATCTGAACATAGTTACTTTACATAGGGACTTTTAGTATACTTACTTCTTAACTAGTCTTTGTTTGGACTAAGTCCGGAAGTCAATTTAGGCCGTCCCTTCATTTTCGTCCCTTTTGAGCATACATTGACTGGACTATTATTATATCCGTGGTTTCCTAGGTAAAGGAGTAAAAGTCATTTTTTTTGCGACAATGGCTTTAGATTATATTTTTTTCATTATAATGAAGTTTACCTTTGAGAAACAGATAATAAGCCAATGAAACAGTATTCACATTCCATGCCAACGCTGTTTCAGTGGCAAATATTCTTTTCAAGGTAAAGTTGATAATTAAGAATAAAATTTAATTTAAAGTCATTGTCGTAAAAAAGTTGCTCGAACCCCTTTATCCGAACGCCACAGATATACATGATAACTAAATGGTCATATGTACTAAAAAAAAAAACAAAGAAAAAGAGAATATGGAAAATTAGTAATCAAATAAAAAATAAAATGGTATTTCAAATTATAGCAATGAAGATAGATAATTTACTTAATTCTGAATTAGCTTTAACGTATCTACTATTCACACTAAAACATGCATATCAATGACGTAAATGTCCTAGCCTATGTTCTAAATTTTACACATTTATCTTTTTTTATTTGTAATTTAAAATAATTACTGCGTTTCATCTAGATACGAATTCATGAAGATACGAAAATTCTTCCAGTTGAAGTTAGATATTTTCGTTATGCGATGCTTATGTTCGAAGGCCAGAAATTGGAAATTAGATAGAACAAATAAGATCTAGTCCAGATATACCCTTCATCTCGTCACGCAGTTCGTGTTAGCTGGACGTACGTGAGTGTCGCCCGCGCGGTTGTGTATCGGCGCAGAGCGGGCCGGAGTGGGGGAGGAGAGCGGGCGCACAGTCCGGCGAAGGCCGCAGATCAGGACGAAGCCTAGCCGAAGCCGACAAGTGGACGAGAGGGACATGGCCAAGGAGCGCCGCAAGTCCCTCTCGTACAGCCCGCAGGCCGGGCAAGCTGCGTCCCGCCAGCGGAGGAGCAGCGTCGCAGCCTTACCGTCCCTTCCCGTCCCATCGGAACCCAAGAAGGAGAGGAGGTCCAGTTTGGTACACAGGTGGGATAGCTAACATGTTGGGTGTATCGTGTGTATGTAAGGATGATTGTATAAGCGTCGCTCATGAACCACAATACATCTTATCAGTTGACAATCATTATTTTATAAATGCATCTCGACCCTAACTTCCGAAACCACGAGGAAAGCTTTTAACAGTAAAACTACACTATACGTTTATAACACACTGGTAAATGAATCGTTCCAAACGGGTACTGTTAGAACTTTCTTTACTATTAGTTTACATTCCATTATATAATATTTTTTTTTGATTCTATAAATTATAGGCCACTGTCTCAGATCGTATCTGCCTAAATTCCATTTTTTTTTTTTTTTTTTTTACTTTGTTTCTATATTTCTTAATACTACTTCGTGATAATTCATCAACTTCTACGTCTCGCGATTTTTGTATTACTTAGTGCATGGTTTATACTACAATGTTTGAAACATCCTTCATTTACGTTTAATTCTCATCTTAAAAATTAATGACAAATTTTATAAATTACTCATTACACGATATTGAAATTTTGCTCAAAATATCATTACAAATTACACATATTTTATAATGATAGTTAAGATTAAAATATACAAATATCAACTTAATTCCCAACCCCCTTTCTTTAGACCTTTTACTAACTATTAACTGTTATTTGTTAATAATTATTAATTTATGGAAAAATTTATATTGAAAACGTCAGTCCATCATTTTTTATTTCCTTGTATGAAGTAAAGCAAATATTGTAATCGCGAAAATTTTCGGTTTTCAGATTTCAACGGAAATATCCATTTTGATTAGTTTCGTCGTGGCGTCTGTATGTACGTACGTTCGTATCTTGCATAATTCAAAAACGGTTAGCAAGAGAAAGTTGAAATTTTGTATTTAAGATTGTTGTAAAATCTAGTTGTGAACCTCCCTTTTTGGTCACTGCTTGATCACCGGAAGTTGTACTTTACTTGAAGGTCATAATTGATTTCCATAAAAAATTATATTAAAATACTATGCAAAACTTCTCAAATTTAGTATTTATAACTTATACATTGATTTTAATAACATACTATATTTTGGTCTAAATTGGAAAACCGGAAGCGGTCCTTTACTTGAAGGTCATATTAGATTTTCATCATAAATTATATTAAAATATAACTTAAAACATCTCAAATTTGGTTAATAGGACTTTTGTATCGATATGAGTGTATTTACTATATTTTAATTAAAATTGGTGAGCCGAAAATGGTACTTCACTTGAAGGTCATCATAAGCTTACATCAAAAATTATATTTAAATTAAATACATAGATCATATGTTTCGGTAATAAAGGTTACAAACGCAATTTGGTTTCCAATCCAATTAAACATTTTTATTACTTATTTTAAGTGTTCAAATTGAGTATAAAATACTGGTTTTCCTCCCCATTTGTGTGCTTGTGTGTGTCAATAGATGGATGTCATGACGCCGACTGTCGTTTTTGAGATACTGCGATCTTCAGAAACTAGTAACCAAATTCAGGATCACTTTTTGAGCCACCGATTTAGTTTAATAGGCGTACAAGGAAGTCATGTGTTGTCCACATCAGATATTTTACATCTGTATTTTGACTATCACAAAACAAAATGAATTGGGTTCAAAAAGTTCTTCAAAATAATTATGGTCCTAAAATTTTGAATAAACATTTTAAAATGACTAGTTTAATAATTTTTTTGTTTACATACTTTTATAATTTTGATGTTGATGTTCTTATTTTATTTAAATTACTCCACAGCTGTAAAATTGTAACAGAGAAAAAAAAATATATATATATTTTTGCATCAAAGCCTTAAAAATTGTTGATAAAAATATTTGTTTCCGTTTTTGAAAATATATATATATATATATATATATATATATATTGACATTTTATATATTTTATATATATATATATATATATATATATATATACAATTTTAATATAAAAATATAACAATTTTATATATATATATATATATATATATATATAATATATATATATATATATATATATATATATATATATATACATACATATATGTACATGCATGCATACATACATACATACACTTTAAAGCAGTGGTCCCTCAATGTTGGCTCCACATGAAATTTTTAGCTAATTTAATGAAAGTATTAAATTCAATTATGTAAATAATTAAGAAATTTATAAAATTTAATAGTTTTTTATTGCTAATCTATGTTATTGCTATAAAGCATGAAGTTTATATATACCTATCAATTCAGTAATTTGATGATATGGCATTGAAAACATAGGACGACAACAACAATGGACCACCATTTTAAAATTATCTTTTTTGTCTCAAGAATCCTTATTTATCCTCATCCTGTCAAAATCATTGAGAATTTGTATCCGGAAATTATTATTTATGCAATGTCCTATATATACTGGAGAAATTATAAGTTTTATTGACTGATTGAACTGAAACCACGACTGATCATGTGAAACCTTAAACTCATTCTTAAAAATGAGAAGCGTTACCTTAAAAGTATATTTAAGCGGAAACCTAAACGTTTAATGTAAGTTTTATCTTTAAAAAAGGTTTGACCTGTTATAATGTTTCATATCCCTGTAGAAATTTAGGAAATAATAAATAATTTGTTTGTTCTTTATCTCCCTATTGGCATGTCCCCTATATTATAAAATATTACAAGCATCATACCTTACAGCTGTGGAAAAATTATAAGCTTAGTTGACTGATTCATGAGATAACACATCTTATGGATAAGAAAATGTCAAGTCAAAAGGAGTTGGATTGATTAGAATTTAAAATTTAGAAATTATGTTAGGAAGAGATTCAGTAAAATGTTAATTATATCGAATCTGGTAGTGCGGAAATATGCGGCAGTTTCTGCAGAACCTTGTTGGATCAATTTTGGCAAAAGCGTTATAAATAATCCGCGTTAAATATATTACACGCATTGCTATGAAATTCGTCCAATCTTTCTGTTTTTTTATTAAACTGTACTTATAGTCCAGTTGTCTATCCAATTTGTTTCAGTTTGTTGGCACCCTTCGTTGCGTTGTCCTTATTTATCTGTATCAAGGGAAGGGACGAACAAAAGCTTGAGCGAATTCCAGGCGACTCATTAAGATATTACAAGATCAAACGAGCCTATTGCCGTCGACTTGGCTATAAATAAGAATAATAATCTTAAAATGAAAATTGCTTATATAGAAAAATATGGGTGGAGGGACCTATATAAAATTGAATCTTTTGTCTACTAAACTTCTTTCATCCATTTCGAATTATACCGATCTCTGTATTGATTGTCTCATTTTTTTTTTTACTGTATTCATGCAGTAAATGTGTTCGCTCCGATTGTGTGTTTATGCTTTAAAGAGGCCATATTTGTTTAATTTCATATGTATATTCTTAAAATATTAATTTTTTCAACTGCACAACATCGTTTCCTCCATTAGATACAATAACATAATGTCTCTTGAAACCTCATTTTTAGAAATCATCGAAAGTTTAAAATAATTTTTACTTCTGTTGTAAATTTTGGTTGAGCAATGACCAGTGAAAACAAATTTAACTAGCACTTTATTAACCGACGTTCAAAAGTTTACTCGAGTCATAAAACTTTTAACGTTATAGTGACAGTATGAAATGGAATTGGTTTTCTTAAAATATCGTCTCAGTAAGAAATAAAACGTAGGTTTTTTTGTTCCCTAAGAACATTAATTTTAATTTGATTTTATAAAAATATGTTTTCTTTTTAATTATTGTATATCATGTTTTTCCCCAAAATAATAAATTTTTGAGAGGGGCGAGTGTTCATTTAAGTCCGTTTCATGATCCTGCAGAATCCATTTTTGCGGGTTTCAGGGATGTCTGATATATTTTTTTTCCTCTTAAGTTAGGCACCTCCAGCACCCACCTTCGAATTAAATGATTCGTCTCTGCCAGAACAATAACAAAGAAGTGGGAATAAATTACAGTAAAAATTTCGGTTTGTATTAATGTTTTGTTTTTTTCTCGCGGTTAATAAGGTTTTGCGCACCTCTATAGCCCCTACAATTTAGAGGGTTGATCAATTTTATGTGAATCGAGTTTTTATTAGAAAAGTGTCTTTTGGGGGTCTCAAATGTTTTCTGCCATCTCCCCAACCTCGGTTTTTCGCGGTATTTAAGGTTTTGCGTAACTCTGCAGCCCCTTCAAATTGAGTTCTAGGGCTGGAAGTTTGTATGTGAAAGTTCAGAGACAACTTTAGATATCTTAAAGAGGGTTAAATAATTAATAAAGTTAATTAATTAGTTAATAAATATAATAATAAAAAATAAAGTTTGTGTAATTTTTGACAAATTAAATGGTATGCCTTATTCCGTTGCGAATTTAAGGTTCTTATTTATTGAATTTGAAATAAAGATATAATTATAGCTTATTTTTACCTAGAGAAATTAGAGAAGTAATGCCATTAGTACAAAAAAAAATTGACTACCAAAAATTATCCTTAATTGTTATTAATTATTTTTTACGTAAAACAAAAAATCAATATCGTGTTTTGGTTTTCTCTAGTCAACATATCCATTAAATTAACTAAAAATAATTTAGCAGTTTGTTCTTTCGAAATTAGCGCAAACCTAAAAGTTTAAAGTAAATTGAATTAAAAAAAAAAAAAAAAATTGACACGCCATATTTCCTTTCCCTTTATTAATTCAGGAAATTATAAATAAATTGCTTGCTATTAATCTCTCCTTTGGCATATCCATTATATTTCAAAATATTACAAATATAATACTTTATATGGTTCTCACACTTGTTTGTCTTGCGGCGCACTAAAATTATTTAATATAATTCACATTTCTTTTTATAAATGAAATTATAAACCGTAGAAGTAAATAAAATGTAAACTTAAAAAACAGAATTGTAATAAAAAAACAATATTAATCCCTAGAATTGTTTTAATTATTTAAAAATTTCGCGGCACCCTCGCGGTGTATATGTGACACCGTAAGGTGCAACGTCCCCACTTTGAGAACCACTGCTTAACAATTTTAAACGCGATTAGACAAATTAAAAGTTTATTCAAGTAATAAACAATACGGAATAAAATATTAATTAATATTATTTTAACAAGCCATGTGGTGTTGTTTTCAATAAAATTTCGAATATTAAATAATTAAAAGAAAAAATTAAAAGTAAGGCGGTTCCTCTTATCATGAATTGAAAGGTGAAAATATATACTTGTCTTTCTTTATATATTTGTTGAGAAGACAGGTATAAAATCAAACATCTTATAGAAACATGTTTCTCTTTTGACCACTTCTTATTTTTTTTAAAATACATCGATCTGTTTAGTTAGGTTAGTTACATTAGTTATTTTTAAAAAACAATAGTCAATGGCTTTCGATTGTAATTCTAATTGTCTGTTATCGGACTGGTTTTCTTATTAATCTTCGTCTGATTATAGTTAATGCATATACGTATTTGAGAATAGATTAAAAATATATAAATAATAAAACAATTTGTAATAAATAAATTAAAAATAATTTGAAAATATATGAATCTTCAGTAGGGACCGGATTTATATGTATTTAAATATTTTTTCTAACCCTTGTTCACTCTTCTTCGACATTTTATTTTGCGTTCCATATAATTACTCTAAAGCAAATTAAGAATTTTCTGTTTTACATATTTGGAGAAGATTTTGCGTATGTTTGTCCATATTTAAATAGAAAAGAAAAATTTAAAAAATAGAAAAAACAGAAGGAAAATTTTTTAAATTTAAAGTATCTATTTTAACGTCTAAACAAGAAATTTGGAGAATTTTGGGATATGAAAGCGCCACACGTGCCTAATCTCGAAATTCTAATTAGATTTTCCGTCAATATCTAAAGTCGTTTCCCCTACCATTTTTCTTTTTACTATTCAGAATTTATTACATTCCATGCCGAGACGTGCCCTAATGAACTTATTTTGTCTAATCGGTTAAAATGCTAAAAAGCAGATTAATCTGTAAAGCCGTTGTGTCGAAATACAATCGCGAATTTCCCAATGAAACTTTATTTCGAGACGGTGGTTTTGTTTTGTGATAGCTATAGAAAAAAGGTGGCAACAAGTCAACTATTAGGGTTGCACAACATATTTAGACAACCTTTCATAAAGAAGCGGCTTTTTTGTTGTTTTGGAATATTTGGATTTATCGGTGGAAAATAAATAAAATATTCATTTAATAAACAAGGGGGTCCTACTGCAATGCTCTTCATGAATATTTAACATAACTTTTTATCGTCTTAAAGGAACATTGTATTTAATTTGTACCGTGAAAAACTTTCTGTTTTCTTCTTTCTAGATAATTTTATCGATCCTTGTCTCAAGATTTATTCGGAAGTTTGCGTTTGCGGCTAATAGCGTCGTGTTTTAATGAACTTAGTAGTTGATTAATTACTGGAAGTTTGTTGGTATATTTCATCCCTCCCGGTTTCGAACATAATTTTTATTTTCTCCATTCCCTCTTTTTCCTAGTTCAATGCTTTATCTGATAATTTGGTGGTTTATTAATTTAGTAGTAAATAAAATACCAGTCGACGTTTCGTCAATTTACGGCTGAAAAACATTTGGCCGCATAAATGCTGGTCGATGAAAGCCCACCTCACATTAATAGATGAAAAAGACTAAATCGAACATAGATAGTAACATCTCTCCAAAACAGTTCAATATAGGTATACCGAAGAACGTAACGAGATAGTACGTCTGGATAGTATACCGATAGTACGTCAATCCATAACAGACAATATATACTGAAGGAAAAGAGAAGTAATATTTAATGCTATACCCTTTTAATAAATGGGCTCTGGTATAAATGTTGTTTATGTGGAAAGAAAAAGGAATCGGCCAAAAACACCTAAAATCATCAAAATATAGAAAATTCACTTAAGAACGGTCCCGATTTCCTAATGTAAGCTTCCTACAATGGCGATGTCTCGATAATCCGGCTGTTCGCTATTCCGCCTCTTCCAATTACTCGACACAATATTTTTAATAGAAATACAATGAAAAAATACATAAAAATGATGCATGCAGTATATGTCTCCACGATTTCAGTTTTTGAGGTATCTGAAAAATAACGACGTTCAGATAACGTTCAGATTCTGGAATGGTGTATATCATTCAATTTTGAAGGTATCGAAATGCGAATTGCGGTGTGTTTCATGACTTTTTAATTACTACAAATGAGCGTATTAAAAGTAGGTATATAGGTATATATATATATATATATATATATATATATATATATATATATATATATATATATTATACACATACATATATACATTTGTATACATATATATCTTTTTTCTTTTTTTTTTTTATATAATCTGCAAAATTCAATTTTTACAATTTCTAATGAAACGTACTAATTTCTTAGCTATTGATATTAAAATACATATGAATATTGCAATCCTCCGCAGCTAAAAACTATCCTATGTAATAGGGCTTATGGTTCTTGATAATTCAAGATATAAAAAACATTTAGCATGCCTTATTTTTCTGATCAAATAATTTTTTTTTTTCAAACAGTAAAAACATTACAAAACTACATCTGCACTGTCTGCATTATTTTCATTGCGCAATATGCACATGCAGTTCATAGCGATTTCTTCTGTATTAATTCTGCACTTCATGAGCAGATCCCACATTCTCAACATTTTCTTCATTCCGCCGTATAGCTTAATTACTTCTCTTTCCGATATGTTGTGCCTTTTGTCCAGTTATATTCCAGATAACGCGTTTATGTATATTACTATGTTTATACATAACGTACAATATTTTATTGCTGAAAGGTGTTACAAAAATGTAGGAGGTTTCAAGCCTTTATATGAATATCAATGTAAGCTTATAAAATACTTTCTTTTTTTTCAATCTTTAGCAATAAGTATGTTAACTGGATTGTATTTTACAGACTTTTCTCCAGGTATGTTTAATACATTTCCTTTTTGTTTATGAAAACAGATCAAACCGAATCCCTTCCTACAAGGCAAACAACAACACGATTTTACGAATCCGAAGATCCAATAGCGGTGCCACCGAAGGTCCTTTCCTACATCTTCGAGTTCTAAATTGACAAAATCGAATTAATATTGTCTTATCGCCTACGTTCAGGATAACGTGTAATATGTGGTTTCCTGCTTTTTCTGCCAACTTTTTACATTCATTCACATCTTCGTGAGTGGAGTGATATTTAGTTGTGCCGTTCTCGTAGTTAAGCAGTACACGTTTAGGACACAGGCAAACGGATGTAAGGATCTTTTTCATAGTATTACCTGGAGATCAAAAAAAAAAAATCAGATCGCATTGTATTGCTTTGTTGTGGGTAATGGTCAATCTTTATATTTGAATCGTTGCATATTTTATACCCATTAAGCCTATTTACGATTCTCACACTCATAAAAATTTAACCGGAATAATAAAAATTCAATAATAAAATCAAAACCAGCAAAACTGGACATACGACGATTAACCTCTGACCTACAGATATTCTTTCAATTCTCCTTCTGAATCATATCTATCGTGAATGATTTAACAATGAAAAACTTTTAATACAAGCTTTGTTCTTTTATTTAATGAAAGTTGCTACGCATCACGTACCGAAAACAGTAAAATAACATTTTGTATTCAGCAAATTTTCATTGATTCTTTTTCTCGTATTTCTAACAGTCGTTAGGAAGCGATTAATGTGGTGGAACTGGAAATTATTTTCCCTGAAATATCTCTTCCAATGAACATGTTTCTAGAATGAAGACATCTTTAATATTTATAAATAATGAGAGCAAAACTTTAAGGAGCTATATTCAAAATAAAAAAGACCTAGTCAAATAGAGGTGTACCCCATCATCTTTTTAAAGACTAAAATTATTACAAAATGTCCTTAAAAAATAAAGCAGTCGATGTACAAGAGCGAAAAAGAAGGGTATTGTGAAATATACTCGTACATAAGAGATAAATGGGGTAAAAAAAAAAAAAAAAAGATAAAATAAAAATATTTGATTAGGTAATTATTGGTGGAGTCCAAACACCACCATTTGTCTCACAAATAGCGTTTTACAAATAACCGAACAGCTTTTCAAAATTGTAGATACAAATTAAACTGCTTAATACAGACTTACTAAATTGATTATACTATTCTAAATACTCTCCTGTACTTGAGATGTGCGCCTTCAGAATTATTAAATTTAATAATTCTTTTTAACTTATCCCTTCTGTTCTAATTAAATTTATTATCCTTTACTGGCGTTATCACTAAATTAAATAAAGGTTTTCTGTTTATTTAAGGATTATAAAATATATATTTCTTAAATAAAAAGAATCGTTGAAGAGATAGAAACTACTGTTTTACAATATTAGTGGTACCCACCAACTTTATTTAATGCTTATAATTTCCTTGCAGATTATTGCTTATTATTGTAAATTAATGAAGTATGAGTTATTCTGTATAAATATTGCTAATGTTTAAAACACACTGTCCATATTAATCCCGGTATTCTGGGATAACATAACCATAACAGAAATCGAATTACCATTCGTTATGCTAACATAAATTTGTTTGGCTAAAAAATTATTATTGTTTGTATTACTTAGCTTATCATTACTTTTATTTTATTTAAGTGGAATGTGTTTGAATATATCTTTTGGTTAAAATAAATAAATAAGTTCGCCAAATTAGATGAAATTTTTAAATCGAAAAATATCAACTGTTCTAGATTTGTTATCCCAAAGAATCGAAGGTTCTTAAAAAGATTTTTAGAAATTTTCTAAGACGTGAGAAGACAATTAGTATTTCTTGATTTGAACTTAATTAAACTATTTACTAGTCGTTCGACTTGTTTAATGTTATACTCGTACATCAAGAATTACAAAGAAGTTTAATGCCATAGGTTAGGACTAATAAAGACTGATAGTTTTAATTTTTCTTCTTCCATTAATTAATGTGTATGTTGCTTATAAATGTTAGTTTTTTTAATTATCTATATCATCGAATTTTTATACTGTAATACTGGTCAAATACTTTTATTTTTTCTTCTAATTGATCGAACCATTCATCACTTGGTAATGGTGTTAGAAATTATTGTTATTAAAGTGTCTCTCCAAAAATGTTTGAGTTCACTTCAAACATTCCCGCTCCCACTTTCTTCATTATCTAGCTAGATCTTTTTTTTTTTTAGAGCTCCGTAATTCTAAATTTACAGAAATAGCCTGTAGCTGGAAGTCGTGCCTCAGTAATCAGGATTCAAGAATGTTTTGAAATCGCGATTTTTTAAAAGATTTTGATTTTTTCTTGTTTCATTTACAATAAATATTATAAAGAGGCTTGTTATTTATTTATTCGAACTTGATTTATTTTCATATTACGTATTACTGAAAACGATGCACACAGGGATAATATTTAGTGAATACTCCCATTTGCACTTTTTGCCAATACAAATTGGATATAAAGTTAGCCAACGAATTCGCAACTTTAAAGTTTCACTGGAGTGAAAACTTTTGTTAATAATTCCTTCCATCGATCTCAAAGGTTTTTCAATTTTTTATATCATATCGATTTCGGTTTTATTATTTTATTAGAAATAGAGAATCAGCTTAGCTGTTTTAGCGAAAATATATCTGACTTTGTTACCACCGTTGTTGGTTTTTTACTTTACTGCATGTTATGCAATGTTTGAAGTGACCAAAAGAATAAATTTCTGCCCTTTGATCTACTGTCACGTTTTACGAGTTAAAGTTTTACATGTCAAGGCTTGTGATATGCATAAAAATGCTGAAATACAAAACAATTTAATTAATTAATAATAGCAATTTTAAATTAGTTTTAATTGGACATCAGTGAGATCGGTGGTTAAAATAATACCCCAAGTCATCCGAATTTCATCCTTATTTCGTTTTTAGTTTATAAATTCAGTCATAAAATACTAATATTTTTTCTCAAACAGTTTTTGAGAGTAAATTTGACTCAGGGTTAACATTATTTTTCCTGTCGGTGAAAATTCTTTTCTATGAATATATCGTTGGTGTTCGAGCAAAAGTCACTAAGCTCGGTTAGTGAATTTTGTTTTATCGTGATTTCAGCCGGGTAAAACAAAAAAAAAAATGAATACACCATATGGACCAAATAGATTGATTTATCAAATTAGGCATTGGATAACTTAATGCTGTTTGTCAGTGAAAATATATTGTTCTCTAAGTGAAGAAATGAACTGTGAATTTTTTTATAATTTTGGACTTTCAATTATCATTGTTTTCATATTGATGCACTAGTATTTTTTTATTTACTTTCAAATAATTCAACAGACTCTTATCCAGTTGTCTTTTTATTATTGTCAGTTAAGTAGATAATTGATATATTTAAATCTATTGCCAACTGAAATTTTTATTTTGTTTTATCCTAATTTTGCCTTTTACTGTTTCCGAATGTAAAAAAAGATGGAGTTATAATAAATTTAAGAATTGATGATAACTTTGAGTGAAGGCTTCGGGAATCCGATTTTGCCCAAGTAGGATTACGATGGATTATTTAAGAACTCTGCCCTAGTCGCATTTTCTCTGCTAGCGTACCATTAAGGACCCACGTTAAAAGGGCAAAGGGATCGCATTTTAATCAGGCAGTTCTGTTCAAAGGTAAGGAGATGATTTTGTTGGACGAGAATCGTTTTTTTGTTAATAATTTCAATTTGAAATAGGTTAGTTAAATGTTCATGCTAAAATTATGTACGAGTGTGTCTACTTTTTTAGTATGTACGTATAATCCTTTATTGCTTCTGCTCATAATTTTAACCAACAAAAACTATGCTTTGATTGCCAAAAGTTGTTGAAGTATTTCTATGTCATTAGAAAATAATAAATAATTTTAATTACTAGACTATTGATTACAAACATTGTATAATGACTTTGCAGAAAGGAAAAAAAAACTACAGAAAATAAGATTGTAAATGAAAACAAATAATTTCATTGAAACGAATGTAGATTATTACATTTGCATCGCTAAGTGAATTGTATAAGTATCAAAGTCAATAAAATTACACAAATTCTAGTTATTCTGTTAAAACAATCACTTTAAAAGAACAAAACTAAAAAATTAACGATAAAATAAAATGTCTCGTAGTTAATGAATGAATTTTTATTTGCGAATCTTTCTAAAGACAATATTTAAATTTCTGTCTCTCTGAAAGGAAGGTCCATTTCCTTTTGTTCATGTTTCAGGTTTAGTCTAAACATTTTTTTTGTTTCTGTTCTAACATTCTTTTCTCCCTCTTTTTCTTTTTTTTCTTTTTTTTTATGTTAATTGGAGTCATTGAAATGCTAAAGCTGAGTTTCTCCATATGAAAGCCACTCGGAGATGTAATCAGTTACGGTTTTAAAATTGGAGTATCCTAAATACAGAGCTTCGAAAGGCTCCAAATTGCGTATTTTCGCTAATGGTGTGTCTAGGGAGCTGAAATGAAATTACCGCTACTCCGTCATTTTTTTTTTTCGTAATACTAGATAATTTTCTGACGGAATCTTCTTTGGTTACTTTCATCTCATTAGTCGTTAATTTAGAGTTTGTTGAGTATATTAACTTTTTATTTCATTTTTTTCAGCAATCGTTTGGATATTTTTTTAGTGTATATTCAATAGACGAATGAGGATTTTGAATACAAAAAAAATTATATAATATTAAAGCATAGTTTTTTTGTTTGTGTCGTTCTGCGTATTCAACAACCATAACTAGCTATACCATAATTTTAGGAAAATAATACCGTTTGTATATCTTACTCGTAGAAAATAATACTGACAACTTAATTCTTTAGTTCTTTTCTTTTATAGTTTTTAATTAGTTTCTTCCCCTCATTTATGCTGATTTTTAGCTGACCAGAAATATAAATATAAACTCATTGTCAAAATTTATTTCAAATTACTCTAATAACTACATAATCTGATAAAAGGGATTTTTTAATTGTCAGCTTGCCATCAGCAGTGGAAACTGCTCACAGTAGAGTGACGCCTGCAAAGGCAAAACCCTGGCGGTAGTTAAGTCGGGCGGGTTTAGTATACCTTGGCGTTTGATGGGTATTCTTTTTCACTACTAGCATAGCAGGCACTAAATACAATAATTGTATTTATTATACAATCATAATAACTGAATTTTAATTCATTTTATATTTAATAATAGCATTTGTAATTAAACAAATATATGAGGATAAAAATACATTTAATTATAATTTAAAAGTATAATAATTAAGTATATTTTTATAATTATAAATTTATAACAATACCTAATAAGACAAATTCTCTAATGTATTTTTCATACTATATTCTGTAATTAGTACAAAAGACAGATCATAATTAATAAATAGTTAATAATATTGGTGTAATATTATTTTATAAAGTTCATATAAATGTTATAGAATATTACGGTAATGAAGAATGGCATGTCGTGCTGGTATCGCGAGTGTTATCAAGTAGTCAAGAGTGATATTTCATTTTGAAACTTTTATGATCTTTTAAATGTTATGGGAGTTAAATTTATTGTTTTGAGCTTTATTGAAATAATTATATGAATTGTTTATACAAATAAAACTGCTGAGGAACATAATATTTAATCTCTAATTTATTAGCCATAAATAAAAAATAATCATTTTAATGTATTTAGGTCCTATAGCTTGCTATTCATTGCTATTTTGTTTATGACCACCTTGTTTATGTGTGTTTTGTTTGTATATTTTCGTTTGGTTTTAGGACGTACGTGTTATTAACTTTATTCTATATAAGTAAAGAATATTATGTAAAATATATGTACATTTCATATTATACTTTGTATTGTATATTAAGTTTCTGGACTGATGATTTTTGGGCTGGTGAAAAAAAACCCGGATGTGCTTTAAATATTTATGTATATATTTCCGTAAATATTGCAATCCAATGTTTTCTTCCGTTCTAATACTTTTTCAAAAATGTTTTGTACTTATCTCTTAATCGTTAGTATTTCCTTATTAATGAATTCGTTTGGAGAAATAATTCATAAAATAAAAATTAATGGTCAATTTTAATTTTATGAATATTAGTATGTTTTTGGATAGGAGTGCAGTCTTGGAGAGCTTTAAACTTGTTGATTCAACGTGTTAAAGTTGATTTTTTTGAAAATTTAATTTTTTATTTAAGTATACTATATTTTAAAAAAATCATACAATAATATTGTTTAGGTATAATAACGCGAAATATATACTGTGTAGTCTCACAGAAAATAATTGAATTAAAAAATAATATATAAAACCATCAACAACAATAAATATGAATGAATTTCTGAATAACGTCAGCAAAACAGGTTGGTTGTTTTCGCAACACTGAACATCGGATTAACAGCGCTTTCCTGGACATTTAATGAAAAGGTGATGTAATAAGGATCTAAGAAATTCATCAAAATCTTGTATTCACGTAATTACAGAATTAACTTATGTAATCCTAACACAAAAGACTTATTGATAAAAAAAAAAAAAAAATAATAACCTGAGTTTCAAATTAATAGAAAATCTTATTAGAACATTTTTATTTAAAAATTATATAATTATGTACGTAATCTAAATAAATTTGGCTGATTAATCTAGGATAATAATTTTTCCAGCAATTATTCATTAATAACAATAAACAGCATTAAAAAGAGTATTAATTTTAATTACAACCAACTAATTAAATTTTAATTGTTTCTTGCAAATTTTCTATTATTTATTCCTGCAATATTGTAACTCTGATTATTAGGTAATTATTTCTCAAAGTTAAACACGCTGTAGGAATCATAATAGAATCTCACAAGAGCTAAAATTATTATTATTATTATTATTATTTTTACTTTGTTTCAGTACCCATCCAGCAACATATAAAGATGAAAACAGAAATTTATCAACGGATGTACTACTATTATACTAATATGATTGTAGTGCATTTGCCATTTGCATTAGACTAAAAATGAAAATACAATATAAAGAACATACATTGCGTTATTTTTTCAAATTATTTTTTATTAAAAAAAATGATAGTACATAATACGTGAATGATACTCTAATTAGAAATATACAATTATAATTACTAGGGTAGGTTTTTTTTAATTAAAAGCATCACGACTCTCCTTTTATAGTTCATTGAGTCGAGGTTTAGCGACCTTCTGCCATTTTTTGAACTAAGAAATTACAATTTTCTGTGCTAAAATTTTGTAAAGTATTTGAAGTTGACGAAGTAAAAATAATTTATCTAGAAGTTAATAGTTGAAAAGACTGAAATGAGATTCTTTTTAGTTTTTTTTAATATCAATTTATTATACTTTGGATATAATGACTTTTTTCTTGAAATATAAAGTATTCCTCCTATAAATTCAAATTTAATTATGGGTATGAAGTCAGTTTCTTTCTTTTTTATATTAACTTTTATTAAAAATGGTTTTTACACTTTTACATTAACATCTTTATCAACGTTTCGGGGAACTTCCCCATCTTCAGGACAACCCATTCTAAAAATTATATAAAGATTATTCTTTTACTTTATAAATAACCAAAAAACTCTAACAGTTAACCGAAAACTATACATACTAATATTCGAATATAAAATTCGAATACAATATTTAATTTTTTTTATTATATAATATATTTAAATTATTCACTATTTGTCCTATTTTTTCACTCTTTCTATTTTTTCTCACAGTATTCCTCCTTATTTATAATCCTTTTACTGCATATTGAATTTTTAAGAGAAATTATTCTAGTTTTATATTCCGAAGACTGTTGTCCTGAGAAATTCGTTGTTGCCGGGGCTCTCTTCATTGTTTTGTAAAACCACGATACAATATTGTTCTGTTTTCATGATTCATAATAAATAATTGTTGTATTGCACCTACTGCGATGTATTTTAAGGTTTTTTTTTTTTTTTTTTTTGTTCAACACTTTTCTGATACTTAATTCTTCATTGTCATGGTGGAGTGGCTCACCATTTGTTGTACGTTTCATTTTAAGATTTAATGTTCTTTTTTACTTAATTTGTTTTTATTGTTTTGTTGAGTGCAAGTTTATTGTTATCAAATGCATTGAATAGCAAGGTTTTTGATGATATTTTTCAGGAATAGGAGTCGAAAAAAATAATAAATAAGTGAACAAAATAAAAACAATCGAAAATGTAGAAGTAATATAAAGTCGTCGAAGGAAACCTTGTTCACTTATTTAGCGTATTTAGTTGCAATTTATTTACTTGCAATTTAAATAGATATTATCAGTTGAAGGGCCTCAATAAATGCACAAGTTGAATCCGGAGATACTCTTTGTATGTTTCAACTAGCGCTTACTTTTTTTATATTTTTATTTCTGCTGTGCTAAAAGATATATTTTTATACATTATCCATAGCCGCTGGGGATTGGAATGCACCTTTGTTACCAGAAGGTTCACCTTTGTTACCAGCGTGTCCAAAGGGGGTGAATTGATGTTTGCAGCACGATATATTTCTTTTGTAGAGCAGAACATCTCTAACGGGAGCCGGCTTTCTCGTAGCTAGCCAGTTCCCAGCATCCTATCCCATATTGCCCTCTTATCTAACTTATATCTAGGGCGGATACTCTCTTTTAAAAATAGATCTAACTCTAGGGCTCGATATTCGATGTTCCGTTATTGCTCCAACTTAGAGGTGAGCTCGTAGTATTTTTATTTAAGAAGTTATTGCGATAGTATAAGATTTCCAATCCAACTAGATTTCTATTTGTCAAAGCTCGTATTTGTTCATCGTCAACAGCAGCAGAGTAGCAGAATTCTTCCATTCTTCTAAGTTTGAATTCCTGCTTCTGTAGCAGGCAAACTAATAATGACAGTAATCATTCATAAACCTGTAGTTATTTTTTTTAAATTCCAAAAGTTATGCCAGAGACGCAAATTATTTACCAGTATTTCGTTTCAAGATGTAAACGGTATAAAGGAACGATATCTAGATTGGAACTGTCTTTAAAAATACCCCGAATCCTCTATTGGTGTATTAAGTATGTTGATCAGTGTATTGAGTATGATCAAATACTGTATGCTACTGAAAATGTTTTCGTTGAACCCAGTTTCCTTTCTTTTATATATTTATTTTTTCTAACCTCCATTAATTAATATGGGTAACATTTACAATCGTGTGAAGGTCAGCTAAAGCAATGATCTTGACTTGTCACGTTGCCGCTACGTATGGGTTTATATCTGTTCAGTATTACTTGATTTTCGGGTTGGTTGTCACGAGTATTGTCATACCTGATTTGCCTATCTGAGTCAAGATTGTTTTTTAATTTTTTTTTCTCGGAAATTTCTGTTAATTTTACTTATTCATCTCGCTCTCAGGATAAAATGATGTATTCTATTAGTATCTAGTCAATTAAATACTAAGCAATATTGTTATAAAAAAAACATTCTTTTAGTCTGGATTTTCTGGACACGTGATAATGCTGTGCTCGATGTAAATAAAAATTTCAATTCGTCAAATGATTGGAATGGCACAAGTATATCAGGGATTTTTCAGTTGTATCTCTGTTACAATTAAAGTTATAGGTGTTCAAATTGTTCAAATTCTTAGTTATAGCGTTGTATTTTATATATATATATATATATATATATATATATATATATATATATATATATATATATATATATATGATTATTCATGGAATTTAGAAACTAGCCGACCATATATATATATATATATATATATATATATATATATATATATATATATATATATATATATAAACTAAAATGGTACAAAAATACAGTATCTAAATCACAACTTTTCTCATCATTACATAAATAAAAACTCAGAAAAATATTGCTTTGTGGTTCTTAATACTCTTTGAAGGTTCATTTAAACATGACTCCTTTCGTAGTGGTTTGTGGCACCTTTTCTTATCTTGTTTATTTTTTTTCCAGTCTTACTTATCTTCCATTTATTACTATTCTGAAACATAGGATACTGACACAGCTCTCTTACAGTCACATACATTACCCTGAATAATATACTTCTTTCTTGAAGGTATGATCTATTTGGTAAATTAATGAAGAACAAATTATAGCGCAGTAAGGCTAGTGAATATTCCCTCTCAGGTTTCCTTTTCGATAATATCCATTTCTTATTGCAAACGATCTTGTTAAATTATTGTTGTCGGCGATTGTATCTTATTCCCCTCATGATTATTCATGGAATTTAGAAACTAGCCGACCATCCTGCCCTTATAAAAATTTCCATAAAATTGTAACCTGTTCTCGTCGGAAACAAGATGAAATTACTCAGTTCCGGCTGATCACTCTCACTGCTCTAGTTCATGCTAGTTTATCATAAAGGGTCACAATTTAAAGGTAATTTAATTGGTATTTAATCGATTTTAAGAAAGTTCGAAATTACTTTTTATTTTAATTTTTTTTTTAAATTGTAGTATATCATGACTGTTTATTACAATAAAAGGTTTAAGTTGTCATATTTTTTTCTTCTTTAGAATTATCAAACGATCTACATTTAATTTGATTCGAAAATATTAAATTTACCTAAAAACATTAAAATATTCCGAATTAAAGTGGTCAAATATCTTTTGGGTACTGCTAGAATTGATATATAACTATTTTATCAACAAATTTATCCAAACTTCATTAAATAATTTTAATTAAATTATTAATTTCATTAAATGAAATTTTAATAACATTAAATAAATTTTTAGTTCTATTTAAATTAAATAAAAAATATTTACACAATGAATATAATAAAAAAACTTTTCTTAGTTTGTTAAAAATATACTTGGTTACATGAAAATAACATAAAAGTAGAAATATTTTAAAAATTATAGTAAAATAACATTTATAACTTTTTCAAAATATTTTTGGATTATTGTTGATTATTTGATGATTATTAATTGTCAGGCACATTTTCGTTTTCAATTTAATAAAAATTAACGCAAACTTTAAATCCCAATTAAAAGATTTTTGTAAGTTGAAAAAAAATTATTAATGTTACCGGAGTATCTCTATGTGTATAATAATCTTAAATCGTTTTTAAAAAATAATATATATATATATATATATATATATATATATATATATATATATATATATATATAATATTAATAAACACATTTTGAAAAAATAATACTTAGGAATTAAATAAAAACCATAGTCTGCAAAAATATTTAAATATGTTCATTTATTCGCAAATATGCAAAATTAAAATGGTTTTGATTGCACTAATTTGGAAAGTTATTTGAATCAGTGTTGTCGTCTTGAGTTAAATTCGGAAAAAAAAAAAAAAAAAAAAATTATTACTATTTAACCTGTTTATTATTATTTTTTTTTCAAACTTCATTGGTGTAGTTGTGGACGATAATCCAGATATAGTTAATTTGAACATCCTTCTGTTTATGCAGATGCATGTTTCTCACAACAATATTAAAAACATGTGCACAGTAAAAAATTACGAATTAATTCTACACTGTAACTGTTTTCTCATCCTTCAGATTTCTCTAGACCGACAGGCGTGCTGAAGAAGGCCAAATACACGGTTTCAAGCATATTAATCATTAATTAATAAGCTTTGAGAGATTGTGGGCAAATTTAATCCATGATTTATTTTTAAACGAGGAACTTGATAGAACAAATCTTATCTTTTAGATTTAAAACATACTTATTTAATATATCAGACAAAATTGAGCTCGAGAAACTGACATACCTATAGAAAATCAGCAATTAAGGAACCTTTTGCGCTTTATTTTTTCATTAATATATTTTTTTCAATTTACTTATTTAAATATTTCTGCTAATTGTCTTTAGGAATAGAGGTAATATTGAGGCAATACATTATAATAGTCTTGGAGTCAAACTTTTGTATTTTTGAAATTAAATGAAATTATTTAAGTAATAATTTTATCAAATAGAAATTATAGGGGAAAAAATCAGAAGGGCCTAGTGTTGTCGTGCTGTAAATTTAGGACCTTGCTCTTCACCTTTGTATAAGCCGTTTTTAACTTTTTTATTTGTTCTTTCTCTACAGAAGTGGACGATGTTCTTTTGTGTGGTGACCTAACGAGTAGAAAAAATGTCCTCATAAACGTTTATTTGGGATGGAGGGAATTTCATAATAAAATTATATTGTAATTATATTTCTAGGAGAAGCTTGGTTGGGGGTGCGGTCAAAGAAGAAACAACTTTTTATAATGCTGGCGTTTATTTTATTTTTTTATCATACTGTCTTATATTACTGTTTATTATCTTTTATTACTGCTATGGTACTTTTTTTTTCTTAGCCCTGATGATGGCCTAAAACTTAGGCCGAAACGTAGGCACACAATATGATAAGTTTTTTCTTATTTGAGTGTTTATTCATTGACCGCATCTCCAACCAAGCTTTTCCTACATAAATTTCCACGGTCAACCATACTTTCACCGTTAATTATATTTCGTTTAAATCATTTTATATGCATGTAATAACAGTGATGGCGTGTAATTGTTTTAAGTTAATTGTCATTGAAGACTAAAATCCATCGATCTGAAAATTAACATTATATATAAAAATAGGATAAAGATCGCGGTACGAAATTCCAAAGGAAGACTGTCAGTAGCATAACAATATTCATGTTTCATACCAAGGATTCAGTGCACGGAGGGTTATACAGAATTGGTGGAAAGAAGAGGACTTATGTAAAGCATTGATTGTGCACGCTTTACAAGGTATTTGGGAAAACAGCCAAGATGATCTCATCTTATTGCCAATTTATATAATGTTAACATTATATATTTATCTTGTAATAAAAAAAAAATAAAAAAAATACTTAAATATGTGATATGAGCCTGCTTCAGCTCTCTGGGTCGGTCTACTCAGATTCTAATAAATGGAGGTTAATTTTTTCCCTTCTTTGAATCTAAATACTAATCTAGTTTCTTGTTGCTTCGCTCCCTATTAAAATTATTATTCAATATTATTTTATTCCTACCTTTATACCTTGCCCTCTTAAGCGAATGAAATGAAGTCGACGTTTCTTATTCATTGGCATATAAAAATTGATTTTATCTTAATACTTAATTTGCCATTGTTTGAAGTTATTAGACAGATAACGGCTTTAAACACTTTAATCTTTTTTTGATTGAAATTTCGATCAATATTGGAAAGAAAATTAAGGTGTAATTCGGCCACCCGTTGATCTCCGAATTGCCTGTGAAGATGCTTCTGCCTTTATGCTAGAGAGGAAACTTCTTGAACTAAAGAAAGTATTTCCTTCTTGGACGAAAAAGGGTGGACTTGCGTTTACGTGGGACGCTTGCCAAACAGTGGCAAGAGCCCACAAGAAAAGAGCGTATAGATGGTGCATTTGGATTGGCTTGCGTGTGTTTCTTGCCGATACTGTCTAGTGCATAGAGTACAAAATAACTTATAGAATAAACAGAGTTAGAATAAGTTATGCTATACTTTTTGGTCTAGTGTAGGTTTTTGAGCACAGATCGAAGAAAGCTGGCGGCAAACGCTACATAAGCGCTATGCATCCACACGTTTGTGTTACTTGAGAACTGTCAACAGATAGACATTTTTTTAAATTGTTTTCTTTAAATAAAAAAAATAATAAATAGTTTAAACCAAAGGCAATAAGCCGGCACAAGTTCGATTTCCGCCATGCTTACTTCTCTGGAACACGCTTGTGTGTCGGTTTATTAGCCAAGTTTATGTATGTGTTTGAGACTAACCAACCGGAATGTATATCGATAGGATGTATTGTAATTTCGTTTGCAATAATTTATTTAAATATTTTTTAAGATGTACGAACGGGTTACTGTATAATTACCATTGATTGATAATATTTATACCGTACACAACGGATGGAGGGGAGAGGAGAAGCTGACTTTAATAACTTTTTTTGACAACATTTTTTGAAGAACTTCGTAACAAACACCGAATCTTACTATTCATAGAATGACTATTGCCGAAATATGTACCATGTTAAATATCCAGAAAAAAAATTTAAACCGTAATTTAAAAAAATAAAATGACTTTTTTAATATGTCAACAGAACCAAGTCCAACGGAATCGTTTTATTATGATTAATACCAGATTATTTTCTGATTTTATAGAAATAAAAAATTGATGATCTTTTAAAGCCAGCCGTTTGTGGACGGCATAGTGCGTTGTAGTTATTAGTGGTGTGCTTATATCAGCTATATTCTTTTAGGACCTGTTATGGTGAAGCTCCCCAAAATAGTATAAATATTTCTGAATATTATTTGTCAACATTTTCCTCCTCGGCTCCCGGATGTGTGTATTGATTGTTGTTACTTCCCATCTCAACTGAAGAAATTGAATAGTAAATAGTTTTTTTTTTTAATTGATTCCATCGTAAGTGATAAATCTTGAACTTCCTCATCGGAATGCCATTCCACATCTCAACCGTACTGCTGACCCCATGGACGGTATTTGTTGGAGGGACAGATTACCTCCATCAAAGATCGGTAATACCCCCATTCCGTCTGTAAATCGTGACGGGGCCCCCTCCATGGTCGAATGGTAGTGGGAGCGACCGAGAACCCAGTAGTAGGATGAAGCTAGCCTTGGATATGTCCTCTCCGCCTCACACTATCAAAACAGTTTTCAACGGCGTTCACTCACAGGCAACAAGGTACTGTAATTTACAGTGCACATGTTTATTCCAGGCTGCGGTGTGTTTGTTATTTCACTCAGATGTTTGCCTTTCTGGGTTTTTGGAGAGCTCAGCTCATTTGCATATTTCACTATCTCTTTTAGGACCAGGAGCTTTCGAATCAGTATTATTTACTGCTAGATTTCGAATCCTTATCTTCACTTATTCGAAACGACTACTTTTGATGTGAAAGACCAGTCCGTATAGCAGACCAGTACATATGTATGTACATCAATCATCGAAGGTCTCCAAAATATAATTTATACACCTTAACATTGATGGGCATGATCTCTAAATACAATTTTTTTTTATATTTCTGGATCAATAGAAAATTTAAATTCCTAATGAAAAATAAAAAAGTGTAATTTATTGTAATCTGTTAAAAAAGTGAAGTTAAAAGTTTGTATCATTGTGTCATGGCTGTACTTTCACATTAATGGAGACATATTAAGCAGTGTTGGCATGCTAAGGATCATCTGAATGATATGCATTTGCATAATGAGCATTCGCATTATTTTGATACCTTCATTCTTCAACATGACTGTTAACCTTTAAGCTTATTTCTCCTTTGTTTTCATTATCTAAATTAGCTTATTTATCTGCCTCATTCACTTTAAATTTTCTTTTTTCATTAATCGTGTGTTTTACTATGTTTCATTGAATTAAAAATTTTAAAAAACGTCTGTTGTTTCATATTATGCTATTATTAGAAAACAAAACAAAATTATTGAGTCAAAAATAAAACTATCTACAAGAAGCTATACTATTGTTTGTATAAAAACATTTACACTTACTTCTCAGTGATTTTATTTCCTTCGCTATATGACCATAGATGATATTCATATCAGGTATAATTGTCCTGACCTTTGCCTGATAACCTGTTTTTATATGATCGGGTTCATGTTCTTGAATCTTACGCCTGAAAACATGTTTTCCTTTTGTCGATAGGAATTTGATGTTTTAAAATAAACGGGTGTCATACCTTGTTTGATTACAGATCTTAACCAAGTAAGAAAAATTCGGTAATATTATTTTGTTTCACGTTAAATTTCGATGTTTATCATTACACTACTTGTATTAACACCATTGGAAAAAAGGACTTGCTCACGGGACCACTTTATATTTACGGTTTTTTTCACCTGTTTTGTTTTTGTTCGGCCATCTATATTTATAGGGCATCCTATTTTGAACTTGTAGTTTATTTTAGTGAGGCCCTGTCTGGCTGTCTTCAAACAATGCAGGTTAGACCGATTCTTCCTTATGTATTTATTTGAAAGTTCTATTCAACTATTATTGACGGATGTTATTAACATTTGGTATATACTGTCACATTGCATTTGGACTTGAATGTACCATTCGTTTAAGCACGAACTCGCGAATTAAAAATTAAACCTGACATGACGCGATATTAGTTGCCATTCCTAAAGCCAAACTAATAGCACTAACAAAATTATTATACGACACACTAGAGAGAATAATAACTTATATGAAGTGATACTCAGTAATTGTTAATAATTGTCTAATTGTTAATAATTACCACAATTAAAAGAAAGAAAAAAAAGAAATCCTAAGACTTCAGATGTTTGATGTGTTCTTTGTCGGCTCATTATAGGCAGTTTACAGTCATGAATTTCAGACCTTTTGCTCCGGAACAGTTTGACTATGGCAATTCGCCCAATTAATGAATGAACTGTTAGTTTTGTTAGGCTCTGGCTCATAGTTTGAGTTTTTAGAATTTTATCCATTTATAATTTTCTGGTTAAAAACGCGTTCTGGATTAACATCCTTTGGCGTAACGATCACGGCTAGAAGAATTTGCGGTTTCCAATGGCATGCATGCCATCAACGTCTGCGACTATCGAAATTTTGCAAATGATTCATGTACCACATATCGGTTGACATGTATTCGCAATCATGGATCTTGTAGTAGTGAAACCGTTATGACAGCAACAGTAAATTTATTATGCTTGTCATCATGATAGAGTCAGAAGGTCTTACAAGCTGCTTGGTCAATGTGCCGGTCGATCATCGTTTTCTAAAAAATATAATGTTTCGGTTTTCCTTTTTTATTTTTAAGCTTTTAATGGATATCCCTTCAGCCATTGCAATATATCGCAGCCCTGTTGACCCTTGTAGGTATCGCCTAATTTAGAAGGTTATGGATCTGATTTTCTGCGGGGACTAACCGTACTGAGAAGTAGGGGAGATTCTATGGCATGATCCTTAGCATAGCCAATTCTTTACCTTAGACAATATATCTATGGAGTTTGAAGTAGTGATAATTATTTTTTTTATAGGAAAAATTCACCTTTTAGTATATGAATAATCTTTTTATTTTTGTAAGCTTAGCCTCTAATTCGTGTGTTATACACACACTCATATGTATGTATATATATATATATATATATATATATATATATATATATATATATATATATATATATATATATATATTTAAATATTGACTTTTATTTTCCTTTATTAGAAAAATATTATTTTTTTTTTAAATTAACCATAAACGGATAAGAAGGCTAAAAAGCAGTTGGATGAGGTACTTCTTTGAGTAATGGAATTATTTTTATTTTAATTGTGGACGAATGGCCGTTCATTCACTTCCTGTCGCTAGTGAGTGGAAGATCCATATTTATAAAAATGAATATATAATGTATTTAACAGAGATAAATTATTTTATTACTGATTGTGTAAATATTGTTGACCGTAGATGTTACACAAGAAGTTGACTGGGTGGTGCGGCGGTCAAAGAAGAATCTCACCGATAACTAATACATATTTTTAATTTTACAGGCACACGTTAAAAGTTGGTTTTATTTATCAATGTGTCTTCTTCATTGACTGCGCTCCCCTACCATCTTCTTTTATTTTATTTTCTGTACTAAGATATAAAGCTGATGAGTTTGTTTGTTTGAATTTCAGGAACTAATTGTCCGATTGGAAAAATCTTTTTGCGTTAGATAGGCCGTTTATTGAAGAAGGCTTTAAGCATATTGGATCATACTTTGACCCATAAAAAATAAAGGAACTGAGCAGTATCCATAAATGAATTGCTAAGAGAAAAAGTTCCCAATTTGCGTACGTGTCAATGTCTTGACAAGTTCATACCCTTGATAGAAAGTTGACCGCACGAACTTTTTAATAAGTGTGAAAATATTGTGTGAAAACATTATTGTAAATAAAATAGGAGGGTAACGAAAAGAAAAATTTGAAAACCTGAAACTTATCGAATCTTTATTGCCGTTTATAAAAATTGATTGTTGTTTTGACCCTTTTCTTTGAAAATTTCAGTAACAGATGAGACTTAACAGCATACTATAGGTGATTATTTTAAAGTATTTTGTATTTCAGGAGTTTAAATTTAACGCGGGTGGAACCGCTAGTTGATTATACAATATTTTAAGTTATTTTTATATTAGTTGATATGCTCTTCTTTTCTGTTAGCTTCTGATTTTTATACTTTAAATATATTTATTGGCCTACAAACGAAGGAAGTTGTATAGTTGAACATTATTTTATAATAAGGGTTAGAATCTGCATGGTTATTTCGTAATAAGCGGCCTTGTCTCTTTCTAGAAAGTTGAAGCTATGAGGTTTTATTTTATTTATTACAAAGATATTTAATTTAAAATTGATATTTGTACTGATCTGTAAATTTTATTCAAATTTTTCGCAAATATATTGAAAAATGGCTATACCTATGGAAGAGAGAGCCGAAGTGATATAAGTAAAGATATTCGTAATAAAACGTATTTGATTCATCACAAGACCTACACATAGTGTATTTATATCCTTTCATTTAAATATTTTTGCTAGGATATAAGCAATGGCATCGAAATAGAATCAATTGTGGTTGGCTGTAGTTTAAACTTGGAAGAATTTATTGTAGAAGAACTACGTCTAACGCAAAAAGTCCTTGAAGTGGAGTTTAATTCAGAAACAGCCCTTGTTTCTTTGGCGGTCTATTTCCATTATTCATAGGACAACCAGAATCTAAAGAAATCTTGCAACAAAATTTTATTAACGAAAAGGAAAGAAAACTGAAATTGTCTGTTATTGGAAATGAACCGATAGGAAATTTTATTATGGATTCACGTCTTCAAATTCCAGGAATATCTTCCAAAAAAAAGAAGGGTAGAATTAGAGGCAGTACCAATTCATGTAACCTTGCTTTACCAAAAACTGTAGTCTTTGAACAATTGATTGTTTGAATATTTCACTCCGTAAGTTCTTTTCCATGAAAGCTGGAAAAGCTAATTACTATACCATCGTTAAATTTCTCGCTCACAATTAGTATGTTGAAAACCTAACATTGCAATCAAGTTTATTATGATATAGTTATTTTATGAGAGACTTCATCAATTACTAGAATTAGCTTATGACATAAATTACGTATAATTTATATCACAAGAGAAAAAAGTCGAATAGAAAAATTACATTATGCAAAACCATGGAACATGCAACCTGTAAATATATCACTTACTGTAAAAACACGTTATTTAAATGGGCATAAAATTAAAATTAAGCATGCAACTATTAATAGAATCTTAGGAATTACCTCTTGCCAGTATATTTCTTAAGTTGAGATAAATTTTTCAAAAACTTCTCGTTGTAGTATTCAGTATCATCGAATCTTCTACGTCAAGCTAGAATTGAATTTATTTCCTATATTTTACATCCATAGCTTTATACTTAGTTCTGAATTCAGCAAGAAATAGGAGGGGTTTTTCCCAAAGGAGTAGCTTCCCGAAACTAGAGGAATTATTCAGCCTTATGTTTTATGAAGTTCCGCGTATTTTAGAGCCACTATATTTCATGAAAGTTCTGGTATTATATATATATATATATATATATTTCATATTACATGTTAGAAGCAGTTTTTATCGGAAATAATCTAGCAGTTTTCTTTTTATTGTTTATATATAAATAAGGATTGAGTCTTCCTTCAGTCTTATGAGTATTCATATGAAAGCAAAGTATTGTAGTTGCAGACTCTCAGGCTTATCCAACGAATTCAAGGAAATTATAAACTGTTTACACACTGTTTTTAGGAGCCGGTTTGGTTTATTTGATTGTTGGCCGACTGCAGTAGCGGTGTTGACCTTCCGCCTTGTAGTCTAATCTGGAATCGTGGTATGGTTTTCCAGAAGCTAAGATGGCCACCTAGAGGTTTGCTTCATGGACGGTTTGCACCAAGGAATAATCGACGGATTAGAATAGATTACACCGAACAGTCATAATCCTTCGTTGCTGGCTGCATTGGCATTACCCTAGAAGCTAAGTTTTACGGTTTATTCTAATGGGAAGAACTCTCGAGAATAAGTCCCGATGAGGCTGTACTGGTTACCACCTCGTTGTTCTCACAAATTATGAATGTCAATAAATGATCTTATTACCTAACCAAAGATCTTCATGGTTCATAGTGATTACAGCTGAGGGAATATAATACGTATATTTGTTCTCGGGCGTTAGGGCAGTACTCGTCTGCGTCTCTTTTTCTCGTTGCGTTTTAGCCATGATGATGTTTCTCATTATAGTCAAAAACGTCGGCGAGAAATAACAAAACAGCATATTTTATTTGCAGTTGACATCCGATGGTATAGAAGGATCAATCTAATTAGGAATTGATAAATTATTTGCCACTTCTATAAATTTGTTTTATTGAAAACTAGTTTCGAATGTTATACATTCATCCTCAGTTCTAAAAACACACAAAAAATTCAAAAATAAACAATTCAAAATATAATTGGTATTATTATACATATTAAATTAGATTAATATAAATCAGAATTATAAAACATTTATGAATTATGAATTTAATTAAGACAAGAAATCAAATACATGTTGGTACTCACCAAGGTTTAAATGGATTATATTAAACACAAAAGTTTGTACTAGTTTCTTCTCGCATCATACTAACGATGAACGAGAGGCAGGCAGGATGTTTTTAGGTAAACGGTTTATGGGTCAGGGTTTTTCCAGTAATGCCGGTGAGTAATTGTTTTTTCTGTTATAGATGGGAATAAATTTAAGATTGGACTATTAGAGATATTTATTTGGTCATTTAATCAAAAATCTGGATTGGATTTGAAGGATTTTATTATTTCAAGTGCTTCATATATATTTAATTTGAGACTGTTTTCAACGTGATTTATTAATTTAACGTGATTATGAATTTATGATTGTTTTCATTTAAATGAATTGCAAAGTTGGAATTATCTGTCTTATTATTATATGCATGTATATGTTCCTTTAATCTCTAATTTAGCGATCTTCCAGTTTTTCCCGTGTATTTGGCTGCACAATCATTAAAATTTAGTTCGTATATTCCGCTTTTTTGGAAAGGGTCTATTTTGTCTTTAGGAGAAGAGAAATATGAGGATAGGGTTTTTTCTATTTTAAATGCAGGGTTTAATCCTAGTTTTTTCAATTCATTTCCGACTTTGGTGGATATAGGGCCGTAATATGGAATCAAAACATAATGTTTCGGGATGGGCCTATCTTCGGGAAAAACCCTGACCCATAAACCGTTTACCTAAAAACATCCTACCTACCTCTCGTTCATTGTTAGTGCAATGCGAGAAGAAACCAGTACAAACTGTTCTGTTTGATATAATCCATTTAAACCTTGGTGAGTACCAACATGTATTTGATTTCTTGTCTTCATTAAATTCATAATTCATAAATGTTTTATAATGCTGATTTATATTAATCTAATTTAATATGTATAATTAGATAATACCAACTATATTTTGAATTGCTTATTTTTGAATTTTTTGTGTGGTTTTAGAACTGAGGATGAATGTATAACATTCGAAACTAGTTTTCAATAAAACAAATTTATAGAAGTGGCAAATAATTTATCAATCCCTAATTATTTTATTTGGCTTGACCGATCCCGGGCAGTCATCCGAGATTCATTGCCTTGCAACTTTTAGTGAAAATGGTTCTATTTCCTATTGTTTCCTGATGTGACAGTTTTAATAAATGGCCAAGAGTTTCTCGATTTATTAAACTTTTCTTTTGTTTTATCATAACACTTTTATTTTTAAATATCTAGCAAAACATCCTTTAACTAATTTAACAATTCATCATTTATTAGCACCTTAGATTGATTTCATTATTATCCATTTTTTTTAAAGAAACAATCTTAAGAGTTTACTTCTAAATTGATCTTTTATTTATTTGATTTTTTTTTTTTTTTTTTTACTAAAACTATTTGATATTCATGTATTCTCATGCCAGGAAATAGTTTAAATAAAATAAAAATGATCAATTTAAAAGTATACTCTTACTTTTAAGATTATCTCGTTTAAATTTAGAAACATTCATTATCATTTTCAGATTAGTTGAATATTTTTTCGATAGTTAAACAAAAGATTCCATTTGTTATATGGGGTGATGTATCAGAAATCGATTCAGAATTAACCCTTTTGAAAAAAATAATAGTCATCTTTTTGTGTCCAAAGTAGCCTTAGCAGAAATTACTTAAAGGAATGTGTTGATATTTTGCACCGAACATGCTTCTGGCATATCTCCAAATCTATTTTTCGAAATGTTATCATTTTCAAACTGTTGATTTGGCTTTTCGGGTTCAAAGTCAAATTACTCTTTTCAATTTTTTAAACTTTTTTTTGTAATTGTACTTTTGCTATTGGTATTATCTTGTTTAGGAGAGCTTTTTTCGATTTCTTTCTTTTTTTTTCTTCTTTTTTTTCGACTGTGATCTTTTACCTTGAATGTTGCCAGAATCTGTAGTTTTTTTTTTGTTGTTTTTTTTTTATTGTTTTGTTTTATTGGATTTTGTTTTCTTTTTTTTTTCATGATTCATTATCAAGCCCCAAACAGTTCATGCTGCGCTGTGATCCTTCCCTGTGAGTATTCATGCAATTTTCATGATTCGACCATTGCTTTTGCATAATTGTTTTTGTTCATTTCTTATTTATTATTTGCTATATAACTGTTATATATTTTTAATGATTATTATCTTAGAAACTGGAGGAACTTTGGTGAGCCATATAATGTCATGCATTTAAGTAATTCAAGTTGAGGGAATGTAGGCATCAGATTCCTACCACATGCCAAACTTTATTGCCCTTAGAGCGCTCAGAATTCCTTTCACTTCTCCATCTCATTGCTGAAAGAGTGAATTTTATCAGGCAGTTTAAAATATTGAATTATTAATTAGTAATCAATGTACTATTTTATCTTTCCCCTTTTCCTTATTATTCAATTTCTTCATTTACGTTCTCTTTTAATTATATGTTTTCGGAGTACCACAGTTGAGGTTTTTAATTCATAAGAATGTTTAACAAGTAGGTAGATTATTTATTAATACCAACATTTTTTTCTATATGGAAATAACGCCTTCAGACAATGGATCCAATCCCTATTATGATTAGATGATATTTTTCGCTTGGCTTACAAACTTGTTTGCTCGTATCTTAGTCACGATTTTGGTTGAAATAAACACGTATGTGAATTATTAATCGAAGTAGAATTATATTACAAAATTAATCAACGAAAACCAATAAAATAATCTATATTTGTTATAGTTATAACATTTTTTCTGTTATTTTCCTTTGAATTAAAAAAACAAAAACGGTGATGTTTTTTCGTTAAAATATTTTTTTTTAAATTCATTTAGAAATAAATAATAGCATCATTTGAGTTTTTAGTAGATAGTACTTTTCAGTCTAACAAGGGGAGGCCATAGTCAATGGGTCACCGATTTCAACCAATTTTTTTGTGGTGGTTCTACATCCAAAAATATCATCACACGCGTGTCGGTGTTCGTTCCAATAGGTTCTGGAAGCCGAAAAAAAAATAAATAAAGCACGTTAAAATTGCTTTATTTTTTATCTCGAGTTTGAAAAATGATATCGATTTTGTTTTTCAGGGCTCTAATACATTATTAGAGTATTGGGTAAACTAGCCTTATAGATTTTTTAATATCAAAAATTGTAGAAGATTTTGAATCAGCGCACCGAAAAATCTTTATATTGAAAATATCATCGAAAAAAAAAATAGTTTTTATTTTCAATTTCGAGGAGGTTCTAAATTTGTAAGCCACGAAATTACGTTTCGATTTGAAGCCATGTATCTCGTCTTCAGTTTATCCGATTTCAATTTTCTTGGACTCGTTAGAAAGAGGGAAGTTCCTTCTTTCCATTAGTATAAACAACAATTGTATTATCCAGAAGATCTTTGTAAAAAAATGTGATTACAAAATAATCAAGAAATTGTACCTAAATATTGGGGTGATCATTTTGTTTTTTTTTTAAATGAAATAATTAAATTATAGAACAACCTAAAATCCATCATAACGAGTATATTCTTAACTGTACACGGCCTTACTCAAGGTATAGTAAATT
This sequence comes from Rhaphigaster nebulosa, assembly GCA_948150685.1. NCBI lineage: Eukaryota > Metazoa > Arthropoda > Insecta > Hemiptera > Pentatomidae > Rhaphigaster > Rhaphigaster nebulosa. The sequence continues at coordinate 91,597,749 of OX411308.1, read as the reverse complement.
GAAATTTATTTTGAAAATTTAAGGCTGGATTTTAAGTGTTATAAGTACTACAAAAACATTATTTGTGATCCAAAAATAGTAAATTTTAGAGTTATCCAATTTTTTAAATGTAATAATTAAATTTTATAGCAATTTCGCAAGTGTAATGAAAACACTATTCATTCCGCTGCGGTGTGATAGGCGACCCATTGACTGTGCCTTCCCCTTGTAAGTTCCTAAGCCGCAGATGAAACATCAGATGTCAAATGCTTACATTTTTAAACCGCTTCCTCACGGATTCTTTCATTTATCACTTTAAAGTATTTTACAAAATAAGAACTAAGGTATTGCTGTAAAATTTCGTATATTAAACCACGAACCGTTCCCGTCCTTCTTTTTCACCCTGGTAGTTCATTTCTTTATTTCAATTTATGTTTTATTTAATTTTCTTCATCGTAGTGAATCCTCAGATTATCTTGGAGTGATTCAACTGTTATGTGATACCCAACCCGGATTACGCTTTATTCGAATTGACCTATTGATCTTAATCTCTGATTATTTTCAAATAGTGGCATAATATGCCGTATCATTTTGACACATTTATGCCCAATTATGCTTTATTTCATGTTTCTTATATTTTTCATTTTGGGATACAATTTGATGGAAGTTTCACTGGACGATTTCAACTTGAACTTTCCTTGAAAATTTTTGTATTTTATAATTTTTTATTTTGGTTTAAATAATGAACGTTTATAATCGATCATGGAAAAAAAATATTTTAGCCTCCTCTCGAATTTTTATGTTTTACATTTCAAGTTACGTATATTCGCGGACGCCGTCCGCTACTTTTCTGTGACACTACTTTTCGAGATTTGGTACCAAAGTCACAGGTCACTCCAAGATGATCTTCAGAATCGTTCCATTTCAAAAAAGGGGTCGATTAAAACTTCTTACGCCCTTACCTCGTCGATTCATGGAGATAGAGGAAAAATATTATTTTGAAATGATAGCAAAGCCTTGGAATATATATATATATATATATATATATATATATATATATATATATATATATATATATAATTATATTATTTATAACACTTTGCTAAATAATAAATCATAGTGTAATAATTTGCAGCGTTTTTAAATAAATAATATGATAACAACAAGAATTAGCAAATCCGGAGGTTCGCTGCCGGAATCTCTAAGAATCATTCATTACCTGCTCCCGTCACAACCCTAATCTTCAAGATTACGCAATCCTCACATCTACGTCTCGGCGTACCCCTAGGACGTTTACTCGTTTGGTTTAGCGCTGATTATCTTTCTCATAATTATCTTCATCCAGTCCAAAAAAAAACTTAATAACCAAATTAATTCATGCTAATTTTTATTTGAATAATTTAAATTTCTATTTATAAATTGTTGAATCATTTGACAAATTTTAACATTAGTGTGCAAATTTACCAAAGTGTCATTACAAATGCTTTGAATTTATTTATGATCTGTAATTTATTTATTTTGTTTAAATTTTGATTAAATATTTTTATCATTGACAATTCGATGTAAAATTCAATGCATCTTTTTTATATATATTGCATATCTTATCATAATTATGTAGCGTCTTGTTCCGACAACTACCTCTTTAGGTATTGAGGATAACAAACGGTTTCATCGGTGAAAGGGAATGGAGGTTCACTGTTAGGAAAGCCTAATTATTCCTATACGCCCTTTGACATTTGTTTAGTCCCCTTAGTATGTATAGTTTTGTTCCATTGATCTCAATCTTACCAAAGGTTAAGTTATTTGTATGTCTTATTAGCATCCTTAAGGCGACCACTTACGATCACTCCAAATGGAATTATGAACCGATGAAGTAGAGCGAATGGAGTGCTGGGGACGAAAACTATTTCAAGGGCCCCACTGATATCCACTCCACTCCATTGTCTCGTTTCTATCGACAGCTTTACGCTATTCAGGCTCCCATTTTCAAAGCTATTCCGAATTCATAAATACTACAATTCCAGGCATTAATAAGAAAAATTATCTGTGAATATTATGCAAATTATTTTAGTAGTTCAGAAGCGTAGAATCAGCACATTACTACCCTCAATTCCTTATAGATTATTTCAGTCACAGCTTTCTTCAATAAAATGGAAACAGTTGGTAAATACGTAATTCATAATATTTTCAGTCTACAAATACTTCAATTTACAGTTTAATATAAATCTTGAGAATTAATGGGATATAAATATAGCCTCTACAGATGCAAAATATTAAATAAATTAATCTTTATTCAGAAAAATAAAAAATCGCTGCTTACAAACCTCGGTCCACCGACTACCGTCCAAACCGAAATTCATTAGATCACCCTTAATACAATCCTCCCACCTACGTTTCGGTCCACCCCTCGGACGTTTACCAGTCGGCTCAGCGTTTATTAACTTTTTAGGAATTCGTTCGTTACTTACAGGGTACATCCTCCGCAATTCCGCGTTGTATAACCTCCTAAATTCTCCAGTTGACTCATCCTTTTTCGGACCAAATATTTTACACAATAGCTTATTCTCGAAGATCTTAAGGCGTTGTTCGTCCTTCAAGGTTAGCAGCCACGTTTCACACCCGTACAGAACTGTAGGCAAGATAATAGTTTTGTTTTGTTTTATCTAGAATATTTTGAAATTTGATTTTCCCGAAAGCTGGCTATTTAACTTTCTTTTTCAACATCGTATATGTTGTTCACTGATCATTTAAGATTTAGTATATATATATATACATATATATATATATATATATATATATATATATATATATATATATATATATATATATATATATACACTAAATCTTAAATGATCAGTGAACAACATATACGATGGCCTACCCAATCAGGTGTTGACTTTGAAAGATATGAAAGGAGGAGTTGATATAGAAAGGCTTATGGTTGTCAGTCTTTACTTTATTCAACCCTCTTTGTCTTAATTCAATCAACTACTCAGTTATCCTCCCAATGTTATGGTGGTACCGTTCCAGGTCTAGCTCTTATCCTTATAGGTCTGGAAATCGAATACGTTCTTTTTTTTTTTTTTTTTAATCATTTCCTTTGTTTCTTTTCCTTCAGAATTCTTTTTCTTTTCTTAAATGATGGTGAACAATTCTGTTATTTTTTCGTATTTATATATATATATATATATATATATATATATATATATATATATATATATATATATATATATATATATATATATATATATATATATATATATATATAGCAGACCTATATATAGCAGACCTTGCTATATATATATATATATATATATATATATATATATATATATATATATATATATATATATATATATATATATATATATATATATACGCTATGAATCCATTTGGATATGTAGCAATGACTGGAACACAACTAAGGCCTAATATTTTTCATGCCGGGCATCTGTTGGTTTGGTTTCGTTAGTTCGTGGCACAATTGAATCTGTTCCTCTTGCTTGCTTTTGTTTTCGACCCTTTGTTGAAGATCATTGTCAGTCAGTCCGCTGTCCCGTCTCCTGCTGTAAGAATCATCGAATGGAGACTTGTTTGGTATTTTTCTCTGTCAACAGGATTGGCGTTTCCCATTTTGTTGTTCGTTTTCTGAAGTAACACAGCTCAGTTACCGGTTTGCATGTTACATCTTTTTATATTATTCATATTCTTGCGCCTTATTGAATCTCATTTGATACCCTACTGTGTTTATAACTTATCTCGTTCATCGTCTTTATCTAATTCTCCGCGGATAATGCCTGACCATATCCTGTTAGATAATGGCTCTAGCGTGATTGTAACTGTTTCGCTGTTTTGTCTCGGGCACGTGACTTCAATGGAATCTAGCCGCTATCACCTGGACTTAGCAATGGTCTGTACAAGCTATTCAATCTATTTAAAAAGAAAAATGGTTTAAACCAGCTAATCTATCTAATTAAGTAACCTATCATTTATATTCTTCAAGTTTTGTTTAAAATCAGTTAGTGGCTGCTATCCCTATAATTATTTTCTTAATTGCATTTACTGTTAGTCAAAAACCGTTGATGTTACCTGTTGAGGCACGCATGCATACCCGAACTGTATTGCGGGTTAAATGTCTTGGATCCATTTCATCGATAGATTCGAAATTGTGTTCAAAACGAATTTCTCGTTATTCCTATCCTCCGAAATAGATTAACTTCTTGCATATATTGTTACATGTTCTTATATTTTATTGTAGCGTCATCATTTTTCTGCTGCTCGGTTCGTTTTAGGTCTCACATGCAGTTGGCCAGATCTTTATTGGCGGCACGGAATTTCGATAGGATAATTGCTACGAGTTTTTGAAACACGCGAATAACAGATTTATCAGTAACGGTGATTAGGGAACCTTATTTTTCCAGCTATTCTTTTTATAAATCAACTTTATTTTAATTTATGATTTGCCTCGTAAACAAATGAGCCGTCTAAGAAGCTTTTTTTTTTTTACCTTCCTTGTGAGTTGAATTAACAAGAATTTAGACAAAGATATAGCATAAGATACTATAAAGGACTCTCGCGTGTATATGTTGACTCTGGATCCACCTCCAACACCTCAGGACTTTGAGGAAGAAAAATGTATAGTGGATTTGGGACCGATGGGTAGGTCAGGGTTCGTTATCGCCAGACCTTGCTATCTGGGGGTTCATCTGAATTGTCAATGACGGATCCAATAATATCGTCTCCTATCTTGTTTCTTCCCTCAATGGTGGTCATAGTTAATAATCGACATTGCAGGATGTCTATTCTTGCCCATGAAAGTCCTCTTGTAACCAGTTTTACAGCAGTCTTATAGTTAATATTCTAGTGCCTGTGTTGGTACAGTAGCTATGGCTGCTAATAATATAATTATTATTGGTAAAAAATCAGAGTCTCTTTTTGTTTTCTAGTTCAGTAGAGAGTTTATCTGGGCGAGTAAAAATCATTGAAGGGACGGTCCATAGGTAGTCATTTATTAAATATGAAATGAAATAGCCTTTAAAGAGTATACATATAATGAACGAAATTAACAGATCCTCATTTTTTCCCCTTATCTTGCATTGGCCTTCCCTTAAGGGAGTATATTAAACATAAAATTTGAAATAGTGTTCAAATTAAAAAAAAGGAACTGCAACAAAACTTAACATGTTATTTAAATTTTCTTGCACTTAGCATTATTTAAGAACAAAAAATATTTTTTTCATAGAAATGGAAAGTAAAACATATATTTTTAATGTTTCAAATAGTAAATAAATAATAAAAGGCTTAGCCTACCTGGAGGTTTTATACCGATAACACCAACTGAACTCCATCAAAACCCAAATCATCGATATCAGACTTAAAACAATATTCCATTGGTTTTATATATATATATATATATATATATATATATATATATATATATATATATATATATATATATATATATATATACAAGAAATAGTAATAGTTCATAGGTATCGATAATCATACGAAACACTTACATTTTAATTACGACTACTGATTAAAAATGTATTTTTAGAGATCCATATTGTGGGCAAAAATTAGTGATACGAGTCATATAATTTTAGACGTCGAACTTTAGAGTTATTCCAACTTCAACTTGTGGATCCGCCATTTTCTAACTACGCGATGAAGTTCAAACAGTAAGACTATACAGAGCATTGGAAACTAGGAGAGAGGAAGGTAACAGGTTTAATATAGTGATTAAGGGTAGGAGTTGAGGGAGTCAGTTGGGCAATGTAAATCCCATGCTTATCTTATGTAAATGTCTGGTCCCCTCTATCATCACTACACTGCAAAAATTCATTCCGGTCAAAACCTCATTAGGTTTTCTGATTTGTGTCCATCGTCTAGTTTTCGTTTTGAGTTTGCAAGAGTCTTTTAAATTTGAGTGAAGGCTGTCTCTCAGGCATGGTGCTTTGATTGGTTTTTTCCCAAAATATAATTTACGAAGCCATCTACATTTCCCCTTGACTCCTAATGTTACCCCCTTTTTTATTTATTTTTGTGTCAATAAACTATTGTTATAATGAAATGTTACAATCCGTCACATTAAAAAATTGCAATAAATCAATTAAACAATTACGAAATAAATAGAATTAATAATATTAAAAAAGAAAAAAAAAACATGTCCAACCCAACCCTCACTAATTGGCAATTTAACAAAACTATTGTAGGTAATAACAACGTAAAAAATAACAACTTGTCCCTAAAAAATAATAATTTAATGAAATATTCTTCCATTTTTTTAAATTTAATTTCAAATATGCGAAAAATTTCACCCAATGTCGTATTGGTGTATTTATAGTTCATTGAGGCATATCCGGTCGTTAGCATGCAATCCTCCGTTTGTCTAGCGTGGAATTAAGGCGAATCAATGCACTTTGCATTCTCACCTAGGGATCGACCTCGCCTGGGTGCATACTTAGGCAGTAGGCCAAACGGCTGACTGTCTCTTTGGTTTTTAGAGAAATTTAAAAAGCTGTTGGGTATTTGAAGGACTGGTCTTAACTGAGAGTGAAGGTGAGGTCCGCTACGGTCAAGGACCCCCTCGGGATTCTCGCATTCTCCGCCTCTGTACTTTCGTCTGTCTCTATGCCTTTATAATACCTTGTCCAAATATCTCGTCCATCTTCAGCCCTAATGGTCTGTGCTAGTTCCGAGGCTCATGAAAAGACAAATCTCGAGTTTTAACAGATTTCCAATTCTAATTGTTCTTAAAAGAGCCCGCAAATAAATCATTCCGGATTCATTCTCTGTATAAAACTTTTATCAAAATGGTTCCTAACGCCATTCAGCCTGGAACAATTCAACTTAAGATCACTTAGGTAGTAATTTTAGCCTCTTCAATATCCTCTCTTTCTTCTAAACTAATCGTCCCTTCTTTTTTCAAAGTAATGCACGCCTTGAGTTCACTTCCTAATTTTTAGTCGTATTTTAGATTGTTGCACTGTATCGAAGGTCATCGGACAGGAGTGGTCTGAAATTCGAGACATAGGATTGCTTTCCAGGCAGAAGAATAGTATATAAGTAAGGGTAAATTTCAGTCCAACTTTTTGGTATGTTTAACTGAAATTTCGCGGTTAAGATTTTGCTCACTTCTACAGCCCCTCCTAATTGAATTAGAGGGTTGGAAATGTGTATGAGAATTGAGTTATTAGAAAAGTGCCTTTTGGGGGATTCAACCTTTTTCCTCTTAACCCTGCGGTTTTTAAAGTTTTACGCACCCCTAGAAATCCTCCAAATTTGTTTAAAACTGGTTGTATTTGAAAGATAATTGAATTCGCTACAAAAAAATCAAAAAAGGAATCGGGCCAGTATTAGCAAAGATAGGACATCTGTTAGGGTTTTTTTGCCATATTTTAGTCGTATTTTCTCTGAAATTTGTATGTGAATTGATACGGTGTTAGAAAAATGCCTTCTTTTTTTTTCTCCCGCTATTTTGATATTTTCAATTTTGTATTGTAGTGAAAATACACGACCTGTTTGGATTTTAAATGTGCATGTCAACTGAAAATACACGACATTAGTGACGGAGCTCTGCTCACGTATTTTATTATTTAGCGGCATTCGTGCAGTTATAATATTGTTTTGGCTTTGAGTTATTTTGCTCTTAAGAGATTTCATTGTGCGTTATTTTTTCTTTTAACAACTTGGAATATTTCAGATTTATCGTTTACCAAAGCAGTCCCTATGTCTCGGATCTTGAGCAAATGTTTTAGTTCAGATCGATTTGTGTTTGTCGTAATATAACTTCATTTTAAACTCCAACTTGAGAAAACCATTTGATGTTCATGAAGTAGAGTACCATTTAAAAAAATTTAAATTTTAGTTTGTTTTTTCGTTTTTATCTAATGAATTGTCTGAAAATATAATTTTTCTTCCGAAAAAAACACTTGAGTGAGTTTTATAGAAATTCAATTTTTTTAAATAAAACCCAAATTTATGCTTTTTAATATAAACTTTCAAATGAAATTCATTCTTTGGATCCACTGGAACTGGTGACTCAATAATTAGCCCTGACTGCTCACGAAACGAAAATACATTAGATTTTTTTTCTCAGAATTTTGTATACGGTTAACTTACTAACATGAGTGTTAATGACCTGTATGCTTTACGCACTCCCCAAAAAAACAAAACAACTATAAACATTAGATTATTCTATAATAATTATAACGAGTTTAGAATTAAATATTAGAAACAATAAAATATGTTTTAATAATGATTACATTAAATTAAGAATGATAACAAGTTATTGAAGAAAAACTGGAAATATAATTTGGTAATGCTTCGGTCGGAAGAAAAGGGGTAAGTAGAAACTTAAGGTTCTTTAATAGGTCATCAGCAAACAACACACCCATTCGGCCTTTTGTGACCTATTAATTCTTAGTAATAATACCTTTTGTGACCTATATCACCCCTGCGAGCCTATGCCACCTTCTCTCGGCGCCATTCGTTAAGATTTCTTGAGTCCCGTCTTCTTACTATTAAAAATAAGTTGTGGATTTTGTTGTAAAATAAATTATTTAAAATATTTTATCGAATTTTTTTTTTTTTTTTATATATAGTCTATTCTTTTTTTGTACTTTATAATATGCTTTAAGATTAAACCAATACATTCCTCATTCCTAAAAACAATAGAACATTAAAAACTTGCTGACAATAAGCAAATATTGGGAAAATATCCACCGTTGTCCGCCATTTTGGCCAAGTCCGTTGCACTAACTTTCTGTAAAGACAAACAGCATTTTTTTATTATTATTTTTTTTAATGCTTTATTTATTATAGAAGACAAATTGGTGGATATGGGTCTCTTTTGGAAATGGGGATGGAAGGGAGGGGACAAAACGAAGACTTAATCCACCTATTATAATGATGATTTTGAAAGTTTTTCGTTTGTGTTCATGTTAGTTCATTTACTACTATTTTTGAGTGTTAAATTTCTTCCGTAGATTTTATAACATTTAAATAAAGTTGATCTTTAAGTATTATTTTTTCTCATTTAAATAAATTAAATTAATTCAATCAATTCATGACACACGATCTCAGAAACGAGGCTTACTGAATCGATTGCCGCCATCATAGTATTTGATGTAGGGTGATCAGATATTTTTGAGAAGATATTAGATTCAAATTTCGTAACGAAATTGGGTTCGAAATTTTGATTGTCCCAGTTAGTGTATAATTATTTATATTGTTTTATGAAATGTATATCATATTATTATTTATGGTTCTGGATTTAATGACTTTTATATTTAATTTCAGGTTTTCGACAACCAAGATATTTTTCTTTTATTCTGGTAAAGCTACTAGTTTGTTTTATGAAGGCCATGTGATATATGGTTAATAAAATGGTTACCAGTCGAACAATTATATAATTAATTTATGAGAAAATGAATTTAAATTTTCTAGATAAGACCGTGATTTCTTTACTGAATAGCCTCTCAGTTATCCGCCTGAGTTCAATTCGAGATCCGACTTCTTTTGGTTGTCATTGACGATATCGTCATAAATTTAATCACAGACAGTAAAAAAAAAAATTATTGCTTTGAACTGAACATTATTCATAAATACTGTCATTACTGAGAATTCTACGTTTCTCTGTCTTCTCTCCAATGCGATTTTTGGTCTATCGTTCTTAATACTTACAGACTTGCTCCAACTGGACTCGTGCGTTGGAGGCTAGTAGTTGTAGCTGGTTCGAGCGTTCGGCTAGACCGGGGTCAGGTTCAGCTGTAGTAATTAAGGAAACAAAAATAGGAGGATGGCTGTCCTACATTCCTTCTCTCCTTCCAATTTCTGCCTCTCTCTGTCCTCCCTATTTTTATTAATTTGGTTTCTATAAATAAGCCTAAATCACTATTTTTATTAATAAATAAGCGAAGTTATGAATGAAAATGAACTTTAATCATCCTCTTGGTATTTTTTTAAATATTTGCAATTATTCGTGCAGTCGATTAAATAAAAGAGTTTTTGACGCTTCGATTGTTCTGAAGTTGTAATGAGCACTGTTGATAATTAGTATTGATTCAATGAATCTATTAAAAACTTTCACGCATTGGATAAGAAATGCGTTTAATGGGTTTGATTTTCGTTTGGCATTAATTCTCAACTGTCATTGTTGTCTTAATTTTTCTTTTCAATTCTTCCGAAGGTAAATTTTTTATTTTTTGTTTTTGTATATTGGACCTAACACCCTTATTCAATCCCTTTCTTTAACTAAGGCAAGAAAGTTAAATAAGTTCCTGTTATTTCTTACTAGAGCGGAGAGTGAGGAGGGGTTATCTATAGATTACCGACTATTCACAGCGGTAAGTTAGCCATTTGTTTTATGTGTCCATCATTAAATAAATCTTTATCATATTAGGCCTTAATCGGTCCCATTTAATTATTTAAATTATCTTTCTCTTCGTTTTAATCATATTATTTTCTATTATCAATACTCGTTAATTATAAATAAATTAAAATCATACTGCTTGACGAATCCGTAGACTCTATAGAATATTCTCGGACTTTTTAGTAATCGACATGTCCTGGATTCGAAAAATAATTTCTCTCACACCTTAAAAAAAATTGTATTTTTCTCGCATCTCTTAATAAGGTTTTTTTTTTTTTTTTTTTTTTAAATTTCATAAGGAGTTATGGGTTCAAACTGGAAAAATAATATGGTTATTATTTTTATGATGTGATATGTGTGTTATCGCAGTGAACTAACGTGGTGTATGCATAAAGAATGTATTTCTATTAATAAATTTTATCATGAATAAGTGCTGCGTCTATCCACTCTTCTGAGATGTTGCATTATTTTCAATTGCGATTCGCAACTCGACGAGTATTTCCTTCCGCTCCTGTCTGCTCTTGGTGACAGGTTACCCCCTTGGGAATGAACCAAAGTTGTCCTGTAGATAAACGCTGTAGAAGAAATGGAGGTGCTTTAAATCAGGTGACTGAGCAGGCCAGAACATCGTTCCACTATTGACCACTTGAGCGGAAACCGGTTGCTCTTCTTTTATCTTATCGTGAATCGTCGGACTATCCGTTTTCCCCTGCATTTAAGAAAAGAGCTCTTTTAAGTAGTTCTGGTAATTATAAGTATAATTGTGAAGATCTTAGGATTCTAAAATTATCCACGAGGCCTGTATTGTAAATATCAAAATAAAATTTTAAAATCATTTAATTCCTTTTAGTGCGTTTTTAATTTGTAATTATTTATTTATCAGTTTCGGAAATTTGAGTTGCCTGTCTACAAACTGACTCTTTCCAGTGAATAATGTCATTTATATTTATTATATAACATTTCTGTTGAGCATTTTGAATAAGTTCCTATAAAATAATTTTTAGTTCGAAGAGGATGATGTTCCTTATTGGTGCTAACGAATTTAAGAAAAAAATGTTTTTTCTCTTTGTGTTAAGTTAAGATAAAATATTAATATAACGTTTTAATTTGGTCATAGAATCCCATTAAAGATTTTTTGGAAGTTTCCAACAGGCTACGATGGCTGATAACTAAGGGTGCGTTGATATTAGATCATTAGTTAGTTATTGATTTTTGTTAATTGGGAATGGCGCTGATGCGTCTTTAATATGAAAATCTTTTTATTAAATGATGATTATTAAAAAATTCAACGAACTCTTGAGAATTCAACACAATTACTGTAATTCTTAAATCTCAAATTTCCAGCGTATTCTTCAGCATAGAATTTCGGTTGGACCCGGACTTATTCTAGCATTAACCACCAGTTTCTTCTGTTTGGTTTTTTAAACATTTATTTTGTGTTTTGTTTTACTGCCTTCCGATAATCAGACAGCAAATAGAACGGTGTACACACACTATAAAGCAGCCTCGGTTTCCGACACGTCAACCAGTGGCGCATGCAGGGTGAGAGATTGGGAAATATACCCACCCTCCTTCCCTCCCAAATATAAGAAAAAATATGATTTTCATACCTGTCAACATAAGTTTTGTATTTTGAGTAATGTTTTTGATAATTTTTTAACCAATTTTCATGCTTATGTTTTTATAACTTACTCCCAATTTGGCGTTTATAGACTTTTAGTTGATTGCCAGCGTTATTCTTATCAAATCTCCTCCTACGCCCGAAAAAAAAAAAAAAAATTCATATGCCCTTGATGTCTACTTCCATAGAAAAGTCACAAGAGTATCTTCATCAATATCCCTCAAATTCTTCCTTCAAGATCTCCTATAGCAACTTGGTGACTTTTATGAAGCTCTCATCAATATTCTTTCTTATAGCTAGTAACTTTCAAATCGACTTATGTCATCCTCTTCGATGCTTGATGATCCTGAATCTTCGTCCCAGTATCTTCATCTCATATTAGCAGAGAACGCTCATTTGTCAAATGCACAGCACTCAGATCCATACTTAGGTCAGTATCCATCTGATCAATTTTTGGTATTTCCATGTATTGACCTGTTTTGATTAGGTTCTTAGAGTGCAAAATAGCAAAATATGATTTATTAATGATAATTAAGGCAGTCGACGTTCCTGTATTTTTAGTTAAGAAGTAACAACTCAATAAGCGGTCGACTGACAAATATGGTTTATATAAAATATAAACCAAGCTCCTAACTTATTATCAGTATCGTATATGATAAATTATGCAATATTCCCGAGAAAAAAAAATAGAAGTACACTTAACAGTTAATATTTCATTTTGGTTAATTATTTTCAATAATGACACTTTGTAATTGACCGAGAAAAACAAATTTAACCAAGTCACCCTCAAAATTTCAAATTTTATATTTCAAGATACGTAGAAACAAAAACCGAATAAAAAAAAAAAAAAAAATCCGTCCGTTCGCATCTGTGACATCTCCGTGACTAATGGGCCGATTTTTTTCAGATTTGGTATCGAAGTCACAGGTCATCCCAGGTTGAACTCGATATTACCATCCGCCATTTTGTTTCAAATGGAACAACCGATCTATTAGAGGTTGCATATGCCCATATCTTGATCATTTATAAAGATAGAGGAAAAATAAAAAGGTTTTTAGAATCATTATACCAAATCCTAGAAAAAATTATTAAAACTTCTGTTTTTTTTGTTTTTTTACATTCAACTCAGAAGTACCTCCGATGAAGATAATTTTTATGGCAGATCCAGTCCACTATAATCACTCAATTTCTATTTATCCTCTAAAAAGTCTTTGAAATTTCGATGTTTTATAATGAGAAATAGTAGATTTTTATTTTAAATAATACATATATTGCTGACAACGGAAGCAGAGTGGCATTGAACAGTGTAGAGAATTCTGTCCTTGCCAAAAAGGAAATCAATTTCCATAAATCACAAAGAACAGGTTTGATGGTGAATTCACTTCTATTCCATACTCCTCAATGGCCTTCACATTTTTGAATTCGTTTAATGCTGATTTTTACTCTTGTTAAAAAATAAAGAACAATTGCTTGCTAAAGAACTTCCGAGTAACGTAAAAATTTATAATTTGAATGTAATTATTTAAATTTTAATCGATAGTAGTATGTGACGTGGCGGAGTTATTGATAGTCGTTCAATTGCTATTGTCGCTATAGATCATGACTGTATGGGTGCTAATTCTATTTAAAAATTAACGAAAATTGTAAGCTATTCAGATTGCCGCATTTTCTTGGAACAGAGGATTGAATTTCTAGAGCAGTTTTAAAACTTTGTTTTTTCAATCTCTCAGACTATATATTGGACTGTGTACCATTTTTGAAAAGCATTTAAAACCTTTGACTTTCCTAAAGAAATGCGTTTTGTTTATGTATTTTTTAAAAATAAAATTTGATTTAATTAAATTTCCTCCAAATGATTTCATTCACATTTGAAATTGTAAATGGAATGAATACCAAGTTATGCAGATAATAACTTGGTATTCTTTGCATTGGCTAGTTCAATCAGCTTTATCACGTGCTTAAACAATATTTTAAATAAATAAATGTTTAAATCAGTAGAAATAAAAATAATATTCAATATAAAATTTAATTCATCAATTGATACATGAAATATTCTATCATACTAGCAATTGTTGACTGGTCTTGACTTTTAATCCTTTGTCATGTTAGAGAAAGTTTATACATTTTGTATTTTAATCATATATAAAAAATTGTTCCCTGAAAGGCCGTTTTATCATTTCAATTAACAATTAAGTTATTTGTTTCCTTAGTTTACATTCTTATAATGAATAACATTATAGCAATTTTACCAATCTGACTGTGTGTATAGTGTTAATTATTCTGATTAGGTACTTAATATCTTTGGTTTATGCTATGTTTTAGGTGGTTTAAACAAATATCTGATGCAGCCGAGGCGTATAAAACAAAAGAAGGCAAAAACAAGCGGGTAGATGTAAGCTCTACCGAAGAACCCAGTGATATAGCTGATAAAAGCAAAGAGTATGTAAGACTTATTTATCAAAAACTGAATACTTGTTAAAAGTTCTCAGATTTGTGGAAATCTGAACACTGGTTTTCTTAAAGTTTTTTTTTACTGAAATATTGAGCAGTGCTCAGAAATTATTATTTACATGATTTTTGTTCTGAGGTTAGAAAACAAAAACTCAGTTATTAAATTTTTTATCAATCCTTTAGTTTTAAAAAAGAAGATAAAAATCTCTAACCTTTAATTTTTAAAAATAAGATATTTTGTACTTAAACTTTGTGTTGTTCATGTATTTATTAATATTGTTGATGTTTAGAATTGAAGATGTGGGAGAAAGTGATTTAATCACTCAGCAGGGAAGTCCAGTGCTGAATAGTACTCCTCAGCCTGAGTCTCCACAACCCCCTACTCCATCTCCAAGAGGTATCCATCTAATTCTATTATTATTTACACATGTCTATGTCCTAGCTAACTTATTCATTAGTTGTGACATAAACACAAGTGGCTTTGCCAGGAGATTCCTAAGGTAAAGAAATAATAAATCTCTAAAGCTCTGAAAGAAATAAAAAAAATAAAAGCTCTAAAATAGAAAATTCGGATTTAGGAGGCATTGATAGTAAGCTGACAGTGTGTTCAATTTTTATCAGTTTTTATGTTTAAAAATATGATTTTACAAATAAAAAAATTAAGATTTGTCAATTTTTTTTTTACTTCCGTGCATTTTTCTGTTTTCCACTGTTATTGACATCACTGATTTTGACATAAATCAAATACTGTAGGCCTTTCTCTAAATTCTTCTCTTGTGGCGGTGACTGAAAAAACTTAGAGCATGCCAAATGGTAATTTACATAATTGCCTAATAGATTGATTATCTAATTTTCATTACTTACCAATACATTTTAAGAAAAATAGGTCATTATAACTATAAACTGAACCATTCACTTCCAATTTTTTTTTCTTTTTAGTTTTGTTGTCGGGTGAAATATATATTACAAATGACGTTTCATTGAAAATGTTGATATAAATTTTACATTTCTAAATTTTCTAATATTTTTAGATATACCTTTTCGCTTCTCGCTAATAAATGAATAATATTAGGTGTGTGTATATATATATATATATATATATATATATATATATATATATATATATATATATATATATATATATTTATGTGTGTGTGTGTGTGTGTGTGTGTGTGTATATATAAATGAACAAAATGAACTTATTTCTGACTCTAAAATAATAATAATGATAATAATCTTTGGATATTATTATCTGTGCAATTTTATTTTATTTATTTTCTATATTATGGAATAATTTTTGTTAACAAATCACATAATGTTATATTTCATAGTAAATTATTAATAGTATATAAATTTTTCTATATTATCTTCTTTTGGCCTCTAATTTTCAATTTAAAATTAAACAGTATAAAGATGATCTGTTTTTAGTCTTGTATGGTAAATTTTATAAAATTATTTATATTTTTTAATAATAATTATTTAAAATTTAAATTATTCATCTCCAGTTTTTTTATGCTATTGTATTCTTAACGCATACTGAATGTTTTATAAAATAAAATAAACAGCATCTATTGATTTGAAATTTTTTTTAAAATTATTATGAATTATTGTTAACCTAATTACAATGACAGAGTAAGAAGATTGAGTAAACTTTCTAGACATCTGTTGTTAGCATCTAATCTGTTAGCTATTTGTCAATAAATTTAAAATATTTTCCTAAATATTTCGTATATTACTCCAGTTAGCGAGAGGGTGAGAAATGATGAGATGTTGGCTACCTATACCGAAGAGAGTTCCCTTGTTGAGCCTTCAGAAGTCGTCATTTCGCAGCGAGATATACACACTGCTGAACCTGTCCTTACACCTTTAGGTTGGTATTGCTCTACTCCATTATTTAGTTATAATTAAGATAATATGGTCTGAATCTGGATTGTACAGTATATTATTTGTACATAGTTCTGGGTAGTTCTTGTTTTTGGTATGGCTTTATTTTTGATTATTTTATTGATAAGTATATTTAAATTGGCTATTCAACTTCCAGAAATGCTTTAAAAATTAAAACAAGTATTGACATTTATAGTTCTGTTACTTGGAGTAAGTAACTGTAAGTAATTATGCACTAATGCTACAATTTAAACATATTTTTTCTAAATGCAATTGTTTATTCTATAATGAAAAGGTTTGTTATTGATCACATTCATTGTTAAGTAGAATAATTTACTTCCAACTATTTATTATTACTAAATTTGTAAAGCATACCTTTGTAAATGTACCGAAGGTATTTTTATTGATTTATGGATAGCCAAAGAACTGCATGGTTATCCAAAGTTATGAAATAAGTGTTAATTATTGGGGATATTATATAAATTAGTTTACCTAATTAGATGGGACGTTTATGGGTTTGAATTAATATTTATATACCCCTGCTTGATTTTAAAATTAACTAGTATTAATCTAAAATTTCAATCTAAGACTTATTTAGATTATATGCCATAACTAGGGTTAGGATTTTTGTGATGTTTTACATATTTCTACCAAAGCAAAATTTTTACAATTCTTCTCGACCAAAATCCTTTTCAAGCAAACTTTCAAGAACTTTTATTTTACATATTTTTAAATATTTTATCTCTTTCTCACATTTTTAAATATTTTGGATATTTCGGCTGGAAAAACATTTCTTTTAACATGATTTTAAATTACTTATTTTTTATAAAAATTCTGAAGATTTAGGAGGCAAAAAATTATTGTACATCAGTTGGAGGGGGTTAACCAAATAATTATTCTAGGAGCATTATGTGTTGTCGATCTACTTCTTTCAAACGTATGTGAACCTCCCTGCCGGCAGGCCCTCTCCACTATAGATGTTAGAAAAATATATCGTACCAATATATATCGATTTTTGTCTGATAGTTTTGATTTGATGTATTGTAATATCGATGTTATAAATTTTAGAATTGATAACCGATATTTTTTCCAAAAAAATTTGAATAAACAAAAAAAATGTCTACAAGAACGGCGGTTTCGACAACCAAAAAACCAATAAAAACTTGAAAGTGGACTATTAGTGTGGTCTGTTGGTTTTACTATCTATAGTGCCTTTGCTGAAGTCAACCGTCATCGAACAGTTTCAACAACATTTTCGGATATTGCTATTTGTTATTGTACTTGACTAAGTGTGTTCCATTTTCAGTTTCGGTTCAAATTTGTTCTTGATTTTTGTTCTTTTGGAAAGTTTCATTATCCCAATGTTGACCAGCTGGTGTCTACAGTAAAACATATAATTTTATAACATGTAGATGTTTTTAATGAAATGTACTGACTTAAATTTACCTCCAGAACAAGTCACAACAAGGTGGCGACGGGCACTTGAATTGAGGCAGCGGAATATTATTGCCCCTTTGAAAATACATCATATCAAGGCTCAGTCCCAATTCTGTCGCTATTAAAAAAACCTGCCTGCTGTTTAGTTCCCCATCTCTAAAGAAAGTTTTGGCAAATATAAGTCTTATCTAAGACATTCACACAATTAGAAACTAAAAATATTGCTGTGGTTGAAAATTTGAAGGTGGTAAGAGGAGAAGCCATCGAGAAGCTTTTTGATTTATTGGAAGTAAAGGGGAGCCTATAAAACAGAAGACTAAAGATTTCATAAAAAAACAAGAAACAGGCCTAGATATAATTCAAAGTACTGCTGATGTTCTCCAGGGCAGAAACAAACAGGTAGTAGAAGAATCCACCGAATAAGATGCTAAGGAAATTCGCTCATTTAAGTTTGTTCCCATCACCTCAGTCGACATAGAAAGGTCATTTAGGTTATACAAAGCAATTCTGAGGGACTACCGACGGAGATTTCTCTTTGAAAATCTAAAAATAAACCTGATTTGTGCCAATTTGATCTGTATTTGGTGAATTGACTAATTTGAATTTTTTTGTTTTTTCTTTAATTTAATTTTCTTTGTTCCTTCCGTATTTTTAAAATACATTTTAAATACTATAAAGTACATGTAAATAATGTTTTATTGGTGTATTTACAATGTTTTTAATAAATATTTTTTACTTATATTTTTAAATATTTCTGAAATAATAACCACATAAATATGCACATATTTTATATGTTATACCACATAAAAATCCTAACCCTAGTCATTACATGTTATAAAATGAATAATTATTATGATATATATATATATATATATATATATATATATATATATATATATATATATATATATATATAAAATATATAAAATATTATACATGTCATTGAATGTTATGTCAACCGATTTCACTATTGTATAAATGCAATGTAAAGTCAATGGTTTAGGTATTTTACTTTTACTCACTTTAGAAGTTTCACTAATAATGTTTATATTAATTAATCTTTATCTTGTTTATCCAGAAAAATTAAGGCGTAAAGATGAAATAGTTCGAGAAGCTCTCTTCGAGAAACAGGTATTGGTTGCAGATATCCTTCACATTCCCAGAGAGGAGTTTGATGCAATAGCAGATCTTGCTGGAGAAGCTACTACTGGAGACAAAGACCCTTCTGAATTGATACTGGCAGCAGTTCAGCAAGGTTGGTTCCTCGAATTCTTTTTAAATTTATTCCCCTTCCTTATTTAAAAATAGTAAAATATTATTAATCCTCTTTATTCATTGTTCAATTTTTTAGAATTTTTAATTACATTAATGAAATCATTTGAAAAGGTTCTTTACTTTCTTAAATTAAATTATGTATGTATTAGTAAAGTGTATTTAACAATTTCTTTATCTTCCAAAACTTTTGGCTTTTCACTATCATTAAAAAGTTATAGGCAATAGAAAAATGCGAAACATAATTATCAAATGTTATGAGAAGTAGAAATTATTTTTAATTGTGCTGTCTCTTAACACAAACTTATTAAAATTAAATTCCTCCAACAGGATGTCTATATATATATATATATATATATATATATATATATATATATATATATATATATTATATAGTATATATCTTATGGACATATATTAGAACTTTATATTTTATGGCTTTGAGTTAATAGCTTTTTTCAAATTGATACAGTTTCAATCATTATGTTATGTATAATTTAAAAATGGATATTTTATATTGCAGCTAGTAATCTCTCATCAATTGTAAATGAAGCTCTAAGAGTTAGCGAAGAGGAAGTTGTAAGTGCTACTGTGAATCCTGGACACATTCCATCTGTTCCTGCACATAAACTTTATTCAATCGTAAATGCCTTGAACTCTCATCTCTCCCACCTACTTGTGAGTATATTTATTGTTTATATGCAATACTAACGAAAAAACAATGTATAATTTAGGTGTTGTAGGTATAAAAAACAATCGAATAAATCTATTAGCAAAAATAGACCATTTTTTAAAATATTAATAGATAGTTAATTTTTATAAAAAAAATATGATTAATAATTGTTTAAATTTTACTAGTGTTTCATTAATCAATATTTGATTTATCCATTTTGTTTTTAGAATGTAATGAATGAGAGAGATGAAGAAAGAGAAAGGTTAAGAAAAGAGCTCCAAAAATCTCGAGAACGGATTCATGCTATGCATGAGAGACATGAACATAATGGTGATTATCAATTTATTTTGATGTGCTTTAATTTATTGATATAACTATTCTTATCATTGGATTGTAAATTTTTTTTACAGGTTTCCTAGAGCAAGAAAATTCCCAATCTGAGAATGTACAACCCCCTCTTTCTTCTGAGGTTAGATATTTATTTAATACGATTTTATTATAAAAAGTAAAGCAGTTAGATTTATTATGAATGATAAGTGTTTTTGCATAAGTGAAATAATGAATTATTAAGGTAAAATAAAGAAAAAAAAATTAATTCAAGAAATTTATTTTTAAAAATACATACAAATGTACAAACTAAATTAAGCCCTTGCTTGTCGATATCAAGAGGAATTTGTCTTTTTCTGCACAACATTCATTTCTTTCATCTACCATTGTTCTTTGCTGACAAGATAAAAGCATGAGTTTGCAGAGCATTGAGATTCTGTGCTCATTATTTTTGTCCTTAATATTATCCAGCAGCTATGTCACTACCTATTTATGCTAGAGAGCTTAAAAGCATTTTACTTCCTTGATGAAGGGGCTGGGCTGGGTTTCAAGGTTGTAAAAATCTCAGCCTTTGCTGAAAATCGGATCGAAGTTGCGGGTCATACAGTTATTTATAAATAACAAGATTTTTCCCTTGTTGTTACACAATTTAGCTATTCACTAACTGAAGTCATTCCTTGAGTTACTCCTTATTGCATATGAAACTTTTGCTAAGATTGACTGATCAAAATAAACCATGCTTTTATTGCACTTCTTCGATTATTAGATGTAGTGGCTGAGCCTGTTGAGGCAGCACCTCAGCATTCGCGACAGAGCCATGTCGCAATCCAATAATTAACTTTAAACTATAAAAAAATATATAAAAAAAACCAATTGAACTTTTTTCAATAACCAATTGAGGTTTATCCACGTTCTTTTACTAGTTCATTAATTAGAAAAAAAGTTATTGGGATAACTGCATCCATATCAATTTGATTATCAGGCGGAGAAATCAACCATCTCAGCATTACATGTCTTGTCAAAAAGATAGAAAACTCTATTGAGAATAAAGAGACAGCAATATGTGCATTTATGGATATAGAGGGAGCCTTGACAATATCTCATATGAAACCATAGAAAAAGCCACCAAGAGAATAGGAGGTAGTCAAGCTACCATCTCTTGGATCAAACAAATGCTAATAAACAGAAGCATTACAGCCAAGATAGGAGAAACAAAAGTCAAAATAAAACCCACAAAGGGATGGCCACAGGGAGAGGGAGGGGGGGTTTGTCACCTCTTCTGTGGAGGATTGTTGCTGACAGTCTCCTTAACAAACTAACCAATGAAGGTTTTGAAATAATTGGGTATGCCGATGACCTAGTAATAATCATAAGATGAAAGTATGAAAACATATTAAGGGAAAGAATGGAAAAAGCCCTGAATATTGCTTAGATAGGAACAGGGACTAAACATCAATCCAAGCAAAACAACCATCGTACCCTTTACCGGGAAAAGACCTCTTAACGTAGAACCAGTAATGCTGGAAGGGAAAAATATTAAAAGAAGTTAAATATCTAGGAGTAATCCTGGATCAAAAACTAACATGGAATGCCCAATTAAACAGAATCATAGGAAAGGCGAATGCTTCACTATGGATCTGCAAAAGTTTATTTGGAAAAAAATGGGGTATTAAATCCAAAATGACAGAATGGTTATATACTAGGGTCGTTCGACCCATGATAACTTATGCATCAGTAATCTGGTGGACAAAAACTAAGGAGAAAAAAACACAAATGAAACTGGAGAAAGTGCAGAGGATGGCTTGTCTGGGAATAACTGGAGCAATTAAAACTTGTCCCACAGCAGCCATAGAAGTGTTGTTGGATATCGCTACGTTACATATTTGGAT
The DNA here is from genome assembly GCA_948150685.1 of Rhaphigaster nebulosa. Lineage (NCBI taxonomy): Eukaryota > Metazoa > Arthropoda > Insecta > Hemiptera > Pentatomidae > Rhaphigaster > Rhaphigaster nebulosa. The sequence goes on along the minus strand of OX411308.1, from coordinate 91,575,841 downwards.
TCAAAAGGAGGCATTATCAAGTGCCTTTAGACTACAACGTACCTGGAATTATAAGCCAGGAAACTATCAAGGACATATGCAAATACTATGCAAACTGGAGGGTAAGGAGTTGACCATTTGCCCAGAAAACTAGATTTTAATAAGAAATTCAAAGTACGTATACAAGACAGAGAGATATGGAAGGAGGAAGGAAGGAAGGAGGTCCTGAATTCGAAAACGGTGCTGTTGTCTGGTATACAGATGGTTCAGTTTAGGAAGGAAAAGCAGGGGCAGAAATATATGGACCAAAATACAAAAGAACCCTTGGTATGAGAACATACCCTATGGTCTTCCAAACTGAAATACATGCAAAAGAAATCACAGCACGAGAAAATCTCAATAAGAGTCCAACGGGAAAAAACATATACATTATATAAGATAGTCAAGCAGCCATAAAAGCCCTAAACTCTTATACAATTAAATTCAGCTAGTCTGGAACTGCCTCAATATCTTAAAGCAACTAGCTAAAGGTAATAAAATTACCCTAATGTGGACCCCGGGACACGAAGGAAATGAGATAGCTGATGATCTAGCATGAAAAGGCTCAGATGCTATGCTAATTGGTCCTGAGCCATACTGTAGCATATCTACTAGAATAATCAGGGGAGAAATTGATACCTGTGAAACAAAAAAGAAGGAAACATACTGAAATTCTAAATCCGGTATGAAACAATCCAAACTCTTCATCAATTTGTCAAAAAGAAAAGGCAAAATTCTATCTAAACTTGACAAAGAATCAGTTGAGAACGATAACGGGTCTGCTTGCGGGCCATTGCCTGCTGAAATATCTTAAAAAGATGAAGATAGTGAAGAGTGTCCTCATGCCGTTTGTGCCTTGAGGAAGAAGAAAAAGCAGAACATATCTTTGGTCACCATCGTGTGATGATAACTAATGAATGTGAAAATAATTACCTTTCAAAAGACAAAAAAGAGATTTACCTTAAATTTATAACTTCCTCTTTGTGAATTTTTTGTTTTTATCTCAGCCAATTAACTTCTCTGAGTCCTAGATAAGATAAAATTTTATTTTGAAAATATGCTTCTGGTAAATAACTAAGGAATTCCAAAAATGTTATTTTTCACAATCATTAGTTGTACATGGTAGTAATGATATGTGATCTTGTATGATATGATCTGAGTAATGATATGATCTCTTCTTCTATCTTGATGATGCCTGAATTGGCAAAACATTGACTGGTTAGTTATTTATCGTCTGCTATTTGAGAGACCTAAGGCTTTGTCTTTGGAATCTTCCAATTATATCATATATATATATCTATATATTTTTATTTTTTTTCCTGCTGGCACTATAGACGATAGAGATCTTTGGCCGCGCGATGTGGTGTTCTTTCAGACACTTATTGCTTGCGGGAGCACAGATAGCCTGGAGGGGGTCACCCAACCTCACATTGCTGCGAACCATGGTTTCCACGGTGCAGCGGCAGAATGCCCATTGCTCCATAACCGGTCCCTTTGGGTCCAATTCGGCAATGTCCTTTCCACCGACTCACTCGGGTTCAAGGACAGTGATAAATCGGTCTAGATCCACGGATTATGGCAGTTCGGGGTCAGCAGACACACGAGGATCTATATTTCTTTCCCCGAAGCAGACTGTCCATGGACCAAATCTCCAGGCGGTTATTTTACGTCCAGGAAAACCACAACACAATTCACAATTAAGGTGTACAGGGCAGGGTCATCATTCCTACGCCCAGAATAGGTTAGATAGTTTATCAAATAAATAAGTTTATGTTTATCTAATGATATTGTTTTAATTTGTATTCTAGACTCTTCAAGATACTTTACCAGTTGAAACAGAAAACTCTGCTGAGGAAGAAGGTGATGAGAGCAGTCAACTGTTACCCTAGCCAAGAATTCAGCCCCTATATTCTTTAAAACTTCCATTTGAAGCCCGGAACAGAGTACTGTAGCATTTAATGTCTCCCTGTTATTTATGCTCTGCCCTCCAAATCCCTACACTCTTGTAATATGTATATTTGCATTATTCTATGTTATTTATTTTAATATAATATTTTTATATTTTAAGCCCCTGGCTTTGTAGGACATTGTGTAGTTTGTTCCTCTGAACTCTACCGTAGGTGTAAGGGAACTCGGTTTTAGTTGTATTTCATTGTTACCAAATTGAAATATGGCAAGGCATTCCAGACCATTTCATTTTGAGACTATTGTTGTATACATTTGATTTTCTTTCATGATTAAGAAAAGTTAACGAGTCTAAAGGTATTGGATGCTGCCTAGCTATGGTTGTTGCTTTAACGGTGCTCCCCACCTTTGGGGCCTCAGATTAACCGGCCATTGTAAATTATTTGTGTATAGCTGGCGATGTTATCGCTTTTTCTTTATGTATAGTAATATAATTAAAGTTATTATTTGTTAATAGACATCTGTTTAAATAATTGTTCAAATTGAAAGATTACAAAATTATTTCATTAGGGAGTATCAGTAATCAAATATGCCCGTTGTTTTCTGATAAGTTTATTAGTTGTTGCTGGTTTTTATTATTTTTTTTTTAATAAGTTTTGTTTTGATTTAATTTATTTTAAAGCATATAATATTTTGTAATATGTATACATATTATGAACTTGTGCTACTTAAATTACAATAATTGGCATTTATTTATGTTAGTGTAGATAATATATTAAAAATAGCCAGTACAAAATGCAATGTATTAATATTTTGCATATTTCAATTGTGTAATATAACTATCATGGTGCTGTTTTCTAGAGTTGTTATTAATAACTAAATCTGATTAAAATCTTAATATTTTAATGAAATTATTAATTTTCCACTTTTGGACCGAAGTTTATATATCTATATATTTTTTAATTTTTTTAAAACTATTTTCAGAGAAGAATGAACTTGTTGAATATTATTAAATGTATTTTATTTTTCCAAGATTCTTATAATAAATTTTAAATTGAATTGTTTTATTTTATAAGATAAATTAACTTATGTTTGACACTTAGTGTTATCTATTGCAAATATTATTGTATATATTTAATAAAATGGCATTTTATATTATTTGATTTATTTTATTTTATTTCATTGAAGATGTGTTGATGTTCTGTTTCTTCCCTATCATATCCTGTGTTCTGAAATGACAACTTGAGACGTAAGCTATTTACAGTTTTATAATCACTTATACTTAAATTTTCTAACAAAGTAAGGAATTATCATATAAACATACTAAGAGAAATAGTATTTTATAGCATGGGAAGTAATATCAATATTTTTAAAATTATATAATTAAATTATACCTGGAGTAAGATTTTGACATACCATACTTTTTTGTAAATGATAGTTATCTTTTTTTCTTAAAAGGTTAAATATAATCTTTAATAACACATTTTTGGCAGAAGACAGCATCATGCTTCTAATTTTTTCATGTTGTGTATTGTTCCTCTAAAATACCAAAAGGCTCTAAAATATTGAGTGTATAGAATGATTTATTCCTCTAAATATGTCATAAGATGATTGTTTACAGTTATTTCCTTTTTTATATTTGCTAAGCTTTTGAAATATTGTATTCAATAATAATAAAAACAAGTACGACAAAAGGGGAAATACATTAATAATATTCCGCAATTATGGAATCTTTTGTTAAACATATTAATAGAAAAAAAAAAATGTTATTTTAGATGCTCATCTAACTTGATTGTCTTCATGCAACGCTTCTCATTTATTGGGATTAATTTTTTTGCTTATTTTATATATGTATTGTCCTAAGTGTCATCTACCATACAAACAAAAGTAAATTACTTCCTGTTGTTTTATAGTATTTAAAACGGTTTACCATAACTAATATTTCTGAATATTGGCCAAAAAAAAAAAATTGAGTAAAAATTTCCTCAAGCTCGACTAATATTGATTATTTATTGCTTTAGTATTAGAAATTAATTCAGTTTTTAAAAATGCTATTTTTTTATGTTTATATTTTGCTAAATTTGTAGTTAATGAGCTGGCCTCTAATTACTATTTTGCGATATATTAGTGCATGTAAAACTTCAGGATCGTAACAGTAGCCATATATAATATGTGTTGTATACCATGTCTTTTTTTAGATAAGTATAAATAGATAATAATAGCAAGAAAAAATAAATAATTTAATGGCAATTTACAGAATATCAATTATCATGGATGATTTGTTAGATATTTAAGGAAGTTGAGTTGTGTTGGTAGATGGCAATATTAGCGAATATTATCAATGTTTTCATTTATTTCAATTTATGTTCTTGGCTAATATAAGAAAGATAATTGCTTGAAAATGATTGTTACATTAATTTATCCTAATCAGACATTGTTACTTTGATTTATCCTGTTATTGCCTTTACTTATTTGTTACATTGAATCTATATGTTATGTTTCCACTGGCTCCCTTATTTTTGATTTTTTTTTTTTAAATGTCAACATTGTATATTTGTAAATATTAAAAGAAATATATATTTGTGGCATATACTTACATGCTCATAACACTGTGATGATATGTTTAGATTAAAAATTATTCCCTTAAGATACACAAATGTTTTATATAATTTAAATCATATTAAGCCTTTTTGTTTATTTTTATATTTCAAAGGAGACAGTAATACTTTTATTTTTGTAATATTTATCATCTAATAGGCATTTTGTCTGTGAAAGAAATGTTAATAATGTGACATTTCTTGTATCCAATCAGTTCTACCAGTATAATTATCATTTTCATCTAACAAAGTAAACTTTAAATTAAATTATATTAATAGCGAGGCAGTAGCAAACATCATCAGCAAATTTAGCATTTTTAACATTTAACCATAAATATGTTTTTTTTTTTAATTTTCTGAAAATCATTTTCCATATTCTATTTCTGGATTGAGTTTCCTAAAATTATTTGACAATTTTTCATACACATTTGTGTGTCAAATGGGAAGTAGATATTAACTAACATAATTTGAAATTTTGAGGATTAAAAGTACCTAACATACTATTTATAAAAGAGATTTTAACAAGCTTTACACTGTATATCTGTTAAAAAATTTAATAAAACCAAAGTAATGAGTTCATAAACAAACATTGGATAAATAAAATTTATATTTATTAAATATACATTTAGGAATAATTTCTTGGAGTATTATTCATGTACTATTATAAAAATCATTTTGAACCAAAGAACTTTACTTTTGTTATCCCAATCTAATGTATAACGATTATTTTAAAAATGTTTTTTTTCGAACAATATGGTGTATGGTACTTATCCTCCCAAACATTATTTCATATTAATTTTTGTATAATTTACAAATTATAATTTTTGTATAATCTAAATCTTCTGCTTAAATGTTCTCCAACGAACTAATTTAGTTTGGTCATTGTGTAACTGAAGATCATTAAGTATGATTAATTGACATGACTTTGCGTTCAATCGTCATTTGGTTAGTATCTGGTAAATATATGTGTATAAAAAATAGTAATAACGAGGATTAAAAGATCTGGAATTTCGATGTTGATGCCACCAAAGAGTGGTTGTAGTATATCTCTCCTTTATACATCTCAATGAAAAACCACCTTCCCTCTTGGTTCAGATTGATAACCTTATGGATTGGATGCTAATCGAGTTTAATAACTACCTCAACTTGCCCCTTTCAACCTCCATCTTGCAGTAGCATACATTATATTCAGCAGATACAGTTCAAGTGTAACTTATCCCCTGTACTTTCTTCTGGATGAGTATTATAAATAGCAAATGATTTTCAGGAACCAAAATCCAATTAAATTTAACTGCTGCATTTAACATCCTTTAAGGACTGCAGGTAGTATTATAAATAATTCCATTCTTATTTTTTTTAATCGTTCAATGCTAGATATATATACTTGATTAATTAGTCCTTAAATAGTAACACTCCATTTACACATTTGTATGTGTAAATCATTATTCGAATATTGTCAGTATTAGATATGCCCTCTATTGTAAAGGATGGAATCCTTTGATATTTCTATTTATGTTAATAAGGCATTTAGAAATATCTTTACTGTTATCAAGAATTACATCATACTGAGAAAGAAGTCCCTTCATATTCCATTACGAACAGTATCAAAGAAATAATTAAGTAAAATATACAAATAAATAATCAAATTAAGAAGGCTCATATATATGTTCTCTACTTTCAGCTTCTCTTTGGGTGTAGTTATATTATTACTTATAAAATCATATTTTCCCATTAAAATTCCAAACCACCTATATCTCTTAACAATAAATTAATAAATATTAATATTTAAGAAAGAACTAACATAATTTAAATCCTCTTTTTTATATCGTATTTATTTTACCATTCAATTTTAGCTTGAAAGCCTAAGAAAACAGCAAAAATCAAACAAGAAGTTGAATGCTTGAGTCATGTATCTCACGAGCAACATCAATTCTCTTGTAATATGAAATTTCTGCTCATATGAAACAAATGGGAAGTAATGAGGAGACGGCCATATCTTATTGTTCTAGCTTGTAATAATCTCACAAGATTCCTCTTTTCAATACATTTATGTGAATAAATAACATACCGATCAGTACCTGCTCTGTAATAATTTTGTTATATTTAATATACTATACTTTAATTTTAATTTTAATTATAAGGTAACTTGTTTTCATTAATTCTTTACTTCTATTCAGTGAAGAATATATTACTGCAATAAAGTAATTATAAACTTTATTTAAAGATAATTATAAACTTTGTAATGTTGGAGATATCGTTGACCGTAAAAGGAATTCAAAGAGAAGTTTGTTGAGGGACGCAGTCAAAAAAGAAAGCACAGTAAGTGTAAACTTATTTTTTATTTGTGCCGACGTTTCACCCTAGTTGCAGGCCTTCATCCGAGCCAAATAAAACAAGATACAACCACAAAAGTATGAAAGCAATAAAGAATAGAGGTAGATATGGTAGGAAATATACAGAAGATTATAAAACTATCAGTTGCATATATACAAAAATATAAATAATTGTAGTAGAATGTGATATGAAAATTATTATTATTATATATGAAAATTTGTTTTCATGAATCATGAAAAATAAAAATTGAAGGCTATAATAGAATACATAAAAATATGTAAGCAAAATTTTGTATGTATTCTATTATATCATTAACTTATCTATTATATTTGCAACTCAGGCTGAAATGCTAGCACACATTAAAATAAGCTTACATTTACTGTGTATTTTCTTTCTTGATCAGACCCCCCAACCAACTTCTCATTTTATAAGCTTTGTAGGATTCAAAACCTTTTGATGAAGTGGTATCTTCATTCCTTCCATGCTTGAAGTTTTTCAATATCTTTAATATTCTATATATTTATAAAAAGGAAGTGTTTAAGTTTCCTAATATTTTATGAGCATGTAATTATCCTGTTTTTCTCTAATGAATGTATTTACATTTAACTTAAAATGTTATTCCTGAACACCATTACCCAAGGGTGCAATGGTACATGGAAGCATAGGAGTACATTAGTTGAACTAGATTTTTCATTTTGAACAGTTTATTCTATTCATTCTATATTCCAAGATGTCAAAAGGTATATCAATGACATAATATTTCTAAACAATGCACAGAACGAAATAACATAAAACATCTATCTCTTATTACCCAAAGGATTTGAGTATTAAAAATCATTTGGCTTATTGCTAGTTATATAGGTAGAAAGAAGTCTTAATAGATTTTAAAATGAAAGAATTTATAACTCTTATAAAAAAAATGTTAATGAAAGGTAAGACAAATTTCTGGATTGAACATTTAAGTTTGTTCATGTCCCAAAATGTTTGATATTCTTATTATTGGTTCCAGGCTACCAAAGAATGATAAATACACTGTACTTTAAAAATTATATAATCAATAATTATACGTTATCAGAGGGTATCCACAAGTGATTGCTATGGATTAATCGTTACCTACCAGGCATACCAAGATGAAAAGATAAAAACAATGTCAAATCAACTTGTGGTAGGGAAACAGGGAAACTACACATAGACTTCGTTTTATCGTTTTATGTCTCAGCTAATATACTATTTATTTTTTGATTGCCAGAATAAAATGAAAATAATGTATCTCTGAAATTTCTTTTCAATGATAAATTGACCAAAACAGTTGATAACGAAGAATAAATTCCGCTTTGTCTTCTTTTCATTGTCGAGTCGAAAAAAAAAAACTTACTTCTAAAAAAGCATGAAATATTATAGGTTTTACTTGAAATAGAAGTCAAAAATACTTTAGGCAAAATTATGTTCGCCAATATTTACAAAAATATGATAATTTCAGAAGATCTAATCATAATTAGAAATAAATGCTCCATTAAAAGATCCAATTTGAGTTTTTTATTTAAGACAAAAACACTTAATTGTGTTTGAATAATGTGTAATGAGAACAATCCTGGATTTAGTACTTATTCAATAAATGGTCATCAATGTAATTAATTCATTATCTGAGTGAATAGCAGATATGGCTGCAGTTAGGAATAGTTAACTCCAATTACTTCTTAGAGCGTAATAAAGAAAAGATATGCTTAAAGTGATTTATTTATTGTGCTTATGAATAAGCGCAAAGATAATAAAGTTCAAAAACAACATTTTAATAATGTAAAGGTATCCAATTAAGATAATAATAGGTATGAAAAAATAACAATATATATACTTCCCTACGGTTACCCTGATTCAAAATTGGCGCTCTATTTGTCAATGCTTTTTGTAAAATTAATCTTAACAAATCCTAGCATACTTCTTTAGCGTTGTAATTATACAAAGAAATTAAAGCGTTTTAAATTATCAAAAACTTTATTTAAAAAGTAAAGCCGAATGAAAAAAATTCAACTCAATTGTTATATATCAAGGTTTCCTGTAGTGTTGAAGGAGCTCTTTGAAGATTTCAGTGTACGCACCCATTCGCCATCTTGTGTTGGTTTCAGTGCTGGCAACATTTATACTATTGTATTTCAGCTTGCTTATATGCGAGATAAAGGTATTTGTTTTGTTGGTCATAACACTCCAGTGTTACCTTTCCCCGCATAAAATACTTGAGTTTAATTTGTTTTTCTTTGTTATAATATTGATCTACTGTGTTTCATTTTACAGATAAAGCAATGAAAAGAGTTAGGTTTAATAATAAAAGCTTCTTTAGGGAACCGCTAAACAATTTCCCCTCCTTGTTGTGTTTCCTTCCACTCACTGTCAGTTAACGTTTTGAAAATAATCTTAATTATTGGGAGTTTGGTAGTTGTTAAATTGTTTTCTGTTGTAGAAAATTTAAATGTAGATACGGTTTTTTTTTCAACTGTAAGAATTATAGCCTCATACTGCCAAGTATAGTTAAACCATTCTTGAATGATAATAACCATCTTTACTAATTTTATTACAGATCTTTAGCATTTAAAAAATGACACAAGATTCAGAGAAGGGAAGTACAGTTTGTCTGGTTTGTAATGCTAGTATTGGAGTATCAACAAGAAATTGTTGTCCAATATTTAAGTTTAATGTCACCTCTTCTGAACAGCCTGTTGCAAATATTCTTAGTGTTATACTTGGACAAGAAGTGAGAAAAGAGATTGTGCATAGTGATATTATCTGTAAAAAGTGCTATAAATTGTGTAATGAAGTTGATGAATTACAAGAACGGTTGACTGAAATAAAAATGGAGTTAAATAATTATTACCAAAGAACATTAAGGTAAGGTATTTTTATTTTGATAAATATTGTTGTCCATTTATTAACAAGATAGATCTTTTTTTATTGCATGCATAGTGTGGAGACAATAGATTATACTTAAATCTTCAACAACCGTAACTCTGATATTCTTGTAGAGTTCATTAGTATATTGATATCTTATTAAACATCCTCTTCCAATCATTGATGTATACTGAAGTGTTTTGAATTTTAATCATGATTGTGTTATGCTGGATAATGTGGGGGTATGAGCAGTTTAATGTGGTTTGCTCTGAGTTATACTCTTAAACATTTTGATCATAAGTTTGCTGTTATCAAACAAATCAAATTTTAAGTTTTAATGCTGACCTCTTTGCATATGAGTGAATTCCTATTTTGTAGTTATTGATCATTGATTATCCGTGTTAAATTAAAATTAATTACTAATTATTGCTCATATTTTTGTTCAAAGTTATTTGTTGAATATTTGTTAGATATAATCGTGTATTTTATCTTAAAGTTTTTTTTCTGTTTATAACCTTATTCAAATCCTCAGTCCATCTGATCAGTTATTTCTTCTGTTCATTATCATCTCTACTCTCATTCTTATGTTATAGTATGTTGATATTCTAATATGTAACGTAACTATTCTTGAACAAATAGTGTTTTAGTTATGGAATTTAAAAGAAATACTTTTTCTCTTTTAGGATGTATAATCCAAAAGTGGTTCCCTAAACAATTGATTTTATTGACTTATTTTTATATTGAAGATGTACTTTGGTTAATTATGAGGTATTATGCATTCTGTCCTTATCCTTCAATAATATAAAGTGATATCTTGGTCTGAACCATGTAATCTAAGAAAATTTTGCATTGATGTTTTTAGCTTATTAATTATAGATTAGTTGTTAAAACAAACTAACCTGAAAACAAAATTCTGTGCTGGAATCCTTGTCTTACAATCTTCCATCCTCCTATTTTATGTAATTTCTGAATGTTATGAAAATTTTCAGTTGATCTGTAATTATAGATATGTTCATGGCAGAAACTTGTTGTTTGAATTTATTAAAACTTAAATCTATTAATTGTAAGGTATATTATGTAGAGATAATTCCTGTCATAATTATTGGAGCAGCTTGGCCTACCTAGCTAATGCTGTTTTTAATGACGGTGATTTTACTTGGGTCAATATTTGTGTCTATAACATTTTTTTTTTCTAAAATTACTGATTGATAGAGAACCATACATGTCTACCAATAATTTTTCCTCTTAGGTCTGATTTATTTGTAATGTAACATCACACCACAACATTTAAAATTTATCTGTATAATTCAAGCAATAGTAAAGGAAAACAGTTGGCTGTTTTTAAATATATTTTTTTTTTTTTTTAGAAAATTAGAAGGTGGAGAAGATGAAGAAGATCCAAACACTGGCCAAATAATATATATACCGAAAACTAAACCACCAGGGCCATCAGGAAGGAGACCTGGTCGACCCAGGAAAAATCCTCCTCCAGTTAAAGTGGTTGTTGAAAATGGAGAAGAGGTAGATCTTCATCATTAATAGTTTGACATTCAACTATGCTCAATGTGTTTAAAATTATATATAGTCATCTCCCAATAACTCAAATTTCAAGGAAATCATTAATCAAACTAAGTTTGAGTTTAAGAATTAGTTTATCGTTTGAGTATTAAAGGTTAGCTTCTGGGCATTTAAAGTTATATAGGGATAATAATTTTATTTGAGATAAAAGAGCTTAAATGAAGAGGATCTGAGATACAGGCTTTGATAGATGACAGGTTAAACACATATGAATTTTCATACAATATTGTCAATTAACACGGATTGTCTTGAACAATTTCTTTCCATTCCAATCACTCTGAATATTAATTGTTAGGAACATTTAGAGATTGTTTTTACTATAAATAAAATAAACATAATTTTTACTTGTCCGACCTCCAATGAGAAGGTCCTTGGGAGGGGTTTGTTTATCTTTTAAGTAGAAATAAGTAGGCCTGACGAGAGGGAGGAGCAGTCCTGTGGTCCTGCCTGGCTGTCTAGGTTTTATTTTTTATCTTTTTACATAACATTACATTCATTATTTTATAATTATCTCTTTTTGTTGCATACATTATAAAGGACGTGATAGGTTGCAGTGGTGAAATTATTATTTGATGGGGACCCAGGAAAATTTGAAATGGCGCCCTTGGTTTCTCTCCACGGCCCTGGAAGCAGGCGACTATTATCTACCTGTAGTCTTTAAAATGATACAAAAAAAATATCATATGCGGTGTCCACTCATACGACTTTCGATAACGCTTTGGGTGATAGTCCAAAATAAAAATTGTTTGCTGTATAAAGTTCAGTAAGCTATATCTTTCCTAATATTGGTCTGATTTAGATGGTTCTTTTTTTTGTACATACATACATCTTCGGCTCTACAGCCCTGTCCGGGCCCTGGCCTCCAGAAGAAACTGTCCCCACCTCCACCTGTCCCTGGCCATCGTCCACCAGCTTGACGCCTCCAGCCGCACCGCGTCTCTTCCAATCTGGTCTAACCATCTTGTCCGAGGTCTTCTTACTTTTCTTTTTCCCAGTGGTGCATGGCTCATTATCCTATTGGGAATACTATCTTCAGTCATCCTTTGTACATGACCAGCCCAACAAAGCCTGCTGATCCGGATAAATTTTACTGCTGGGACATCCTTATACTTTTCGTATAGTTCCCGGTTGTGCCTTATTCTCCAGGTGCCATTTTCTTTGATGGGCCCATAAATCCTTCTGAGAAATTTTTCTTCGAAAACTGCGATCTTCTGTTCATCGACTTTCTTTAGCACCCAGCATTCACAACTGTATGTCAGTATGAGTCTGATGAGGGTCTTGTAGAGTGTAGCCTTTGTGTCTTTATTTATTGCTTTTGTTTACGGTAATTACCCCTTGTGGCGGCTATGATTCTCTTTTCTATTTCTTTGGAGAAGTTAAGTTGTCAGTATCTACAAATGGCCCAAGGTACATAAATCCCCGAACTGTTTCAAACTTGTATCCACCTATTTCAATGTGTCGATCACGTACCTCAGTCCCTGCAACCATATACTTTGTTTTGGCTTCGTTTATTACTAGCCCCATTGCTTGAGCAGATCGCTCCAAAGCTTTAAAGGCTTCTTTTATGCCTGATTCCGATCTACTGATTATGTCAATGTCATCGGCATAGGCCAGAAGCTGTACGCCCTTATTGAATATGCCTGCCTATTTGTATCTGCGAATCTCTAATCACTTTCTTCAGACCTAGGTTGAATAGAAGGTATGCCAGGGCGTCACTCTGCTTCAATCCAGTCCTTGTTTGTAGGGGATCTGATAGATGGGACTGGATCTTAATTTGACATTTAGAGTTGGATATGGCCACTCTTACCATTCGGACCAGCTTGGACGGTACATTCATCTCCCTCATTGCCTTATAGAGCATCTCTCGATTTATAGAATCATACGCGGCCTGAAAGTCCACAAACAGATAGTGCGTAGCAATACCATATTCCAGCATCTTTTCCAGGATTAACCTTAACGTGAAGATCATGTCAGTCATTGATCTACCTCGCCTGAACCTACACTGATAATCCTTGATAATATCCTTTGCATAAGGAAGAAGTCGACCAAATATTATGTTGACCAATATCTTGTATGCTGTATTCAGCAAAAAAATGCCTCTGTTCTTTTTTTTGTAGGGAATTTATTTAGTTTTTGAATAGATCTGACAAAATCAAGTTTTAGGTTCTGAATGGGCAGACAAAAATACAGATGGCTCTGAAAAGCATAGACCTGTTGAAAACTCCACATCAAAATTTTGATCCGATTACAATACTTTCCTTGCTTAGTAGCGGTAGGAAAGTTAAAACATGGCTATAATGCCTAATACCTCATATCTTTGCTGATAATGGTCTGATTTAGATGATTTTTTTTTTTTTTTTTTTTTTTTTTTAGAAAATTTAATTATATTTCAAATCATTACTTACAACATTTACCATAAAATGCATATTTTTCTAAAATATTCTTTTGAGCGTAACTTGTTTTCCTGCTTTTTCTTGGAGATATACTGTGAATATGAATGAATAATCAGCTTTAAATAGAAAACTTAAGGCAAGTTTCATCAAAATTGTTGCAGCCGTTTTTGCACTGCAGTCTATAGAAAAACTCGATTTTTGGACATTGCACACAGGGTGCCGAATTTCATGCACAGTCATTGGAGGACAAAACCATATATATCAAAAAAGTAAGAAACAAAATCGGTCCACCCGATGAAGAGATAATCGTGGCATATACCAATGGCCAAAAATGTTTTTTTCCCATTTAGGAGGCTCTGAAACGCATAGATCTGTTGAAAACTGCACATCAAAATTTTGACCTGATTACAATTCGGTGTGTCCACTTACACGACTTTCCTTACCGCTTTGGGTGAAAGTCCAAAATAAAAATTGTTCACAATATCTTCGCTAATATTAGTCATAAGAAGCATTTGTTGAGTTTTGCACAAATAAAGTATTATTTTTGTCATACCTTTGTTTCTGGTTTTTCTTTGGGATGTTCTGTATACATGAATAGTTAAAGAGTTTTAAATAGAAGACTATGCAAGTTTCATCAAAGTCGTTAGAGCCATTTTGGAAATACAGCCTATAGAGAAACACATTTTTCGGCTATTGCACCACCGATATTGTGCACAGAGCGTCCAGTTTAGTACACACCATCAGCGGCTGAACCCTATAAAATAAAAATATAAAAACAACAAAATCTATCGTTCCATTCAAGAGATAATCGTGGCACAGATAGATACACACAGAGATAGACCTATAGCTGAAGACGCACAGATCTCTTGGCAACTACATATCGAAAATTTCATCCGATTACAATACTTCCTTACCCAGTAGTGGTAGGCAAGGAAAAAGGTAATTTGTGCTGAAAAATGTTAATCTCTGGGTTGTAAAATATCTTTGCTTGGGTATGCTGAGGATTGAAAAGACTGGTAAATGTCCATGGGAAAGACTGAGCCATAGTTAGGAGGATAAGGTTGACTTTGCAGGTCTGGGTTTTGATGGGGTTCTTTGGAGGAAAGTATGAAAACAGAGATTGGTGGTATCAGCATCAAACCCTGTTTATTATTACTTGGATTTGTCTATCTTCTCCCTCAGAAGTGGTTGCTCCATTTTCATTGATTCTTCCACTTGAGATTCAGTAGATTACTCTTCATTGTTAGCGATTACCAATCTTAATCATTCTTATACTATTACTATTTTTGCAGTAGAAAGAAATTTTCTTGATCACTTACCCTTTGTGTACCCATCGTCATCTGTGGGCATGATTCTTGCCAATACTGTTGAATCCTACTAAAGTTTCCTGTCTTGTCTGTTTCTAATTTTGTTGCTCATAGAAATACCTGGATGACAGCCTTGTTCATTTCTGGTGTCAGTTATATCTTTCGAGCACTTATTGATCTCTGTTGTCGCGTTCGTGCGAGAGGAGAAAGCCTAAACTCGAATTTGTGGTGGGTTCTTACTGCCTTGTGGTATGTTGTGACAGAGTGATGCTAGTAGGTCAGCCATTACCTGAAGGAAGCTGTAGAAGATTCCCGCCTGAAGAGGTTCATTCCCAGGCTCATCAGGTGCAATATGATTTCTTTATTTCACTTTTAGTGGTTGGTTGCATTTTAGACCTACTGCCAGGCCTTTCTAATTAGGATAGCCTTAGGAACCCTGTACTGAAAGTGTCCTTGATGTCAGTGTACATAGTATTTTATACTTTAATGTGTGTGTGTGTTTGTGAACAATGGAATGTACTCAGGAACTCGGGGAAATGTAAAACTCCAGGAATTGCATTCATCTGCTATAGTATTATTAATATTAATTAATTATAATGGCGATGATGATTCTTCCATATTTTATTGACTAACTAAATTTTATCTTCAGGATGTTGAAATGGTTGAAGAAGCTTTAAGTGAGGAAGACGATGTGAGAGGAATTGGCATGGATGATGTAACAGATGCAGATTATATTCCTACAAACAGGCCACGTCCCTCTGATGGTTTGAGGAGAGTGCAAGAAGTTCTTATGTCAGGAAATAATGAAGTGCAGATAAAATTAGAAGCTGTTGAAGAAGATAGCCAATCATCTGACCAAAAAAATATGTTAAATAAAAAGAAATTGATCAATAAAAAAAAAGATTCAGATGTACCAGCAGTAATTCCACAAATGGTAATTTGTGATTCTTTTTTTTTTTTAAATATTCTAACTGTGTTGTAATTTTTGTTTACTTTTTTTATTTTTTAAATTAATAGGTTGTAAAGTTTTAATTCTGATAATTAATTCCTATCAATCCCTAATTAGATTGATCCTTCTATACCATCATGCGGATGTCAACTGAGTTTTATTTCTGATTGCTAGGTGTAGAAATTGTACAAATTTGGGAGATCACGGTCTCCTCTTCCTAAAGGCCATTATACCATTAAATGTTCAATGCATTGGTTTAATGTTAAATATCATGCCTGATTGATATTATTAGAGAAAGCGAGATACTGAGGAGAACTCAAAACTGTTGATGTTGTTTAAGGGCGTCTTTGATGTGTTTAAAGTCAATATTCATCATTTGGGAGGGTATTTCATACTGTTTCAGGTTATCAGTGGGTGCTGGTTTGAAGCAAAATGATGAAGTATAATACTTGAGACAATAGCACAAACTTGACGTTCTTCCTTCGACAACTGTCACGTATTAAGCGCTTGGACACATTCTTAAGATAAGATTAGGTAATTTCTGAAATATAAGTCCACTTCTTGGGGCTTCTCTTCCTACCTCCTTTCAAGTCAAATGTTGCATAAGCTTTTTCTTGTGGAACCTGTGGATGTTCCGAAATTTTAAGCATAAAGTTTTCATTTGTAATACATTATATTCATTTTTTCTGTAATAGCTATTGCTGTTTCTTTCCTCACTTTGACTTCATAGTTCGGATAGTTCTCTTCTGTGATGAGGAAACGAAAATCACTCTTAGTGAGTGCAGGTCGTGAGCACATATTTGGCAGTGACCAAAATGCCAAAACTGGTAGAGAGGATCAACATCCTTTCCAAGGCTTCGCAACTTGGCAAAAACTGTATGACCCATGAAGAATTGAGAGATCCGATTGTTAGATAGGACCATTTTCACATTCAGTTATGACTGGACGGTGGTGGTATTAGTGGAATGGATCAGTCTTGAAAAAAGAAAATATATTCACTTTCATTTTATTTGACAGAACTTCTACATTTTTATCCAAAAAATATTCAGGCCACTTCGATCTCTTTTTTTAATACTTAAAAGTTGTCTAAACCTAACACTTGTTGATTGGATTTTTTTGTATAATTATGACCTATTGTTAGCTTGATTATAATAAGTTTTTTATTTTGCCGTTTTCTTCAGGGGAAGGAGGGTGTGGATTTCATTGATTTGGTGATTGTTCATTAAGTTTTTAAAGTTCCTAATGTCAAATTTGCTATCCAAATTTTTTTGGCCACGACCATTTCTAATTAATTATTGCTTTGTGAAATTCATCGATATAGCTATCTTTATTAGGCTTTCAAGTACGCTCTTTCCGAATTTACTATCTGATTTTCTATTGCTGTTGAAGTTTTTTATGATGTAGGGATCGTTTATTAGGTTTTTTGGATTCTAATTCCATTTGGAATCGGATCTTTGATCGCGCATGAGCATCTCAATTTAATGATATTGTTGAAATTTTCTTTGATATAACGGTCGTTCATTAGCTTTTCGAGGCTTCTGATTCCATTTTTTGAATTGGATTTTTTATCGAGCATACGCATTTCGAATTACTATCACAGTTGAAAAAAAAATTTTGGTGTAGGAATCATTAGGTTTTTAATATACGCCAAAAAAATTCAAATTTAATGTAAATTTCGAAATGCACATGTTAGATAAAATAACCAATTATAAAATCGGAATCAGAGCTTTCAAGAACCTATTGAATTTGACCCCTTTATTGAAGAAAACATCAATTTCTTCTTCTTTTATCGAAAATCTGATAGTAAATTCGGAAATAGCATCCTTGAAAATCTAATAAATAATACCTATTCCGAAAAAATTGCAACTGTAATGGTAATTTGAAATGCACTTGCTCGATCAAAAGTCCAATTAAAAAAATAGACTCAGAACCATTGAAAATCTAATAAATGATCCTTCTTTCATAGAAAATTTCAACAGTTATGGAAAATCGAAATTTGCTTGCACGATCGAAAATCCTTTGGTAAATTTGGAAAGAGTGTCCTTGAAAACCTAATAAAGATACCTGTACCAAAGAATTTCGCAAACCAGTAATTAATTAGAAATGGTCGTGGCCAAAGAAATTTTTATTGTAAATTTGACTCTAGGAACTTCGAAAACTTAATGAACGATCACCTCACCAAAAAAAAAATTAATAAATATTCAACTTTTTTTAAAATTTTAATTACTTAAAATTAGCACTTAATATCAATTATGTAATATACGAAAAAATGACAGAAGAGTATGCCAAGATTAATTCAAAAGTCATTATTTTAATTAAAATATTATTTTTAAATAATAAAATTGAATTAATTCATGTCTGATTGGGTTGCAATTGTAATAGAAATTTACAATTGACTTGTGAATGCTATATATTAAGATTATTTTAGTTATATTTTTCCTAGGTGCTATTTCTAATCTAAATCATTCTATTTGTTTACAGATCGTGAGTAGAGATAACAAAGTTTATACTTGTTTGATTTGTTCAGCAGATGAGAAAGTACAGGGTGATGCAAAGACTATAATATCACATATGAAAAGTGCTCATGAAATCCGACTTTATATTTGTGATATATGTGGTGTAGAATTTTTAAAGAGGGCCGAAATGTCTGCTCATTTTGATGAGCATGTAGCCACTGAAGAAGGGGACTTTCAGTGTGATGTTTGCAACAGGATATTCACCAACCTGAGGCTATTTAGGGTTCACAAGAGGATGCATATGCCTCAGCCAAAGAATCATGTTTGCGAAACATGTGGTAAAGGATTTTTGTAAGTAAAGGCCATTTTGAATTTTTAAAGTCATTAATGATTTTTTTAAATCTATTAAATTATTGGCTATATTATTCTAATTGTGTTATGTATGGCTTAAATCTCTGAAAGTTAACTTTTTGAATGAATTAATACCAAACAAAATGTATTACTCATATCAATATGGCAAGAAATGTTTTTAACTATCTACTTAGACAATTTCTTTTATAAATATTTATATTTTACTCCCAATCGGTAGATCAGTATTTCTGTATTGTCTAATACCAACAATTTCTTCTTTTATATGCTATGTCATTTATTGCTTTCATTTTTAATACAATTCTAATTCTTTACTTTTATATTAAATACTTCTGTTTACATTGGCTTTTTTGAGTATATGCAAGCAATTCAGCTTTTTTAATTTTGCTATGCCATCTATTGCTTTAAACATAGTCTTTATTTTTTTGTATACTCTATATTCATTTCTTGTAAGTAGTTAAAAGTTTTTAAACTTTATGCTGTCTTCTATAGTCGGCTGTCGTGGATACAGATATTTAGATTGCTTTTAAAAGTTAGGGAGTTTCTTATTTCTGAGTGAGTAATATTTTAAGGTCATTATGGACTAGTTGATTTGTAGCACAATAATGAGAATTAAGAATCTTATGAAGGGATTGGATTTGGTAGAATTTAGTAGTTTTGTTAGTCCTTACAGCTAAATATTATAATCAAGGTGTATGGGTAATAGTGAGCAAGGTAAGGCACATACAATCAGTTCTTTCTGCAAATAGTTTAGACACAAACAGACGTGCTATTGTCAAGACTTTACCTGCACTAAATTGTTTAGTTGTGAAGGTTGTGCATAGTTAATTGTCACGACAATTTTTTAGTGCACATTTCAATGTCTATGTTTGCATCATTTTAATTTCATGTTTTTTGAAAAATATTTCATCCAATTTTATGCCCCACAAGGCCCTGGAACACTGAATAAATACCTAATTACCTATCAATTTTTATCGTTGTATTAATTTCCTAATGTTGTAGGTGTAATAGCAAGCCCAACACTGGCAATAAAAATGAATTATGAATATTTATATGATTTTATATAATGAATCCTGGTAGGCTTTTGACAAGATTAAGTATAATTTTTAAAGATTCGTTAGAATTTATCTCAAACATGCAATTTTAATAGCCTTACAAGAGTTTTGATAAATTTATTGGTTTATTTTGTTTAAAGTCCAATATGTCAAATTTATATTGATATATATTATATTATATATAATATATTGAAGTTTGTTTGATTGCTGGAATAAAATTATGTGAAATAGTATTGATGTCCTTATTGTCACATATGTTTTATTTTATGTTATACTTACAGAATTCATCTATGAAAATTGGACTAAACTTAATTTTTGTATTTATTTAGATCTCGCAATATGTTGGATGAACATATGAATATGCATACAGGACTTAGGCCGTATAAATGCGGTGAATGTGGAAAGGACTTTGCTTCTAAGTATTCAGCTAAAGCACATGAAAAAATCCATCTGGATAGGCCTCGGCCATATAAATGTCCAACTTGTGGAAAAGCTTTTATAACTGAACAGAATCTGCATCAGCACGAAAAGATACACACTGCTATCCGCTCTCATACTTGCCAGATATGTGGTAATTGTTTTTATTAATAGTTCACATGCATTATATTTCAATATTTTATTTATTTGCGCCCTTTCTGAGTATAAGATATTCTAATTTCATAGTAACTAATATATAAAAAGAATGTTTAGCGGACATTATTTTTTCATAGAGCTCTCTTGTCTTGACAACAAAACGCCTACACCACTTCCCGGGTGTGACCTCTGTTAATAAATATTTATTTCCAAAAAAAAAGAAGGCCAAAATGGGCACAGGATCTAAAATGCAAATAAAAGTATGCAATTAGGGTTACATGATAGCAACAGAAAGAAAAAATTGATTTGGCATGTTTTTTTAAAAAGCTTATTTGAATTTTAATAAAATTAAAGTCGTCATTACTTTTGCTGCATACTTTATAATAAAATTTTTATAAAAAGGAAAGGGTTACGAGCGAGTAATTCTAAATGTCAAACATTATAATATTTACTTCTTCTAGCTTCTTCTGAAACGAGTAACTCTAACTTCACAGATGTTTTTATCTTCCTGGGGCACATTGGCCCTTAATATTTTACACAGTCCAATATTTTAAGATGGCACTGCAATCTCAATTTTTACAAAAAAAAATGGACTAAAATCATTTTTCCTCTGGACTAGTCATTTGTTAAAAGGGTGTATTGAACTTGGAAATTTCTTAACTCTGAATAATCAATTATGAAATCGTTATAGTATTATTAATTAAATAATTATAAAATTGATGCATTGTAAGACAATTTTTTGATGTTGATTTCTACCAAGATTCCAAATCCACTTATAAAAAATTTAGTAGGATAACTAATATTTAATCAATATTTTACTATTGATTGTAAATTCTTGTTATGTAGTTTATTTTTGTAGGTAAATCATTCAGTTCTTCAAGAAATTTGGAAGTACATTGTGTTATACATACTGGATATAAGCCTTTCATCTGTAGAGTGTGCGGTAAAGCATTTGCTCGTAAAGCTGAGATACGAGACCATGAACGCACCCATACTGGAGAAAAGCCATATCAATGTGAATTTTGTGGAGCCACATTCGGGTGAGTAATTTACAGTTATTATTATGATAAGATGTTAAGTAAATTTTCTTTCATAACTTGAAGTGGTGACCCATACTTAACAACAATCGATGGCATGAAATACCTCTTTATATGATACAATGATATATGATTGAACTGTAGCAAAATAAAACACAGTAGTACTGTACTGTTTAACTTATGCTGTTTTAGCCCACTTCCTAAGCTTTCTTTAGGTCTCCAAATAAGGTTTGAATCAAACCTGTAAAGAACTTCCGTGCAGATATAAAAAAATAGTTATACATTAAAATTAAATAAATGCATACAATAAATAATTAGAATAATATAAAGAAAATTAAGGAAGTTAATAAAGCATAATTTATTTATTTATAAAATATAAAAAGTACTAGTAATCTAAGAATAAAAGTAGGGTTTAAATTTAGATGGTTATAAATGTTACCTATTTATTTAAGTGAAGCATATAAATTCATAAGATGAAAAAAAAAAAGTAACAAAGATAAAATACAGGGGACTCAGCAAAGTGAGGCTTTGTAAGCAGATATGATTTACTGATGAGAAATAGAGAGAAAGTTGTAAATGCTGGGGAAAAAATATGAATGGTTGTAGTTTAATGAATGTAAAGAGACCCTTTTGCTTTCATAAAGGTCAAACGACGATATTTTTGGACCCTTTAATCTACTATACTGTGCATCATAATAATTATATATCAAGCAGTGTTCTGTTTGAATAGCTGTTTGTTGGCATCTCAAAGGTACTGCCGTCAGGACTCCAGTTGTGTACAAACACATCAGACTTTGATCAATTAATAGTGCAGTATGATTCTCTGATGGAATTAATTCGATAAAATAATAACTAATAAGAACACAAAGTGACTTTGCTTTCCAACTTAGGTGTTTTCATATTTATAATCATAACTAAATTTTGGAATATTTCAACAGATCGATGAGTGTTTCGATAATAAAAATAGTCTACATAATACCCAAGTACCCCCTGCATATATTTTTAATTTCTACACATCTTTATGATGTAGCAAATATGGCTTCATGTTGCGAATTTGAGTCAGAAAGTTTTTTTTTTTAAATTTATTTTCTTGGCTCAACGTCGTTATCAACTCCGATTAACGCAGGTAGGATAGGTTATCCTATAGATTATCAACCTATTCTAGCCAGAGTGGAAGGGTCGAGATTCGTTCCATGGGTCCGCCAAGAAATAAATTTCAATCCGCCCAGACTAAATTCGAACCAGTGCCACAGCAGACTCGAGATTGCTTAGGTAATACATTAACACTCGGCCACCATGGCCACAGGATTGTTAAGTTACTCACACTTTCATACTTTGAACTGGTGAGATGGACTAGTATGAAAGTATGAAGTGTTGCACAATGAACCTTTGGAGCACTTTTTTCTAACTTGGAGACATTTCAAATTGCTTATCAGATAATGTATCTTGATTTTTGATATTTTTATTTATTTTTAAAGTAATTCTGTAAGAAATAAATATTATTTATTTTAGGCAAAGAAGTAATCTTCAATCTCATAAGAGAGCAACTCACTATGACGACAAAAGGTACCAGTGTATTGAATGTGGCAAAGCGTTCAAACGCCGTAGGCTACTTGATTATCACATCAAGGCAGCACACACTGGCGAACGCCCCTACAAATGTCAAATCTGCAATGCTACATTCATCTATCCTGAGCATTTCAAAAAACACCGGCGGATTCATACCGGGGAGAAACCATATCAGTGTGAAGTGATTATTTTTATTTAAATTGGAACTCTTTCTAAAATAATTTGTCATACAAATTTGTTTTGTAATCTTGCAATTAAAATAAAAGTATATGTAATTAGAACTAACAATATTGTTCATCATATCAGTTATTATTTTTGTAATTAGATACATTTTTAAATTATCCAGTAATAGTCAAAATTATTGTTAATAATTAAATTGTGAGAAATTTTAAAGCGGCCATTTTATATTTTAAAATTGCTGCTTGTTTTCAGGTCTGTGGGAAAGCTTTTAATAGTCGTGACAATAGAAATGCGCATAGATTTGTGCATAGTGATAAGAAACCATATGAGTGTTTGGTTTGTGGAATGGGATTTATGAGAAAGCCTCAGCTTTACAATCACATGCAAACTCAGGTATTTTCTGTTATTATTTAAAACTATAATACTATTAGTAGAGCAATGGATCTAATCATTTTTGTTTATGCAACGTATAATATATATATTTTTTTTT
>OX411308.1:89458812-89686155 GCA_948150685.1 Rhaphigaster nebulosa | reverse complement strand
TTATGTGCCTCTTTGTAATTTTATTTAGCTCCATTCAGTCTTTAAATCTTATATTAAAGGCGTCCTATACTCTTTTTTACTATATAATTCCTTCAAAGAAATAATTAATTTGTTGTTATTTTGTTTTGTCTTCGGATTAAAGGAAACTTTATATCCTTAGTCAAGACAAGGGGTGCCCAACCTTTTTATAATGCGTGCCACTACCAAGGGTTCCCCATATTGTGGCGTATCACAACTGTACTCCTCTCCTCCCCATTGTCCTGTCACCTTGACGAAAATTATTTATATACTCAATATAAATTTTATATATATATATATATATATATATATATATATATATATATATATATATATATATATATATATATATATATATATAAAAGACGCTTGTTTTTATACTATTTATTTATTTATAATGGATTCATAATAAAATCAGTTTATGCAATAAAACTTTCATCTCAGAAAGTTAATAACATTAAGAACAAAAAGTTAAATACCTAGTGGCTCGCCGCTTGCCAATTCTGAATCCCCAGCGTCCCACATTGTGGCACATGTATCATGGATTGGGCAAACCTGGTCCTAGCATTGTTACCAGGTAAGCCCTGTATTTTCCCTCTAAAAATCTCAAAATTTTCCTCTGAATCCCCCAACTTTAACCCTAAATGTGTAATTCTTATTTTTCTATTAGTGTAGCCAAAATTACCCCCTAGTATTAAATATGAATAAATTATTAGAAAAGTAAAAAATACCTCAGAGGGTGAATAAAACCCAATCTTGCAACACTGGGTCCTAGACTAATTCGTTAGATAATTTACGTTAGCAACTCCGGAAAATAGTTTGTTTTAATGTAGTTCGTCTTGTCTATAAAAAATTAAAAATAATGATATTATTATATAATATATTGTTTAAATTATGCTCTTTTTGTATTTGTTTTACCTAAACTATTTCTGTATCAAAGGTCTATAACCGCTCAAAACCTTTTAGTCCGGGTGTCTGCGAACAAAATTTCGACTTATATGGAGCTAAAACGTATTGAAAAGTATCATAATACCAAGCCCTCCAAGATAGACTAAAGCTGAAACATCTAGCCCAGTAGCTAATATATCTTCTATAGTGGACCAGGCATGCGTTTTTCTCTTCTTAATTTGTCGGACAAATGGTTAGATTTGGCCTGTCTGACTCGTTCGCGATTTACCTATCGACGGTTTCAAATCAGAAAGGCGTAAGCGCCAAAACGAAAACATTTAGATTTTTAGTAAAAAGGGATCGTAAGCGATAGTTCTTTTATCAGGTACATTTTTCTGAAATTTATGAAAAATAATAATAGAGTAACTTACCAACTAGCTATAACAACAAAAAACATACCCTATGAACTATTTTGTTGCATGACTTTTTAAGATTTCAGTATTATTTATTTATTATATATTTTATTTATTTTTTAATTTAAATTTTAGATATTTATACAAGTTCATTATTTGTTATAATTGCTTGTAAATCATACTATGACAATATATTCATGAAATGCTACCTTTTTCAATAATGTAGAGAAGAATTTCTTATTCTATAGATTATAAATACTAAAATAACGATAACAATTTTTATAGCGCATTAAACAAATAAGTTTATAGGAATAATTAGTCAACCGTTCAACAATAAACGCACAAAGACCTTATTTTCTTTAATTTGTATTGGGTACATCAGTAATTTTCATTTTTATTTTGTTTATTAAACATTTATTAAATTTATTTTAAAAAAATTATTAAATAATGAAGCTAATTATCTTCCTATAATTGCCAAAAGATATTATTGTTTTTGAGAGAAAAAAAAAACAAGAAGAAGAACACTTCACATATTTTATTAGTTGCTGTTATTCACATGTTATTACACTTTATTACCTATTATTTATTTGTTTTACAGATTACACACATTTATTTAAGTGTTTAAGCAGGCGTGAAGACTACCGTCTCTTCATTAGAGAGCGTATATGTTCTTCTGGTTGATATAAAATGTTTATAATCTTTTTAAGGAGATCTTCAGTTCTGGCATCTAATAAATCTAATATTGGTGTTGAAGATATTTTTTTTTCTCCCCAAAACAGTAACATCTTATGTCAATTATACCACACTTTAAAATTTTGAAAACATGTATAAAAAAATATTTTTGAGGTTGTCAAGTTACATATCATATACAATAAGCTTTAAAATGAGATAGAAACCATCCCTTTAGTACCATCGGTTGTAAACCTAAAAGTATTTTTATGATCCAAAACATTGTGAAATGTTTTAAATCGCATCTTCTAAATCGCATGTTTTAAATCGAATTTTAAATCGCAGTACGTATTAAAAACTTTTATTGCGCTTTCAATTAGACTTAAAAGGGGTACTTAGTAATGAATGGAAAAGCGAATCATAAGATGCTTCTTGAGCTTTGCGTCGTACAATATCAAGTGAAAGATGGATTACTCGAACGCAGCCCATGCTGTGGTGCTAGATCGTTGACGACCGAGGAAGTCCTGATTGACCTTGACCTTGGTGATCTGAATTGCCATTTCATTTTTTTTTTTTTTTTCTGCACCAGTACAGGTATTAAGTGGTTATTGATGGGCTATAAAAGGGGATAATGCTGAGTTGAGAAACTTATCGGCCCTATCAGATCCTTTCCCCACTCAGCGTGGCGCAACCCGGGTCAAGTGAGAGGATCCATGCGCATCCCGTGCGCTCCGGCATCTGTCTCACGGCCCACCCCCATTAGCATAACATCCTCGGCCCTTTATAATTGAGTCTAGGCAATAGTCGCTTTATTGGTCGGTACCAACTGTCGCATCGTTTCCTATTTGTCTTTGTACTCCGTGGACCCCAATAAAAGGATCGAGTTTTTGAGTTTGATAAGTAAGTAGATCAAACTTGCAGTTACCATTTTGATATAGAGGAAGCATAGTTTTGTAACCAAGAGCGGATCCACCGGTAGTTTTTCGAGAGGAGGCTATCAGGGTGACCACAGAATATTCGTAGGATGGGATATTCGTAGACCAGACCAGGTACATACATTTGTTTGATATTTTTGAATGTTTGTATATATTCTTCCTTTGAGGCTCCAACCATCCTATCAGGAGAGATTGACTGGAAATCTCAGTGATCAATAACTCGACGGCAAATGATATAGTTTGAGCACATTTAAAAAATTTGGATCTTGATCAGGATTCCATCTATTTGATCCCAGCTTAAAAAATAATAAACAGATAAAAGTTTAGCGCACAATTAATAACAAATGTAATTACAATTGAAGACATGATTGGACAAAGGTGCTATGTTACAAATTTTCGATTTTTTTTCTTCTAACGAATGAAGGCGTTATTTACTTATCTACGACTTGTAATATTAAAAACCAAAAATTCTTGATTAATTGCATAATTTCTGGAATTAATGTATCATATAAATACGTTTGCGCGTGTGCAAGTGAAAGTAGGAGACGGAATATGATAAAATTAATACTGAAATACTGCATTTTTGGCCGATACGATATATCACTCGCTTCTTAGCCATCGATATTCAGATCTTGTTTTGTTTTTTTTCTTGTGGTTTATTACGGTCCATATGGAAACGAATCATCTCTGCAAGACATGTTTAATACATGGGTCTAGAATGTTCCAAAAAGTGTGAAATGAAAGCGTAAGTCAAAGGAAGTAATATTCCGTGCAACATAGTATCACGACAAGAACATAGTTTTGTTTGAAGAATGTGGATAAAATATTTGCTTTTTTTCAAATTATTATTCTTTTTAATATAGACAAAACTAAAATAGTAAAACGTTTTCCAAATTGATTGAAACTCTAGTGAACCAAAGTGAACCTTGGTCAATTAGAAATAAGACTAGACTATTTATATTTATTTTTATAATTGATAATGATTATAAGTATTTTATATTTAATCATGTTTTGTGTTTCTCTTAGAGTTTATAGTTATTTTATTTTTTGTTCTTTGTTTTAGTCTAGAAAATTGAAGTATTAAGTATTAATAACAAGTATGTAATATATATATATATATAATATATATATATATATATATATATATATATATATATATATATATATATATATATATATATATATATAATTTAGATACATACTACCTTTTTTAGAAAAATTATTAAGTAAGTACATTAATGATTGCATCATATATTGAACGGATAGTATATAAATATCTTTATTTTTCAATAAAAAGTAGTCCCAGAGAACTGTAGCCAGAAAGCAATAACTGGCACCTGTCGCATTGTGGGTTAATGTATTCTAAAAAACAAATGTGCTGGAGAAACAGGTCGATATCGTTTTCCAAATTCCAAATATAAAATTAAGCAGCCTCAGCGTATTTTATTATTGTTTTTTTCTTTGTCCCGATTATTTATTTTTTAATGTGTAAGTTCATGATCATATGTTATAAAAGATAAATAAATAAATAATGTCTAGTGCTTGAAAAATTAAAAAAGTTAAAATAATTTAATTTGATAAAAATCTCTACTACGAAAATAACGAAAATAATCTTATAACCGCTATACGTCCTAAAGGAAGGCATGTACATACATATTTACTTAAACATATTGGTGGGTTGTTACTGCGGTATAGACGCCTATGGAAATTGAAACTTGGGGTAGTAGTCGGTTGCCTTCTCCTACACGTTACGGTTCCTTCAAGTACATTCTGTCCAATGCGTTCCGGGTTCCAGACTAGCTGTGACAGATAATATTGTATTCTGTTATCTGCCTTAGATCGACCCTGTTGAGACGGTTGATCCTCGTGGGGCTCACCCAGCCTCTATAAAATGGATACCCTTAATTGGAGGACAAAACTGGCGGTTGAGCTTAATTTCGGCCAAATCACCTCCTAGCGCAACCTGCAATCACCTAGCCCAATCTTGGCCTACGGAAACAGTACTGTCCTTAACAAGTAAATCCAAGATCCTTTATGGGTTGTAGTGTTGCAGGTTTTTAATTTTTTTTTTTTATATCATTTTGCTCATTATTATTTATATAATTTATTTTTTATGAAATTTTGTATCATCAATTTTACATTTAAGATACCTTCATTCATTTTTTAATATAATATTTTTATATAATTTTGTTTATTAAAATTTTATTCATTATCGTTTATTGGTTTATTATTTTCAATAATTTGCCTTTGGAATCGACCAAAGAAAAATTTTTGTTAACCCTCCCTCTCTCAAAATTTGAGGTTTTACGTTTCAAAATACGTTATACAAATATCGAATAAAAAAAAGCCGTCCGTCCGCCGTACGCCGTACGCCTTCTGCGGTTTTTCTCCGAGACTGCTGGACCGATTATCTTGCGATTCGGTACCAATGCCACAGGTCACCCCAGGATGATCCTCGGAACTCGACATTACCATCCATCTGTTTGTTTCAAAATGGCGGCCGATTAGAGATTTTATATGCTTTTTATTTTATTACTCGGCCGTTTATAAAGATAGAGGAGAAATGTAAGGTGTTTTAGTATCAGCTAAACAAGGCATTAAAAAAAAAAAAAAAAATATCTGTAAAATTGCCGATTAAAGATCTTATATGCCCATTACTCGGCCGTTTATAAAGATAGAGTAGAAATGTAAGGTGTTTTGGAATTAGCTTAACAAGGCATTCAAATAAAAAATAAAAAATCTCTATCTGTAAATGCTTTTTGTTTATTATTTTCAATCGGAATCGACCAAAGAAAAACTTTTCTGTAACCCCACTCAAAATTTGAGGTTTGACGTTTCAAGATACGTAGAATCCAAATATTGAATAAAAAAAAAATCATTGTACAAGATATGGCAGCATATAAATGGGTTTCTCACGGTGTAACTGAAGGAAATAAATAATGTTTTTTCTGTACATAGATCCAATCTTACTATAATTACTATAATTTCATACTGCTTCCCTACTATTCTAGTTTATTCCCGACCTTCATCACCAGTCACTGAGGTAAGATTGAAGTTGAAATAAACAAGAAAATAAAATCCCAATTGACCGAGCGCAAGTGAGGTCCTGTTTCAAATCTACCATATAGCATTTCGTTTGTCTGTTTCTTACGATATACGATAAATGTACCTTGAAGTCAGGAAAAACGAAGTAAGTGTAGTGATTTTTATTTTTAAATTCCGATCCAAGATGACAGTCCTAATAGTAGTAGTAGTCACGACCTAATGTGTTGTACAATATTTTTGATATCCGACTTGTATATTCCTTTAAGACAATTTTTTTTTAGAGTAGAACACAAATGCTGTTCACCAACCGTTGACTAGCTGATACGAAACGTTTTTCCAGAAATTTATTAACAGAGCGTAAGCGAGGTACTGTTTCAACCTGACCGTTTGGTATTTCGTCTGTCTGTCTTCGTCCGATTTTCACACGTCAATTCGGCACAATTACAATATCATCGACACAAAGTACACTATATATTAAAGCACACTGCATGCACCTTACACATCCTAAAGATAAAATTCCGCTCGAAATTTGTCACAATCTTAAATTCTCCGGTGGGAGAGGGAGAGGGGCAACTGTTTCAGCCCTTCCCCTCTAGATCGGATCCTGCTTGAAATTAATCAATAAGTAATTTAAACCAACAATTTATCCAAATAATTAATAAAATAAGGAAACAATAACAAGTGCTGAAAGGAATTAGAACTTTTTATAGGATGAAAAAAGACCATTGGCTTGCGTTACCTACCCAATGTCCGTAATCTACTATCACTTAGTTTCCTTTTACCAGTTCTTTCATTTAATTAAGTTAAATTAGCAGAATTAAAAGTTCTCGATAAACACTTTTTTTTTTAAAAAAACGAAAATATTACAAGTTTGATGCTCCGTAGACCCGTTATTGGTAGTTAAAAATGTACTATGTACCTACTTGCCCTTTTTATTAGGTGATCCTAAGTTGAAAGACTATTGTTTGAAACGTTTTTTTGATAAATGTATGTTTCCTGAAAAAAAGATACCACAATTACAAGTTTTATCTTGAAATGCCGAAAATTTCACAGGTTTGTCGCTTTGTAGGACCGTTATCGTTTGTTTTGGCTGAAAATGTAACTGAACCTTTATTGTAGGTGATCTAATGGTAAACAAATTCCGATTTTCGGATCATCATATTCGTAATCTGCACAAAGAACTAAGTGTAAAGATCGCGAAAAGCTGGGTTGTTTCTTGAAATGCCGAAAATTTCACAGGCTTGATGCTCCGTAGGTTCGTTATAGGTAGTTTTAGCTTAAAATGTAACTAGATCTTTTTTGTAGGTAATAATAAGAAAAACTATTGTTTGTAATTATTTTTCCATAAAATGCATATTTTCTGAGAAAAAAAAATGTTCTTTTTGTAGTTTATTCGAGCTAAAATCCTAATTAAAGCTACCGATTTCGATTTCCGGATTATGATATTCGTAATCTACGTAACTAAACTCATAGGTGAGCCAATTCACTTGAAAATCAGGGGCTAGCTGATAGCTGCCAACCTCGGAAGAGGAAACCAGTCAGGAGACTCTAAGGAGGCAGCACCTTCACCTACACTAAGAGTTCGCATAAATGTAAATAAGAATAAAACTAATTATATGCGGACAAATAGGGGGTATCCTTCACTTTACTTTCGAATGTGTCTCTGAGTTTATATACCTTGGCTCTGAGACAACGAAAGACTAAAAAGTGATTCTCACTCAACCAAGTTGAGCATATTCAAAACCTTAATCAGACAAGTAACTAACGAATGGGACGGAGCGTTGGGCGATAGCAAGAACCCAAGAAGCAGCCCTTCTTCGTGTTTTAGGAAGAATACTCAATATTAACCAGGGATGGCGAATATGAACAAACATTGAGCTATATCGAGATGCTGATGCTATGAGTGTAATAAGGATTGGCAGATTAAGATGGGCACATTGGCCGGATGCCTGGGGAGCATATATTGAGAAAACCATTAGACGAGCGGATCTACACAAGATGGGTAGGTAGGCCAAGACTTAGATGGGGCTGACGGAGAGGAAGAAGAAGCTCGTGCTATCCTATACATAAGTGATAAGGGATAAGTTAATTTAAAAACCCTACTGAGAAGTTAACACTGTAACAATGCCAAAAGCTGGAACATCTTATCAATTTTAAGAACTGGTCCCCTTAGGCTTGGCTGGCCTCGAGGAAAAAGTGGAAAAGGTATGATTAAATTATACCAGTTGGATAATGGTTCGCAGATACCGGTTGTTAGGACAAGGGGTGGAGCCATCCGATGAAATCCCAGAATTTCCTCCCTCTATAAAACTAGTCGGCCAATGAACATCGTTTTCGACCCCCTCTTAGGCAAAATAAGAGAGAAAGGGGGAAAGAAGAAAAGAGGTGAAAAGGAGGGACTTAGGAACTGATCGAGGCGGAGGCAGGACTTGGGGACTCAAGGGCGGAAGATGAGAAATGCGCTCTGGCTCCATGACTGAAGATATGCAGGGGAACCCGAGGGAGAGATGCTGAGGAACCATCAACAACAACTAGTACAGATAAGAGATTTATGTTAAAACAAGTAATGGCTAAGTCTAGGCTGAATCATTCCATGGTTAACTTTTTATTGTAATAGTTTGTTATTTTAATTTTGAAGAATAAAGATAAGTGTTAGCAAGGAGGTAGTTCTTTAGTAACCATGTCCATATTTAATTTGGATATATTTCATTAAGATAGCAGTAACTTTGATTAACATTAGTATTAAACTTAAAAGTAGGAACACTATCTTGGTTAGTTATTAAATAATGGTAAACACAAACCAGGCCTTTGGAAAGGTACCCAATTTAGAGGACAAGGTAAGAAATTCAAAAGTATTCATAAGCTTACTTAATTTTGGGATAATCATCTTCAATGATTGCCCAATAGCATCCCTATATATATAGACTAATGTATTAGAGCTAAATAGTAATCAAGCTCAACTCAAGTTAGATAAAACATAGCATAAATAAATGGCATCCGGCTTGTGGGGACTTACCATCCAGTTTAGTAATTAAACATTATAAAATTAATTAATTTAATTAGTTACTGATTGTTTTAACATTAATTAACATGATATGATATTAATATGATTACAAAGATCAATGTGATTACAAATAGATGGAATGATTCAGATGGACTAGGTTACCTATTTTGCTTAATTTCCCAATTTGATAAATATGCTTGCATGTAGTTGGTTATCTATGTTGATTCTATTTTTTATTCTTAATTTTCGCATATATTGTGTATATGATCAATGTCCGCGTAACGATTCGATATTGGGGTCACAAAAATTCTTTCATCTCTTTGTTTCGATACCTCATTGAAGTTAGACTGTCCCAGTACTTATTTTATTTTACATATACCGTGAATTCCATCCTTATTTTGGATGGAATCCCCGAAAATTCACCACATCATTCACGATGAGGCCAGAAGACATAAAACTCATGATGGAGATATTGAGAAGTATGAAGAAAACTATGGAAGAAAGCACGAGGAGATTAGATGAAAATCTTCGAGAAATGAAGAAGACTAGGGAAGAAAATGCCAGAAAAACAGAGAAAACTATGGAAGAAAATGCAAGAAAAACAGATGAAAATATTCAAGAAATGAAGAAGAATATGAATGAAAATGCAAGGAAATTGGAGAAACAGATAGATGGATATATTGCAAGAGTGACGGAGGATACAAACGAAACAGAAGAAAAACATATAAGAAATATAGAAAGTCCAATAAAAAATAATGAAAACGAATACCAAATTGAAGATCATGTAGGTCCACTTGTTGAAGAAAACAATAAAATAGACCTCTTCGAGGAAACAACCTTTTCCGAAGAGAGTATAAATGTTGAAGACCCCAGAGAACTTACAGAAGAAAGAGAGGAAGTAGGTGAAGAAGATGATCCTAAGTTCAAAGATGACCCCGAGGAATCTCTTAATATTAATGAAGCCCATCAGATGGAAGTCCAAGAAGAGATGAGTCACCCAAGTCCCAACACGTCTAAAATAACGGAAGTCATACCACCACTTATCTTAAGTTCACCCCTTATTATAAATAAAAATTTAGAGAGAGCTCTACAATCAAAATTATGCTATCATATAATAAGCGGTCGGAATATGAGAACCTCGAGGAAGGTGACAAGAATAAATAAGAAAAAAGGGCTGAAGAGAATTAAAATAAATATAGGAGAGAGTAAAAGGCCAAGACACTTGTTGTTTAGGAGCAAGCGGTTGCTGGCAGATACGAAGAACTACCTCAGGGGTATGGTCAAGAAAAAATGACCTTCACACTGGCTGGAATACGGGGCGCTTGACAAAACAAGATTTGGACTATGGACTTCGAAAGGAAACTTACTAAAAAATATAATAGCCGATGCAATAGTCTTAATAATATTAAAATGTAAAAAATTACCCAGAGGTCTCTCCAGATTAATTGCTAATTAAAAATTAAGATAAATAAAAGTAAAGGTAATAAAAGCATTTTATGAAGAGGAATATGGCTGAATACTAAGTCATCATTATATCAATTTTAGTTTAATCCATTTGTTTTATATGATAGGCCGGGTTAAGAAAAGAAAAACCCACAGTTTTGTTTTTAAAGCCGAATGCAGCCATGGAGTAAGCAGTTTACCACCACGAATGAGTACCCCAGGGAAGAATCACCTAAAGAATGTCTGTATAAAAGTTAAATTATTTTTGAGAAGAATCCTGAAGTTGAAGTAGACGCAGTTCCTTCATATCTCCCGGAAGTGGGATTGATTATTTCAGTGATAAACTCATTATAGAAGACGCAGAGAGCTTCTGATTCGCCCAGAAAACTGGGATTGTAATTTTTTATAAAATCCAGCATTCATATGACCCGAGGTGGGATAAGGTTGATATATCCTATGTTGGGACGCACTTTTAATTTGATGTATAATCCATGGTGCAAATAAGAGCCAGGTGAGTAAATTCTAATAAGTAAAAGGCTATTATATTCTAAAAATAAACTATTTGTTGTTCGGTAATAAATTTACCATTGCATATTATAATCCGCTTATATCATTTAGGAAACCTATTACAGCAAAAGTTTTTTAGTAAGTATAAATGTTTAAAGATTTTAAGTAAATAGATGATTGGTTCATTCATTTTTTGTAAGAGTATCATAAGGTGAAATTTTGAAATCTAGTTAAACATCCACAGTTTCGTATTTTTTACATGGGTAATTTTTTAAACTTTGTAACTCCATCCGGTAGGATTAAAATCAAATATAATTTGCAATATTAATTTGAAATACACTATGGAAAATATAGCAACCCTTATTACTTGTTTTAGGTATAGGAATAAATTTGGCTTTCCCAAACGGCGGACAGTTGGGGTCCGAACGAATTATTCGTAAGGTTTAAAATAACTCACGCTGTACTTAAGATAAGAGGAAGTTTTATATAAAATCTTTAGGAGATTAAAAATCTGTATAAAAGATAATGATTAGTAGTAGTTCAATCGGCATTGAACCGTCGGTTTTACTAAGCTTTTTATTTTTTATTTATTTTTATTGTTATTATTATTATTATTAGTTCAATGTAAATAATAGATAATCAACTATACATAATATCTTTATAAATAAAGTAATAACATTGTGTGGGAAACAAGCCATTAAATGTTATTGACAACACTATTTGTGTTTCTTTCTTGTTTTTTTTTTGTGTGTGTGTTAAGGGACGCAGGTAAGAGCGACCTCTAAGAATTGCCAAGTAGCTATGCCTTGTTGATCCTAGAGCACTTAACACCCTAGTTTGATATGATTAATGATGTATGAATCTTTTTACTTAAGTAAAAATTTTGTAAAGATAGAAGATAAGCTAAAGTATAAATATAGTAGATAGGTTAGGTTTATCTTCTGAGTAATATTTTTTTTTTGTTTGTTTTGTTTATTGAAACTGAACATTGTAAATATTGTAAAGGTGGAAAAATTGTAAATATTGTAGATATATTCTTGTGAATAGGCAAGTAGCAGTCGGATGGATCGACATAGATTATAAGTTATGTGTATAGCTAAACCATACGGAGTGATTCAGGACTTAATAACATTAGAATATTTTTGTAAATACAGTGATTAGTATTAAGGTGATCTTTAAGTGTTGTTTAAGAAGATGAAGAGAAAAATGTCCCCCTTCAGGCTTCATTTTTCTCTTCCTCCCACCCCACGGATAATAATATGTATTGATATTGTTAAATATTATCGTTATTGAATTTAAACAGACCAATGCGAACAAAAGAAATAAGGGTCGAGCAGGTAGAGAAGGGTAACTGACAGGCGATGACAGATGCCACCACATAAGTGATAAGGGATAAGTTAATTTAAAAACCCTACTGAGAAGTTAACACTGTAACAATGCCAAAAGCTGGAACATCTAATCAATTTTAAGAACTGGTCTCCTTAGGCTTGGCTGGCCTCGAGGAAAAAGTGGAAAAGGTATGATTAAATTATACCAGTTAGATAATGGTTCGCAGATACCGGCTGTTAGGACAAGGAGTGGAGCCATCCGATGAAATCCCAGAATTTCCTCCCTCTATAAAACTAGTCGGCCAATGAACATCGTTTTCGACCCTCTCTTAGGCAAAATAAGAGAGAAAGGGGAAAAGAAGAAAAGAGGTGAAAAGGAGGGACTTAGGAACTGATCGAGGCGGAGGCAGGACTTGGGGACTCAAGGGCGGAAGATGAGAAATGCGCTCTGGCTCCATGACTGAAGATATGCAGGGGAACCCGAGGGAGAGATGCTGAGGAACCATCAACAACAACTAGTACAGATAAGAGATTTATGTTAAAACAAGTAATGGCTAAGTCTAGGCTGAATCATTCCATGGTTAACTTTTTATTGTAATAGTTTGTTATTTTAATTTTGAAGAATGAAGATAAGTGTTAGCAAGGAGGTAGTTCTTTAGTAACCATGCCCATATTTAATTTGGATATATTTCATTAAGATAGCAGTAACTTTGATTAACATTAGTATTAAACTTAAAAGTAGGAACACTATCTTGGTTAGTTATTAAATAATGGTAAACACAAACCAGGCCTTTGGAAAGGTACCCAATTTAGAGGACAAGGTAAGAAATTCAAAAGTATTCATAAGCTTACTTAATTTTGGGATAATCATCTTCAATGATTGCCCAATAGCATCCCTATATATATAGACTAATGTATTAGAGCTAAATAGTAATCAAGCTCAACTAAAGTTAGATAAAACATAGCAAAACACATCTATCATTCACAGCCCACATAAAACACAGAACACATATAGCTAGAGCCACAGCACACCAACTCAAACACTTACTATACTCACCAGAGCTGTCACTCAGACTCAAAATCCTAATCTACAAAGCCATCCTCAGACCTACACTACTATACGGTGCACCCCTCCTTCACCACCTATACCCTCCAAACATTTCAAAACAGCGTGCTACAGAAGATCACAAAAAGGACGTCACTCGAAAGACGAAACATGAAACTCATCCATAACGAACTACAATTAGATACTATACAACAGCACATCACAAGGCGACACGTCAAATTCTTTGACATCCTCCCCGCTTCCTTCAACCCACCTTCCAAGCCATCACTCCATCCCCTCTTCCTGCCAGATGGCAGGGTCGTAAGGGCCCAATCAACCCTATCAACATCATCCAACAACCCACTTAAATAGTCTTCTCCCCCTC
Organism: Rhaphigaster nebulosa; assembly: GCA_948150685.1. Classification (NCBI taxonomy): domain Eukaryota; kingdom Metazoa; phylum Arthropoda; class Insecta; order Hemiptera; family Pentatomidae; genus Rhaphigaster; species Rhaphigaster nebulosa. The sequence continues at coordinate 89,672,475 of OX411308.1, read as the reverse complement.
CCCTTCTCCCACCTACCCCAACTCCCACAGCCTCTCCTCCCACCTCCCATCCTCTCCTATTTTTATTATTATTATTATTATTATTAATGTTTTATGTTTTTGCACTATTACGAGTCACGAGGAGGCCCCTCACCTCCGATTCATTAGAAAAATCCTAATAGGAAAAGATGACCACAGGTATGTACATAGCGGACCCACCTTCAAATACTCACAGGTAGAATAAGGTAATGTATGTATTCTGAATCATAGTTTTTACTTGCATGATTTTATAATGTTACTAATTTTATGTTGTTTTTTTTGTTTGAGGGATCCGGAAAAAAAAAAAGTTGATGTTGGGCCTAGTATTTCATAATTAATACGAACGCTGCAATCCTTAGCTAAAGTTGAGAACTTTTTTTTTTTTATCGATCAATGTTAGCTCAAAATTGTTCTTGGTATTGCAAAGTTACAATTTTCAAGAATTGATACAATACTTTTGTTGTGACCAAAACTCGAGGGAGACATTCCATGGCTTGAGACTGGGTAGTGAAACAGCAGGGATCTTATCCAGGCCACTTGTCATCCTAAGTTCTGACCTAGCGTCCAGATGGTGCCGTTTAGCTGGCAGAAGACCCTAGATCCCCAATCATGATGAGTGCCTTTATTCTATTTACTCATTAGATATACTTACGTTACCATAGTATTCTTATGCTGAATGCATGATTTGCTGTCTATGACTTCATAGTTTGTAATTTCGGTCATGTGCATGTTTATACTCCATTATTATTGAAGAACTAATCTGGTAAATGGGCCTTTTGATCCTTTTTGCCAACCTCAAGGCTACCTAGAGGTTGTCGCTCCATCTCAACCAGAGTGATAGTACAAAGGTTTATGCCATAAATATTAACTGACCAAGGTGGGAATAGAACCGACACAGTTTCAAACCGCGCACTCTGACAACCTCGCCGCAACGTACACGGCCGTTACAGCCTCGTCTCGTTCCATCGGAACTGATATTCCATATTTTCCAACCCGATAGTTAGATTTATTTATTATATCTATCCTTGTTCATAATAGTGGTGGTATTGATTCGATTAGTATTTAATTAAGCTTATAATACTGAGATGTATAAAAACCTCACTATCTCAAGCAATGTAACATATCAAGTCTGTTGGAAATTAAAAAAATCGTGAGCAGCAGAACTCCGTCACTAAAAGAACAGTCGTATTTTCACTAAAATAAAAATATTATAAAAACGGGGGAGAGAGAAAAAAGTTGAGACCCACAAAAGACAGTTCCCTAACATACCGACATTTACCCATACTTTTATTATATTGTTCTACCTCACTGCTGAGCTTTGATACGCAGACCTTTCTTACCGAATATCAGCTCATTTGACCCCTGCGGTCCCCGCTGGAGTTGAAATAGCCCTTTGCTAATACTGGTCCGCTCAAATATAGCGGGAAAAAATATACAAACATATATAGATATATATATTTAATACCTTTTAAGTCCAACTCAATCTGGAAAGGTTTTAAAGGTGCGAAAATATTTTTAAAATTCGAAAAACGCGGGAGGGTTGGGGGCCCAAGTTGAGATCCCCAAAAGATACTTCCCCAACTCCAACTCAATTCACATACAATTTTTCAGTCTTGTAAACTAATATAGCGGATCTGCAGACATGCGGAAAACTTTAAAAACGCCGAAATTTCAGCTAAACATACCGCATTTTTGACTGGAATTTACACATTCCTTAATGGTATCGTTGTGCCTGAAAGAAAGGCCTACATACCGAATTTCACCTCATTTGACCCAAAGGGGGTCGTTGGAGGTGCTCAAATGTAGCGGGAATATATATATATATATATATATATATATATATATATATATATATATATATATATATATATATATATATATATATATATATATATATATATATATATATATATATATATATATATATCAGACATCTCCAAAACTTCGTGCTGTAGGGGTTATGAAACGGATAGAAAATGCAGTCTCGCCCCTTACCGCCGACCTTCGACCCATTGCAATAGTATATTTTTTTGGGAGGAAAATACGACTAAAAAGGCATTAAAACTGTTGAAATAGCTAATACTGGTCCGATTTCGATGAAACTTCTTTTGTTTTATAGGTAATTTAATTTTGTTTCAAATGCAACAGTCTATTCCTTTTTCGGAGAAAATGCGACTGAAAAGAGAATTTGTTACTGAAATGCACGCAGGCGGCGCTGTAATATAAGAAAAGAGGGGGAAAATGATGTAGGTTCCACCTGAGGGGACTTTATCTCCAGCTTCCGATCCAGCAAAACGTTCAAATAGAGGCTATCCCTCCAGCATAAGATTTTATAAATATGCATTAGGATTGTTAGATAGAAATATGGTTTTACATCGTCTCATTTTAAGCCGTTTCGACGTTAGGTCATTAATCAATTTCTACAAGGAATCGTTTTACGTCAAAACATTCAAAGTTACGTTGCATAAAAGAAAATTTTGATATATTTTACTCCTTGGTGATCTGAGTTAGATATTATGTGTGATGTTATTATGCATATTTGTTAAGGGATGCCATTGGGTAATCATTGAAGATGATTATCCCAAACATATTTGTGTAAATATATAAAAATAGGATACCTTTTGAGTCCTTCAAATTGGAGACTTCTCCAAAGGCATGTTTTTTCTTTACTATTATTCACTAATTAGTCAATATACTTACAGGACAAATGATATTATTACATTATTAGGCATTATAGTTGCTTCGGATAAGGAGCAACAACTTTCTTTAAAAAACTATGTTTTATTTGATTAAAACTTATCTCATATGCATACATATATATTTATTTAATTAGGGAATGATTCAGATTGATTAAATTAATTTAACCATTAAATGTTTATAACAAAATATCTCCGGCTATTGTTAACATTATCCAAGACTTATCTGAAAGGATTTGATGATTGAAGAGCATCTAGATGTTCTGGGAATAATCTACTGCTGGTCATCAAGGGTACATATAAGAGTATAAGATAAGAGTACATTCCAACCAGTAGCCACTCTTCAAGCCATTCTCCGTTTCATTATTATTAGATGAAGCCTAAATTTACAAAACGTTAATTGGTTCGTCATTTACCGTAAAATTTTCCATAGCCCATTATTATGCTTTTGAATACTTGATGGCCTAGAGATTCTCCTTTTCCAATGAATACGCATTTTAATGAGTTCTATAATACATCTTTAATTTTATAAGTGTTTCATAATTTCTAATTAACAACATACATAAATTAGGCTTCTTTATATGGTAATTTATTTGTCCAACAAACTTTTTGATTTTATAGATTTTTTAGTGAACTTTTGTCGGATCCGGAACATATAAAAAAATTAAATTCCCTTATCTTGACGCAATTCTCCTATATAATAAGCATCCAAACAGTTTTATCCCCAAAATAGATTAGAATCTAAGCTATTATAAGATCTTTTCGGACTTCTTGTTGATTATATTTTAATAATAAGGTCCTCTTGATGGAACGGTTTTTGATTATAGTTGATATACCCGTATTATCTTTAAACATGAATCCTCAGTCTCCCCAATTCTTACTTAGTTATTAGTGATAGAAGATGAACGTGGTAGATTAGTCGAAGGATCAGTTTACATGATTTGGTGGGTATTAGAAATCCTACCATGTAATTTATTTATGATTCAAAGCTTCTGTCCCTGAACTCCTGAATATTTACATTAAATTGATTAATATGTTTATTTACAAATATTTCATGATTTCCAATTTAAATATAAAAAACCTATATTAGCTAATGGAGAAAGCCTGTTTTTCAAGCTATCTATATTCTTCAATATACTACAAGCTAATTCCTCGTTCATTTTTTTAAAATTTGAAACTTTTTTTCGTTTAAATATTTTAAATATAACATATTAATAATACATGGAATATTATTATACGTTCCTCAATTTTTAGTTGGATTGGCAAAATTCCTGACAATAGAACTGCGGCCTCAATACTCAAATTACTTTCAATACTTCCGATTTGAGGCCCCATGTTGCTCGTGCAGTTCATTGACAGTACATTCTAATTCGTAATGTGTCGTTATAAAGATTGTCCAAATGTCAGTTCCAATTTAATTTTGTACCCCTCAATAATCTTCTGAAAAAGGGCGCAAAATGGCGATAACTCCCGCGATTGAGGACAATATCCGAAAGTGTATGTCGCGACTACAAGACGAACCAATATTTGCGTTTCCCGATTTTTCGAAATCATTTACCATCACCAAAGACACGAGCGAATACGGGTTGGAAGCGGTGCTGTCACAAGAAGGAAAACAGGGGGAAGAGCCGGTGGCGTATGCCAGTAGAACGGGAGTGGCGCGTTAAAACGGGAACTGTTGGGTATTGTGTGGGCGGTTGAGCATTTCAGACCGATGTGTTTGGGCGGAGATTTAAGGTCCACACAGATCATCGGCCCTTATTGTGGGTAGGTTAAGTAAAAGAATCATCCGCGAGAGTTACCCGTTGGAAAGAATTTTTTAGCCAATACAACATGGAGATGGCTTCTAAACAAGAGAAAGAGAACATCGTGGCAGATTGGGTATCTCGAACTTTGCAGGTCAACGTGTTAGAGACGGACAAAGGGGAACATTCCGGAGAATTACAGAGATTCGTAAGGGAATTGACGCCAGAGGGTGAAGGAGAACGAGAGACTGTGGAAGCAGAAGAATAAAGGGCGTCAAAAGGGGAGGAAAGTTCGACGGAGGAAAGGTTAACGGAGATGGAAGAGATGGAGGAGATTATCAACGACAATAAACGTCAAATCATCTGGAAAACCCGGACGTCGGGACTGATGTAATACGGCAAGTATTGCATCAACACGATCTGGTCACATCCGGGAGTTTGAGAAGAGCAGATCAGCAGGGCCCTGAAAGAGGCGTCCAGACCAGGAACCCTCCCCCCCCCCTTATTTGTACGTAGAAAATGCGTCGGTCTGGGATACCAAATGGCAGACCGAGAAAATAGTGATCGATAGGACATTCGTCAGATACAAATTCATGGTGGAGACGATACGAGACCCAGAACAGCAGCAAGAGGTTATGCTAACCACGGAAAGACGAATCATCGAGGAGTAAACGAGACCTTGCATGCATTGGAAAGGAAATATTTCTTGGAGAAAATACGAAAGACAATAGAGGAGGTGTTAAGGTATGCATGTTTAGTGTGTCAAACTACGAAGTGTGATCTCCATCCTCCAACCGGGAAGCAAGAAGAGACGACGATACCCAGTGCACCGTTAAGTGATCTGCAGGTGGATACATACACTTGGAAAAGGTTCAAATGGGTCACATTGTTGGACATATTTAGCAAGCTAGCGATGGCATATTCGGTACAACACCGGTCGTCAGAGGTGGTGATCACGGCTTTACGGACATAGTTCCAATTCAATGGGATACCCGACACGATCTCTTCCGATGAAGGGAGAGAATTCGATGACACAAGTCTTCGAAACGAGATGAAAGCATTACAGATAATTTGGCATATTAACACCCCGGGACACCCCAAGTATACGGGAGGTATAGAGCAGTTGCACAGCACAGTAGGAGACCACTTGCGGGTTTTTGATGTAGACAAGGGTTTGGAGACAGATTTGGCGATGCCAAAGGGGGTAGCGTCATAGAACCCTTCTATACACACGGCTTCTGGATTTTCCTACGCTACGAGGGACCATTCAAGGTGATCGTGATACGCGAACATAAGCTTGTGACCATCAGAGTATCGAAGAGCCCAGGAAACGGAGAACCGTTCAAATAGAACAATTAAAAATTCCGGTGGGGAAACCCAGGCAGCCCAGAAAATAATACATGGCTCTTTTCTAAGGCATCAGATTATGTAAATTGAGAGTTTATTTTCGTCTTTCGACAGATGTCGATTTCATGATCTGTTTCATTATTCCTTTTTGTACAGTAGTTCATAAATTTAGATATAAGAATTTTGTATTTATTTCTTACTATTGTGTTATTTTCTCATTTTAATTTTTGGGTGTGTTTTTCATGCTAGAGTTAGATATATATATATATATATATATATATATATATATATATATATATATATATATATATATATATATTTGGTTGTTGTTTTGTTTTGTTTTTATTTGTTCAGAGTGTACTACATGAGTGAAGTTTGAAGGAAAGCTGGCAGGGGGGAATTATGATACAGAGTAGAACTATATACAACTTAATCCTAGCTATAAGATGCAAACATACCCTAAGACTATATATAGAGGATTACTAATGGAAATAAAGCCAGTCTTTGCTCAACACTCGTGTGTTGCACAAAGATTTCGTTCTCTTATTTCCTTTTTTTTATTTCAAGTCACCGGAACGAACATCAGATATATATATATATATATATATATATATATATATATATATATATATATATATATATATATATATATATATATATACCTGTATGGAAAATAGGATCAATGAAACATTGATCATATCCATACTGTGTTGTATGGAAAGTTTCATTTTTCGGGTTTTAGTGAAAAGTCTTCAAATACTCAAATTTTTCCTATGCTCCCCATATTTCATGCGCGATATTAATTTCATTCTCTAATTTTTAGGTTTGATTCTGACAGATTTCATGTTGTTGGAAAGTCAGATCAAATAACATTTGAAATTGCTCATTCAAATTCTTTATTTTATACATAGGAAATTATAATTATTCTTAGGCAGTTACTATTCTTAGGTTTTTACTATGTAAATCCAACGAATATTTTACAGAAAGAAAATATGAAGGCATCATATTGAACATTAGCGACTTATAGTACTACAACTGCATCCTTATGCATTATCCTACTTATGCATCCTAATAAACCTGAATAATGTGGCATCATATATTTCTGAAAATATTTTCTAAATTCCGAAGTCAAATGAGGATACGAGGAGTCGGAGAAGAACATGGTTGCGAAATTATACATCACGTCAAGAATTGTAGCAGTGAAGATAGAATAGCTCAGGTTTCCATAGACGTGAACTGTCCTAATTTTGATGTTATAGATCTAAGGCTGTAACGCATGGTGGACTCTGATGCATACTGTGCCACTTATATTTGCGTCACTTGTGCGTTTTTTTAAATGTACTACCTATGATGATAGATGTCTTGTAAAAGATATATTTGCCATCGAGAAGAAAACCATATGCAATATAAACGTACATGCAATCCTTGAACACGGTTGGGGGATTCAATTAAACAAATAAACGAGGTCCTAAACTCGGTGGGCTTGTTATGATGAGCTAGCTTGTAGAAGTTTACTATATCTCTGCCATTCCTAAGTTCTGTATACAAAAGGTCTCTGTTGGATCAATGTATAGTGGTCTAAGTTCTCCCACGGTTAGTGCAAAAAAGCGTGCCGCGCTTGTTATAAGGAGTTATGACTCGAACGGGGAGGGCGTCATTAAATAGTACTTATCATATAGTTTTATTTTATTTTAAATCAAAACAACAGAAAAACATTTTTGTATAGAAATTACCTTGCATCTGTGAGCTACTAAAGATGCCAGAACTGTGGAATTATGAACCGCCATCTTTGGCCTATCACAGCGTTAAAAAAGGATTATCCAAAAATCAAACCAACTTCATTAATTAGTCACTGACGGAAACCCATCATACGGAAACCCAAAAGAGAGGTCAGCTTAATTTAAAAAAGTTTGTTGTTTCGATTTTTTGTACATCATAATTTCGGAGGGATGTTGAAACTTCACAACGCTTGATAAGGTTTTTGGTATGCTTCAACAAGCTCCCAAGGTCAGTCGAAAGGTTACTAATGTAGTTGTCATCAGCTGTTCTTTTAAATTTTACAATATATCGCTTCAGTTCATTATTGGTTCTGTTGTAAGTTCGTTTATCTGATGGAGGTCTGCCAGAGCAGTGTGCGACGTGACACTAGCATCACCGAACATGAGACACGTCATCGATTGTATCCTCCGATCAGAGATAAGTTTTGCTGACATTTGTCCGCAAGTTAGAAGCTCGGAAGTTAGAGACTGCGATTAAACTAGTAGTTATGTGACCTTTGGACCTCGCGAAGCAATTTAGGCATTTTTATTTTATTTTGCATCCGTCTATTCTAATCACAGCGCAAATCTGCTGCATATGAATATGATTTGATTAAGCATAAAACTTTTTCGCCTCAGTTCACATTGTCCTCTTGTAATATCGACATAAATGATAAAATTGCCATTCTCAGTGTCAATAAATTGCCAGGATTCTACTTGATTCTTGTTGAGATATACTAGACAATTCACTATTAATCACAGAGCCCATTATAGAATAATTTAATGTTCTTACAATTATTGTAATTATCTTATTTTATTTTCCCTTTGGCATTCTTATCAAAGCTTTAAAAAAAAGAAACAAAAACAAGATCAAATACCATCAAGAAATATTAATGTCAAATTTGGTCGTGACTGAGAAGCAATCACATTTTGGGTATTACGGGGTCAATATCACGACCGCCAACTTGGATTGGAATTGTGATATAAAAATTTCTACTATTAACTTTTGGAAAATGTATACCAAATTAGAAGAAAACTGGATGACAACAGACAGACAAACGGTGGAGATAAAACAGGACTTCGTAGTCAACAGTTATCGAGTAGCGTTTGTGGTTCTCCAAAAAAGACAAAAAAAAAAAATCTTTAAGGAATATTCATGCCAATGTTTTAGAAAATTGAACAACGTCATTAGTCGCGACTATGACACAAACAGATTTTTGATTATTAAAAATACAAATTAGGCAATTCTCAAAATTAAAAATAATTTGTAGCCTTCATTGCCTCTTTTCCATGAGGATACTTTTATGCAGAACGTTGGTGTATTGTGGGTCATTTTTTTACCAGGCACAAGGAGCCGTCTATAAAGTCTCAAGCTGTTATAAACGAGCTCATGAATAACATCCCGTGTTCATAGTTCTTCGAATCTGCAAGAGATATGTTTATCTATAGGATCTCAATCATAAAAAAATTTAATTCGAATTTATGTAGTTAATGAATATATTGCCTTCTTTTCAAACCAGTTCCTCTCAATGTTCGTACTTTTGTTTAGATTCAAGTATTTTCTTAATTTGTTATGAATTAACTGATTTATCTATTAATGATTGCAAATTATAAATTACGTGTGACAGTTTTTAATTGTTCTGTTGTCAGTGTCAAGGAATGATTAATAATTAAAAATATTTTACTTAGATTTAATTTGACTTCGTTATTCCATATTCGACTATTTTAAATCGTGCTCTCAATTAGTATACGTTTTACTAACAATTTTTACTCCACAGAGATAGTGGTTTGTCCCATCACCATTACATATATACGAAATTGATAAGATTAATATAAAATAATTATTTACAGAAAACCTTAAAATGCCTCAATGATGAATTAAATGGAGATGGTACATGACTTTATTGCAGTCAAACGTACTTTGAAATTGGAGTTATATGAAAAAAAAATTACAGATATAAGTTACACTATTAATATACAGAAAAACTCTAGTTAAAATCTAATTCATTATTATGGATTTCCTCCAACTATGCTTCCTAATATTTTGTTTCATTCCTTTAACGTTTCTGGAGACTATGTGCCTTTTCTGCTATTCATTTTCATGCTATTTTTTTAAACTATTTAATTAATGAAATAAAAACAATTATCCTGACTATGAGGCAAGCCTCCAAACTTTCGAAAACCTCGAAACTTAAGTCAACTAGTTCACCTTTGATACATTTGAGTATCAATCTACAAACATTTGAGTAGCTACGTCATAATTGTTACTGTTGACGTTCTGATACCAAATCAGTTGACCATAGAATCATTATTACATGTCTGTAAGACATACCTACACCTACGAAAATCATTTGACTAATGACAATTTGACTGATTTTTACAATGGAATTGACGCGAGACCTGGCTTTCGGTTAACCAAGTTAATATTCTAAAAAAGATTACGGATTTCCCAGCTATATTAAATATTTTAATTTTCCCAACTATATTCTGACATATTTCACTACTATTCTATGAAATAATTCCCAACGCTACTAGATTTGAACATTTCACTTATCTGTTGCGAATATTGACTCTTGACAACAATTATTTTTTTTCTATTAAAACATAGCACTATACCCATGGATTGTACCCATTTCTTAATTTAAAAGGTATTGGTATTGGTTTTAAATTATTGCAGTTCTTTGAGTAAAATGTTTTACCACAATTTTTGCTGTTTGAGGTAGGTTCTCAAACTACAAATTTTCCAACTTTCTGGTTTTCAAACTATTCGGAAGAGGGGAGTTGACATCCTTTACCCTCATCCAAATCCTATGGTGACATCCATGCTTTTCACTTCAAGACCGGGTTTCGCTATGTAATTAAGCATTTTCCTAATCTTTCATTAATCCTAATAAAACCCATCATATTTATTGGAAGTTAATTGTGGATAGCTGTAATTTACGTACAATAAAACCTCTGTTAACCTGCCACACATTAAGGTGGCCCTACACCATCGGTTTTTTCATCCATCCGAACCGTCGGTTTGAACGATGGAAAATGGAGGGGAAAAACCGTTGGTTTGGAACGAAGAACGACATTCTCCTATACCATCGGTTTTTTTCATCCATCCGAACCTTCCATCCATTCTTTTTAGTTAATTTCATTCATTTATTTGGTTGATCTTCTTTTATATTGATTTCTTTTAAATTCGATAACCAATTGTTTTCTAGTAATTTATATATATATATATATATATATATATATATATATATATATATATATATATATAATTTTTTTTAATGCTATAGTAATGAATTTATTCAATTTATCTGAATTTTATTAGGTAAATTATGTAAAGACGCAATTTTATGCCACCTTTTAAGAAAATTAATTTTTATTTCAATGTTATCTATTTATTGATATTTCTAATTATTGTATTATACAGTAAAATACTGGATAATGGCTCGAGTAACTTGAAAATATCTCCATTTTCCTCCCAAAGTTCCATGTTTATTTTTTACTAGAAAAATACGTTTCGCGTTCAACACTGAAACCCAACTGATTTAATATGCTGACATTAAGACACAAAATTAGATACCCCTAATATTTTTTCATTAATTTTTTTTATTAATGAAACATTTACCATAGAAGTAACTGAAATATAAGCATAAAAATATATAATTCTAATAAAAAAACAAAACAATGTTAACTTTTTATAATTGTTTAAATTATTTATTTATTTATTTTAATTTTTGTTTAAATAAATTATTATAAATATCATGACACGCGCTTTGAGAACTACTGCTTTAGAGGATTACACCTCCATACACTTCCACTTGCTAATCTATTTTCCTATTTTATCATTCAAAATATTGTGTTTAATTTTTTTTCTTTTCGGTACTCTATAATAAAGATTTTGATATTTCTTTTTTTTTCAGTTGTTCACCGATGTCATTTTATCATTTTCGAGAATAAAGCATGCAGACAATTTTTTATTAATTAGAAAAAACAAAATTTAGCAAAGACAGCGCACGAAACATAATTCCAAACGTTTTTCAATTAAATTTGAAGATTGAATTCTTGGATATTTGCAAACTACAAAAAAATTTGAACATTTTTTTGTAATAATAACAAAGCTACAACAAATAAATGCGTTGTAAAAGTTTGAAATCATAAAAAATGTTGACTATAATTTTTGTCAGAAAAACGAATAACAGAATTTACGTTATATTATCGCATTTCCAAGTCAATTGTTACCTTCTCCAAATCAATTGTCATCTCTTCCATTTCAATTGCAACTTTTTCCAAATCAATTGCACCTTTTCTATTTTAATTGTAATTTTTTCCATTTCAGTTGGGTTACAATTGAAATGGAAAAAGATACAATTGAAATGGAAAAGGGGACAGTTGATTTAGAAAAAGTTACAATTGAAATGGAAAAGGAGACAGTTGATTTGGAAAAAGTTACAATGGAAAAGATGACAATTGATTATTTGTTATGAATTATTTATATTATTATTGAAAAATAATTATTTTAATTACAATAATGACTTTTGAAATAATTGTGGCATATTTTTTCGACATTTTTTTTCGTTCAATTAGATAATTGATTTTAACTGCTAATTTCAAGTAGTTTAACTTTTTTAAATAAAACTGGTGTATATATATTTTTAAATATTTATTTTTTTTTATTTATTTGAAGAGGGATGGGGGTGGATTTCATCGATTTGGTGATGGTTCATTAGATTTTCGAAGTTGTTTATGTTAAATTTATTCCTGGAATTTAATAGAGCCTCGAGTATTTGTACTTAATTATTATTTCAAAAATTCTTCTACTTTAAAATTATTTCAAATAATAATAATATAAATAAAACAGAACTAATCAATGTTCGGTTGGGTAATACCCAAAATAGAAAAGGTTACAATTGATTTGGAAAGGTTACAATTGAAATAGAAAATATGATAATTGACTGGGAAAAGGTTACAATCGAAAAGAAAAAAGTTATAATTGAAATGGAAAAGGTGACAATTGATTTGGAAAATATTATAATTTACTTGGAAATGCAATAGTACTCAGAAACATGTATTAACAAATTATCATTTTACATATTTATATTGCCTAATGTATGCTAAAAACTTGCACGAGTTAAAAAGTTTCATTTCTCAAAGATTTTTTTGGGTGCTGCCCCATAAAAGTCCGTTTCTCCCACTGTGCGGGGGCCATTTGTTTACTGGAGCCAGATATTATTACTTTGTATTCTGGGATATGTGTTCCCATTTTCGTCAGTTCAGTTTTCACGTTTGTATCGGGTGTTTTTGTTTGGTGATTAATCATGAGTAAAGACCAGATTTATGTGCAGCGAAAAAGGTTAAAATATGCCATAAAATATGCAGTAAAATCTACAAAAATATGAAGTAAAACCTGAAGCAATATGCAGAAAAATATGCACGATAAATGTCAGAAACGTGTAAAAAATCAACAAAAGGCTATAATTATTTTCTAAATTGCTTTATTATAATGTATATAAGAAAAAACATGGGTAAATTGAAAAACTAATCTTTACACACAATTGTTTTATATCTAAATAATTTAAAAAAATAAAAATAATTTTATAATACATTTTTTCACCTTCTTCCATTTTCGCAAGCGGAGATTTTATAAGATTAAATAAGGGAATATAAAGTAATGCAAAATAAAGTATGTATTTTATTGAAAGTGTCTTCAGATTTTAACAAGTTCGAAAAAAGTCAATGTGTACCATAAAACTTTATTTTCTATTTTAATTGAGAGAAAAATTATTTAAGTTATTTGTTGGCCAAATATGCAAATATATGCAATAAACCATCAAATATGCACAACAAAATTTAATATATCTGCTCTATATGTATTGATTTGTAAAGATATTTTGATCATCATGGTTGAAAAACGTATCAGGAAAAATATGCATTTTTATAAAAATCCGGTCTTTAATCATGTGTAAATCTCACCAGATTAATTATTATTAATCTCCGAGCGCTGAAGAGATAGTGGTAGCACGTAGCACAAATCTGTCGAAAGCTAAACGTGGGAAAAAGTACAGTCAACTATTGACGAAGACACATGCGAGTGGAGATTTTTGTCTTAAAATGCAATCAGACAAAATCTCTTTAAATCGCTGCACGTAGAATAAAAATGTTCTCCGGCATTGTTGACAAACCTTTGTGCTTGTGGTTGCTTCAGGAACGTCGGAAAGGCAAATCCACCAATAGCTTAATTTTTAAAGGTAAAGATCTTGGTCATTCATCAAAAAATTGAAAACCAACTAGAATTTGAAACGAGTTAAGGCAGGATTGGTAAATGGAAAAAGCGGCAGCAAAACGTTCAATTGCTAAAGACATTCAAATCATGAAAAGATTTTGCTTTTAAATTCTGTAAATGTTGAAAAACAATAGAAAAATTTGTTTTTTTTCAAAGAAAAGACTTTTTCAAAAAATAATTTTGCTGTCATTGTTAATTTGTACATTGTCCATTTCTTATGTTTTCAAATGCATAATAAAATCTGTACGTACATATCAAATACGTCATAAAACAGTCTTATTCTATATTTCTGTTAATGTTTTCCTTCGAAATACCTAAACCTCGGATTAACCTGCCAAAACATTAACCGGGTCCAATCTGCGAAGTGACTGGTTAACAGAGGTTCTATTGAAATTGAGATTTTTATCAAGATTATTACACATACATACACACATATATGTACTTCTACACTTCTACTATGAATGTGTATGTTTATACAACCATTGCTATTTTTAATTGATACAAAAAATCACAATTTTACTAAACTACTTTTTATTTTTATTTGGAATGAGTGATTTTGATTTTGTATTCTTCGCATATTTAGGCTGTGTTAATAAGTTGCAAAAGTTGTTTTATTTATAGGATAAAGTCCAAAATTATGGTAGATGAAGATTTCTTCACTGTTCATTTAAATCCTTATAAAGCTTTCAACGCAATACAGCGCTGTGTTGCGGGTTTTTTTTTCTCTTTATCGTTGGTGTATAAATTATATTTAAAAATATGTTATTTGTTGCTTAACCTAAATCAAATAAATATAAGCTTTTCAATAATCAAAATGAAATTTTTTACAATCGTTTAAAAAAATTATTAACTTAAACGATAGAACAATCGAAGGATATAGATGAAACATATCTCGGTATTCAGGAAACCAATGCCAATAATTACAAGAAAAATTATTGATTATTGAAGGAAGTATTAATATTATCACTACCTATAACATTTATTATATAGCAGAACAGAGCTTTAGTTTTTTGTTACCCGACTAATGTAATGTTTTCAGGCTGACCATTAGTTGGTACGTAATGATTTTTGAACCTATTTTTCAAGTTTGATGGGGTCTGTGATCACATAAATGTTTTTAAACATTTTGAGCTCAAAATACTAAAAACATTTTGTATTAATTGTGCTTAATCTGGCCGTTAGAGGGTATCTGACGGTTTTTTGAACGAACAGCACGATCGATTTCTAAGTTTGATGGCTCAAATTGCTCAGTGAATTCCCATAAATGTTCTGAAACATTGTGAGCTTAAAGTACTGAAAAAAAATGTCCTTATGTTTTAAGTACCATAAATTCGGTTTTTTGTTGATGTTTCTTATTTGTAAGTCATCATATCATAAGAAGATAAATTATACATAGCCAATACTTGAAAAACTAAAAACTTTAAAATAAAATTTAAGTTAATTAATATCCCAACTACGGGGACATTTTTAATATAAAGGACATTTTTATATCTCACAACCCTATTCGTCCTAAGAGATGTGATATGAAACGGATATATACTTGTATATACTGAAGCATGCATATATAGTGAAGCAAATTGGTGGCTTGTTAGTATAGTTGGCGCCCATGAATATTGAATCTTGGTGTAGTAGTCGGGTGCCTTCTACAACACGCTACGGCACCTTGCAAGTACACACCGTCCCATGCATCTGTGGATGTCAAAATACAATAAGCTCCTTGCATCTATGCATGAAATCATACAGAAAGTTAATTAATGCATTGAGTAAAGAAAAGTCTTCATTATCGTTAGAATATGGAAGGCACCAGACTATAACACCAAGTTTCAATATTAATGGGCTTCAACGTCACTAATAACCCATCAATGCGTTGAAGAAGATTTGCAAGATGATTCTGTACCTTAGGACGAATAGGGTTGTAAGATCGAAAAATGATTTCCGTAGTATGGGTATTTATTTCTGATTAAATTAAATTTTTTAATCTATTTTAGCACATGTTTCAATTAACAAATAGTCTATTTAAAAGTCTCACTTATAACATGGTCGTGATTAAATTCATATTATTTTATTCTTAATATGTGATCAAATAAATAAAAATTGAGGTTTAATTTTAATTTGGTCTTGTCATGATCAACTTGTAAAGTAGGTGTACAAGTCGGCCAATGAATCATTACCCAATGAAGTCCATACCGAGCTAAATAAATCCTATATTTGTCACTAGTATCATGTAGCACATTCGATCTAGTTCACATTATAGTTCATATTTTAGATTACTTTCGAATGATAATTAAAAGATACGGCAAAATTGCTTCTTAGGTTTTACAATCGATATGTGCGATTTTCCAAAATATTATTTTTTGACATAAATAGATAGTTTTTTTTTTATCCGTTTCATCTAAACTAGCATCTTGAATATAGCCTTGATATACGCACAGCGATTCATTCCTTATGAAAGATAATGAGATTATTTTTTTTGAATGTTGTAATGTTGGAAACTTCTGAATAAGAGTCACTTATTATTTTTTGGACGTCTTATATCAAATAAAATATCAATAAAAATATAAAATAATAAATAACTAAATATCAAATATTGATTTTATTTCTGCATTTGTTTAATTATTCTTAACGGAAATCTACTTGTCTCATTTCGAGATTCGTTTAAAAATTTTGTTACAGTGAATCGGATATTACTTATTTTAAATATCTAAACTCATTTCTGATTTTTTATTAGCTTTTGTTTATATTGTACATTTATATTGTTTTTATTATTGGCTTATTAAAAGTGCGTCGTAGTATATAACTATAAAGTGTTTTGCTTAACGTAATGAAAAAGGTCCTTGATTTCCTTATACATTAAAATATTGGTACTTAGGTTTTGTTTACATTCTAAATAAACTCTGAGAGTTAAAATACTGCAGCTTTGGGTATGCTGATGATTCAGTGCTGTTAGGCGATGAAGCGGAAACCATTAAATTAAATACATAAGCTTGGATAATTACATAAGCTGGTAAAGAATGGGGTCTCTAAATACTATGAATGCGGACAGAACAAAATATATGATTGTTAGTGGAGGCGAAGATGATTTTGGTGATAGATAGATCATAAAAGTAAAAGATTTCCTTCCGAGTGTTCGGTAGAAGGCTGGTGTAATGTCCGAAAGTAAACGATAGAAATACAAGCTTTTTCTTCTTTACATATTTATAATGATTACCTTATACTTGCAAGGATATCCTCCATGAACAGGCAAATGGCATCACAGAAAACAATAATGTCCAATCATGAAAATCAGCGCTTTCCCTCCTTTTTCTACCCCCGTTTTTTTTCGGTAGCCGGGATCTGCTGGATAGTGTAAACATATTTTTATTTTATGAACGGATGAAAGGATTCCTCGATTTTCGTCATTTACACCTAAAAATCTTCCCGCTAGCTGTGACTTGGGTACAGTTATTCGTTTTATTCTTCATAACGATTACGATCTTTAAAATCACTGACAAGCAGTGGCGAGCTAACGTCTTCGTGCGCCCGGGGCGGTCCACTTCCCTTTCGCTCCCTTTTCACTTCATTTACACCTCCAGCTAAAAATGGGTATGGATAATTAATTTGTAAACCTCTGATAATAATGAATGGTAAAATAATATTAACTTTTTTTAAAAATTATTTATTCTTTTTAATTTAAATTACAAAATGCAATATATATTAAAAATAATAGAAGCCTGTAAACTTATGCATTATGACATCAGATGAAGATCATTAAATGGTATGCAAAAATAAAAAAAATAATGTTTGATATAAACTTCTAATTTCAGTAATATTTGTAAAAATTACTAATATTTGTATTCCCACTACAATGATGCCCGGAGCTGATCATATTTCTCACATTCACATCTGCCATCAAGTAGCACTGAAAAAAACAACCTTTCACACTAAAGGTAGGTATACTACGGACCACACTCAATAGCTTTTTATTTGAAGTAAAACGGAACAGTTATGAATTCCTATCTTAGTGGAGTAAATCATCCAAGTTTTAAGAAATGCTTTTGCTCGAATAGTCTAAGATTTTCCTTCAAATATTATGAATATGAACTGAAGGATTTCCTTCATATTTCTGCAAATACAAGCATAACCTTGTTTATATGAAAACGGCCTTATAGACATAACAGGGAATACGTTTTAATGCATACTTTGGTACAATCGAGATTAATGCACCGCGGTGGTTGAAATAGTCATGTACTGTTGTAGAGATTATTTACGAATTGGCATGATTCCTAATTTTAATTGTATAATAGTGTATATTATTTACTATTATGCAATTTATTTATTTATTAACAATTTTGGGCTCTTCAACCACATGTTATTAAGCTTACATACCATTATACTATTAAACAATTAAAAGTATTATTAATAAAAAACAATTATAAAATTGAAACTGGGAGTCTTATCAAAGTGTAAAAAGTAGTAAACCTTAAGTTTAGAATAACTTCCGTTATGCTTGCTTTTCATCCTGTTCTTAAACTGTATCGGCGTTTAGGGAAATTCCTATACTTCAAAGTTAGTATTTACTTGAATGACGGATTTGTATTGGTATTTACTTGAATCAAGATTGGTTTCACTGACCTGTATTGTTACGAAATACCGATCATTTGCACATTAGCAATGCACAAATAACATTACTGTCCCTTCTTGGCAATAACCTGTTACAAACTTAATGATACGTATCACAGTGCTGACAAATAAGTCACCTGTCTCTGTTGGTGCATAAGCTAAGGGGTGTTAAAAAAGTTATTCTGTAATGTGTAGAATAATGGAATCTAATATATAATCAAGAATATGAGTAATCTTTTTGATTTTAAGTTTTTTAATTTGATAATGAATCTTTATAGATAAGACAATAATGGCTCATAACAATACTAGTTTAATTAAACCTATTATTATGTAAGTAATCGTTACTAATGAGTAGAGTAGCCTCAATAGTTTAGCCATTATTTTCAGTAACAGTAAAATTAGGCAGTTTATCCTTGCCATTTAAGGTTTTTACAGAAAAAAAATCAATTTAAATATTTTTCTATAGAAGTGATTTCGCTTAGTGTAGTATTTTTGAACGTGTTAAAAATACTGATACCTTAAATGCTGCGACTGATAGTTTCAATGTTGCGACGCCAGACTGCACCTAGCTCCATAAAAGCTCACTTTAGAGCCAGAGGTCAAGAACAGTGAACAGTATTAATGGATATTTAGTGTTGGTAAATGTTCTCACCCATCGTGGAACTCTATTATAACTCAGATTTTAACTTCTACTATCGGAGGATATGAATTTTTTCCTATAGACTTATGGGCTTAGCATACCTGGTGGATGAGAAATCTCTTTTATTTAGCTTGAAAGTAACTTGGCACCTGTAACAGTGTGCATCATTGATCTAAGTTTCTATATGCCCCGTTCATCTTCTCTTGTTCAAATCGAGAGATGCTGGCACACATAAATTATTACATTGATAGAAAAGGGGTTCTTGAAAAAAAGATGATAATATACAAAAATTAGTTAATATTAGAAATCTATTTATATCTCTGTAATAGCTAATGATACATTACGGGTTGAGGATTTCGAATAGACCGCCAACTTGGGCGAAGGAATGCTAAAAGTACTTTGCTCTGAAAACATAAATCATATTAATTCTGAAAGCTAATAACACATCTCATTACATCCACATTTTGGTTGTATCCAAAGCCAGCTTTATTTCAATAGATACCAATAAATTTCGTGATCGCAAACGCAAACTAATACTATTGTAAAAACACAGAAACTCAAAAAACTTCAAAATGATATGGACGGCCATAAATGGTAACTTATTAAAACTGATAGGCTTTCAGAGTTTTGCTTTTAACCTTTTCAGAGATGCTTTATCGACACGTGAAAATATTTTAGAAAAAATACGGATATTGATTGCATTCTATTTCTTGAAAAACTATTTCTAACTCCTATTTAATAGCATCAATTATTTATGTCTCCTGGTCAACGTTTAACTACGCGGCACTTAACGATTTCGAAACTCAGACTCACGTTCTATTTTCATCCAAAAAAATCTATTACATAGAATCAAAGGGGAATGCTTAGGTTTCATTATCATTCGATGTACTTTGATTGGCTAATAATATAATTAGCTAATAGTACCAATTTAAATATAAATTCTGTCTTTTATGACGTGATATAAATTATTAAATAAAATCTAATTTTATTTTCAACTCGTTCTCTTTTGTCATAACAAAAATAATTTTTGTTCACATGTATCGCTTTATCAATTATGAACTCGGAGCATAACACATCGAAATCCTTTTTTGAAAATGGCATCAGCGCCATTTAGCAAACTTTATATGAAACACATAAAACGTTTTTTCTTAATATACATTTTTTAAATTTTATACTTCATTGTATATAGTAGCATTTTATTAAGCTGGTAAAATGTTTATAATTATAATATATTTTTAAGGCTTCAAGCATTATTAGAGGCCATATTGGCAGCTGGGAGTCGTCAGTACTCGGTGATTACGCCATCAATTGCCGATTTTTAGACCATTTCCAATTTTTTCCTCAATACGTCGTGAGCGGAAATCGTCAGAGGTGGTATTTAAGCCTAATAATAAATTGAAACATTAATTTCGAATTTTTGGCGCTTAAGCCTATTTCCAAAAACGACATCGTTATGTTTTCATGAGAATTGTGAGCTGGCTTAGTAACCTGTATACAATATCGTAAACATTTATATAATTATGTTGGTATAATTACTTTGTGTTAGGATGCTCATAAAAACGCAGCATAAAAGTCAAGGAGAAGAATTTGAATAGAATTGGAGTTGAATCTAAGGTATTTGCTTAAACGAGTTGTTTAGATAATAATCCAAATTATATTTGTGTAGCAGCTCATTAACTCAAACACGCATATTTAATATATTAGACTATAACTAAAAGTTCTAATCGGCAGAAGAGTTCAATTTTCAAAATAAAAAAAAACCAATAAACAGCATTCGGCACGATTTTTAAGAGTCTTAGTTTGTATACTGCTAAATAAGAGAACTAAGAGTTAAACAATCAATAATTTACGGTACTTAGAATACTATTAAAACGTACAATGGTGGAGAAAAGGAGATTGTATTTTACTAATCATTTATTGAATTAGGGAATTATTTTACTGTATGTTGATAAGAAGTATTACTCTAGTGAAAGCGATTTGTATGATACATTCACCAAGATGATAAAAAAACATTTGACCAAAATTTAAAGAACCTTAAAAGGTTAAATTATACATACTTTCAACTTGAGAAAAATGTCTTGAATCGGATGGAACTGGAAAAACAAAAAGTGAGTGGAATCCAATGTGAGTATTGTGGATTTGCTTGCTACAAAACTGGTTTATGGAAAAAATTGGAGTGATTGATTAAAAACTGTTTGAGGAGGTGGGAGAAACGAGGGACTAGGGAAGAGAAGCTTTACGATTCATAGTCCCATGTCGATGAAGATTCAGCTGAGGTGAGAAAAGCTGGTTCGCAGATTAAAAGAGAATCCAGATTTGAGACAGGACAAGTTACGGCAACAGTTTAGAGTAGATAAATTTAAAAATAAAATATCAACTATTTAAATTATATTTATGTAAAGGAGTTAAAAGGTGTGATTATGATACCAATAAAGGTAATTATGATATTTGTTAAATAAATGAATAAAAATTGCAGTCTGATGCAGAATTAAATGCGCTTTTAACTGTTACACTATAAAGTTTTCGATCGAATGCACCATTTAAGAATTAAAGGCAAAAAACAAAATAAAAGTTCCAAAATTTCCAAGTTTTTTGGCTGCCTAAGCTCTCCCCAGGTCTCCCGTGTTAGCATGTTTGATTGTTACACGCTTGCACCCATATTGCACCCAACTTTAAAAAATCTTCTAAAGCTTCTACCCCACATTTTGCATAGTAAATTCCTATTTGGTCCTCTACTAATATTTGTGAGAGGCTTTCTTGGTTGATCCTCACATGAAAATGGCTGATTTCAACGAAACGTTTTTCAATATACCCGTCAAAAGATTTTAGCTATAAAAAAAAAATCCATCCGCCCTTCATTTTGTTTGAAGGTGGGCTTTTTTGGGAGCTTAAAAAACCTAGATATAACACCCACTTTCCATAGAAAAATGGCTAAATCTATTTGGAAAAACGTCAGATTTTTGTTATCGAAACCCGTAAAAGACTTATAGCAACAAGAAACTGTTATACGCAATATTGATACAAAATGGCGAAAATACTAAAATTTTATTTTACCCATCAAAAAATCAGATTAATAGACCCAATATCATTTGGAGGTCTGTCGTTAGTAATTATAACTTTATTGAGCCAGCTGCATGGGGTGTACATAGAGTACGTCAGGAAGACTACGCTACACTACTCTTAAGATTCTAGACTTTTATATTCTAGACTTTATATACTTAGAATCGAATAATTTTATTTTATCAATACGTTTCATGCAGAACTCAGCCGATCAGGAAACTTTCTTTATGGTCTGCTGTACGTGCTCCAGGGTCATGGGAAACAGTTTGTTATCAAAGCCCGTTGGAAACGAACACCCAAGATAGTTTGTCAGGCTTTGCAATAAAACTACAATTTTAAAACATTTTGTTTTCGGTTTTTTAAAGACTAATATAGTCATGTTATAATTAATGCATTATTTATTAATATTGACTATAAAAAATAAATATTTTATTAAATAAAAATACTGAAAAGTGAAGAACAGTCATATAAATTATAAACGTCCTAATGGTATTTCTTGAATATCGATTTTCACTATCGCTGTTCAGAATAATCTACAGAATGAGACGAAAATGCATTTAAGAAAATATTTATTAAGTGGTGCAGTGTTGTGAAATCCATACGTATTGATACTAACAAGAAAATCAACTATCTGCCGATTACGATAAATAACCAAGTAATTCTCAATTCTATTAAGGCCAAATATCTCGAGATGATATTGGACGCTAAGCTCCGATGGAAAGAGCATGTAAAAACATAATTAATACAGTTAAATCTGAGGTATTAAAAAATGTATTGGCTTTTAGGCAATCCAATATATCTGTAGAAAACTAACTTTTCCTGTACAATCAAGTCCTTAAGCCTATCTGGACGTATGAAATCCAACTGTGGGGATGCACGAGAGATTCCAACAGACAAATTATGCAAAGGTATCAAAATAAAGTCATTAGGAGAAAAAGTCATTACCAGAAATGCACTCTGGTACATCAGGAATGATGATCTTCATCGAGCTACAGTTCAGAAAGAAATAAAAAATTCGCTCGGTCACATCAAGAGCGACTATAAGGGCACAACAATGCTGAGGCCGCCCATCTCCTCAACTTTGGTACCCTAGTTTAAATGGAGATTAAAATGACGAAAGCCCCATGAGCTTGTTTAAAGTGAGAGCCAAATAGTGATAATTTGAGGCCAAAATGAGACAGTTTGAAGCCAAGTTGAGAGAAAATTAAAACAATATTATGTATATTTGTTTTTTTTGTTTTGTTTTATGAGTATGTAAGAATTAAATTGATAATAAGCTCATTACTAGCTTGATTGTAATTTCAATAAATAAAAAAAATAAAAAATAAGTGGTGCAGTCACTATCAGCTCAAACTTTCAATCCATATCACATCATCCGTGACATGAAACCCATAGTCTAAGATTTTTATGATTTTTTTTTTACATTTTACATCCTAATTAACCATGTAAAATTTTATGTTGATATCTTTGATACTTTTGGAAATATTAATTTTCAAAAATGTATGAAAGTAAACGTTTTAGCTGTACCGGCAACTGTAGCGTTAGTGATTTAGATTAACTAAAAATTTCATTACTATGGCAATTTTCATCGTATCGTGACGATTTTTTTAACAAAATTGTTCAGGAAAATTTACAGAATAAGACGAAAATACATTTAATAACATATTTATTAAGTGATTCAGTCATTTTCAGCTCAAACTTGGATTTCATATATATTTTGAAGAAAAAGCGAACATTTTTAAAATAAGATTTAAGATAAATGCGCTCCTTTAACCAAGGTATGTGTTTATTTTTTTAGTGACCCTCAAATTAAAAAAAAAATCTGAAAGCTGTTCAAAATTAATCTTTTGGAGAGCTGCTTAGAGGAGTTCAGATAACTTTTATAGCTGGAACTCACCTTCGATTTTATTCATTTTTTCATCCGGATAGTGAAATTGAGAAGAAATTAATTTTACATCGCATTTTCATAAAGCCTCTGAAACGTTTTAGATGTCAGTTAGACATATTTTCTTTTTTGTTTAAGTCTCTCTTGAACTCGAAATGTAAGGTGCAGTGTAAACTGTATCATCACCTGTAACCACATTGGTTTGAGCGCCGAACTGGGTATAGCGACTGAATGGTCAGGTTCCTTGTTTACATGCAATTTTACTCGCATATAACCAACCACATCGTTTGTAACGACATATGGGTAATAGCGACTCGTTTTTAATTGAGCTTGGCGATTAAAATATCGCTTATAACGGTGCGAGAGTGGAAAATGGAAGAGGGAGTCAGCTCAATATGCAAACAAACCTTGTAAACATTTTCAAGGAAGAAGATGATGAGCAGGCACATTCAGTGGGAGATGCTTTGGACTCAATTCGTAGTTACTTGATTAAAGTTTTACTAGTAAACAATGACCTTCAGAGCGACTTCATCAAACAGGGTATTACGGATAAAATATCGTATCAATATTATACAAACAAATAATCTAAGAAGTCTCGCATAATTGTTTTTTTTATTAAAGAAGTTTAGTATTCTTAAACGTTCAATCTATTTACTTTAATCGAAAAACTTTGAATAGTGGAAACCTTATTAAATTATTCTACATATCGCACATCCAGAATATTAAAGGTGCACAACATTAAATTACTAACGTCAGAAATTTTAATAGTTGGATTCATATTGTTGGTATGAGCAGGTTGGAGAAAACGCACTTAGGTTAGAGGCTTCTTGGTGAACTTATCCTGCCTGATGTTCATTTTAATAAAAACACATTTTTTTAGTAGCACTCCTTTCGTTTTGTGCGATACGAATGTGTAAATCTATATATAAATTATGTGAATTTCATACCTCCAATAAATTGAAAGTAAATTCCTTTTTTTTGACACCAACTTGTTTTCTACATAACATAAATTTTCCGTTTTAACGAATCATAACGAGATCGTTTATAACGAATACCGGCTTAAACGACGAAAACCCTTAATCGTATAAACGATATCCAGTGTTTATCTATTTCTATAGTTTTTATAAATTTATTTAATTCAGCTGTTCAGAAAATCTACTTCCATCATCCATTCTTCTTGAAACTCCTATTAACCAGCCTCCGGTCCGCTCTGTTTTGAATGTTAATAAATAACTTTTTTATGTTGGACATATGTAACTATAATTTAAACAGTCAATGAAGAATATATATATATATATATATATATATATATATATATATATATATATATATATATATATATATATATATAAATAGAACTAGACTCTCACGCACCCAATTTTTCTAAAATTTTCATTGGATGAAACCACGAAGTTTCTTAAAAACACACCGACTTTTATCCGGCGATTTTCACCGTCGGATAAAATATTATCGATGACCAAATATTAATACGCCCAAATAGAAAACAAACTTCAGTAATGGTCTGGTTTTGTATTTTTCTTCACGTTCCTAGTGAGTCATATCAAATTCAACTAAATATTAAAGAAATGGCATTATTTTTTTTTTTTTTATCTTGCTTTCAATCATTTCTAAGACGCAACCATAGCGGTCGGTAGGTACAATTTTTCAAAGGCAGTCCCCGTAGCATTCTGTTGTAATATGCATTGGGATAGTTTACCTGGTTATGAGCTAAGGCGTGCTCTTGTGAGTCCTAATTTCAGCATTTACACGGATTTGAATATTAATGAAAATCGAATGTTCAGTTTACATCATTATCATGTGTAAATTTTCTTAAAAGAATTTAAGCAAAAGAAACGAATAAGGATAATAATAACATCATCTCCAGCAAACATCAATTACATCGAAATTGATTTCGGTATATCTATTTATTAAAAGCAGAATTCAATTTTATTTTATTATGCTAAAATTATCATTCTGATTCTTAGATTTTTAATTTATGTTGGTAACTACCTGAATATTATACATATCTCCTCGCAGTAGTGTATGGTCAGTAAATTATTAAATTTATTTATTTATTAATCAATCAGAATCTGACATAGTCATTACAAAATTTCGACACATTTATGAGCGACTGAGAAAGGTGTACGCCTCCTGAGGTCATCTGTTTCTAGCGCTCCGGTTCTTCTGTAGAAGCTCTTCTTGACGACGTGAATGCGGACGAACTCCTTGTTCGGTCGCCAACAACGCTCCTCCACGTTCCAACCGTACTCTAATCCGTACGTTGGAGAGTCGTAGTACTTTTTGTCCGGTCGGGTACTGTTCCTAACTTTCAGATATGCTTTACGCCCTTCGTCGTTATGGCTGACTCCTATAAACGAACATATATAATTTTTCTCTTTCTGAAATTATGAGTTTTTATGAGGTTATTATTTTAATTAATTACACCAACTAAATATCAATTGTAATATTTCAAAATAAAACAGTGTCTAACGTACCGGTATAGATCAGTTCTCTAATTTCTGGTGGGACAGGGTACATAGGCCCACGCTCAAGAATCTCTTTTGGAATGTCCAGGAGTTGTTTTTGTTTCTGTGGTGGTCTCCGCTTTAACTTCTCCTCTGCATCTTCTTGTTTTTGCCATTGTATCATGCGTTTTCGGAGCTCTGCGATTTCTTCGTATAACTTCGCAGCATTTTTCGGTACCTATACAATTGCTGTCGTTTATCAAACATAAATTTAAACTATATACATTTCGTTTGGAAATAATGTACACAATTATTATCAAGTGTTCATTTAATTTATTTATTAGCAATTTATATTTATTTTTTCTAAAATTCATGGTAAGATAAGGAAAATTATTAAATTAGGATTCAAATAGACCTTTTTGTGTTTTTTTTTTTAAAGATATTCTTAGGATTACGAGAAGATTTAAAAACTATGCAAAATAAACGTTTTAAATCCTCAAACGATATAATAAAATTAAAGGAAGTAAAATAATTTATCGAATAAATTCAAAAGAATAAATAAATTTAATAGAAAATTAAAAAAAACAATTTCAGAATATAGAACACAAAAAAGTTCCTTAGAAATTATTTGTTACTATCCTTTATTTATTTGGAAATTATATTATTTATTTACTTAAAGTTATTTGGATCTCATGATTTTTTTCCTCAACAATGATTTTATTATCATGTACATAAATTGATTAATATATATATATATATATATACATATATATATATTTAGTCACAATACTAAGTTTCTCCAAGTTGTTAGGAAGTTTTTGCCCTATTTACCATAATCATAGTAAGTTTCAGGAAGCGTGAAGCATCCGGCTTCTATCTCACCCTGACATTGTCCTTCCCCAGCCATGTGGAACCGAATGGAGCCAAATTGTTGACAAAATTATATTCCTAATTGACGTTTCTATCCGCAGACTTTTTTATGATCGCATCCATCTTCATATCTAAGTCATTGAAGTAAAAATGCATGATCCGTAAATTATCTTTTTTTTTTTTATTAAGATAAGTCGAGGTAATTTCCTGGGGCAAGCGCATACGCGGGGATGAGGATTTATTTATCATGAGGATACATCCTGTTTACTTCTAATTCCCATATAAGGCAGCTCTCCCAACAAAAGATTTGAAAAAAATCCTCATATATGCACTTGCCCCTAGTATGCACTTAACCCGACTTACCATATTTCAATATACCAATTTTTTTTTAGATAATAGGTAAACTAAAATCCTGAAAGTTTTGTACGACAGTCTATAGAAGTAATATTTCTATTAGATAATTATAATAGAACTAATAGTTTAGGTTCAAATTTTGTCACGCTGTTACTCTGTTTAAAATTTTGAATTCTCTTTTAAAGATTTAAATGTTTATAACCACTGTAGTAAATGATAATTTTAGCGCATAGGGTGCTCAATAATCAATGGAAGACTGGAATACCTTGTTTATCGCTCAACAATTATGATCAGCATAGTAAAAATGATCAACGCCTTTACTAGTGGGTTTAGAATATGTTGATAACGTTACACCTATATAGCTATACTAGCAAAGGTATTTTCAACAGAAATATAGCTTTCTAAGATTTCGCTTCAAGGATAAAATACGCATGCGTGATATTTCTGTAATCCAAATCGATATTCACAAATGATATGTTTTCTTTACAGCTAATCATTGATATAAATACAAATAAAATCCTTAGAGCCTATGCGGAATTTATGTGAGGCTGAGGATAGTCAACAACCAAGAGCAAGATCTTCGTTTAAACTCGAGTGTTAAGGGATCTAGTATACCTGTTCTGGATTAAGCTGAGGCCCCTTGAAAATTTTTTCGTAATTTTTTTGAAACCAGTTCAAAGTTAGATTTTGTGACTTCTCTTCTATTTCTTTAAAAACACGTTCCTTTCTTATATCCATATTTCAATAAATAAATTTTCCCTCTACTGAAATTTCGTCTTTGCTAAATTACAAAATTTGTATGAAAACACTACTTACATTCTACAAAAGTCATATTGTTAGACCATATGCTTTAAAACTTCGTGATTTCTTTATTTCAGAATGCTGAGTATCTTCACTAGAAAAGTTTTCTGCTATTTTGAAAAGTCTATTGCAATTAATCGAAGGTGAAAAAAAAATTGAAATTTCATAAAAGTTAACTCATGATTTTATCATAATACTACACATTTTCCTACAGCTTTTTTACGTGTTTTGGACATTTTTCAATAAGAAATTCTTTTCTTAAATTATAGCTGAGTAATATTTATGGTTAAAAGTGATTTCGAGTATTTGGCTCAACATTCCTTTGAAATTGACATGACCTACTGGATTGTTTGCCACTCTGTCGATAAATCAGTATTAATATCGATATAAATTTCAAAAACTTGATCTATGTTTTTTAGAACAGATTACTATTTTTATTTTTTTTGTAAGATGGTAACCACACTTAGCTTGGGGTATCAATAATCCATTACTGCTCTATAAATAATCCATTAAATCTATTTTAAAATCTATTAACATGCGTCCTCATTTCTGCTAATTTCCATGCCCCTATTCATTCTTGGAACCGTGTGTCTTGCAGCTGCTGTTTCAGTGTTTTTTTTTCAAAATTTTGTAAAATTAGATTTGTTTTTAGCACTCGTAGTTTCGAAGCTGGAATTTTTTTTACTTGTAAAAGTTTCGAATAATTTAGTCAGACAAAAATTAATCATTAATAATAGAATTATTACTTCTTGAAGAATGACACATATCTCAAGTTGTTATTTTTCTGTTCGAATTGAAGTTAAGTCGTCACAACACACAGCACGAGGAAAAATATACATAAAATAAATCTTGGATTACGATATAAATTATTTTTTAACTCTATTTATTGTTCCCTTCATGATATTTGGGTTGAAGATTGTATGGTCATAATCCTTGTAATTCCTTTTCTTGCGGCCGGTATGTTTTAACTTTTTCGACTTCGTTGCTTTACTTTCTCTTTAATCATTGGTGTTCAGTGAAAATCGGTTTAACGTGCAGCTGTATTACAATCCGGCCATGAAAGGCATTTATGCAGCTCACAAATATATGCCTTCATAAAATCCCGTCTTACCTAGTGCACGAGTATATCTTAATATACTTGCTAAACTGTAACAATTACTGAACGGTATCTCTGATTCAGATTTGAAAGCAACGTCTCTTCGAAAGGGGAAAGCAGGAAAGTTACAAGGGACATTGGATCTCACTAATGCTAAAGCGGTCATACAACTAAGGCATGTCAAATTTTACGATTTCTTACAGCACCTCGAACACACTCAGTTTTATCCTAATGCCTCAAAAAAAAAAAAAAAAAAACTTAAAATTTATCAGTGGTACAGCACAAGTTAGAGTAATTTTATATAAAATGTTAATAGTTTGAAGAAAATAAATTATTACGCACGAAATGGATGTAATAAAAAGTCTACTTTTATTTTTTTTTAAATATAATTATTCTCTGAACGACATTGTCCTCGCGGAAAGTTTCATTATCCCCTTGACAAGGAGATATAATTATTTGCTTAAATTTTTAATACTTCTATATCAAATCAGAAGCCTTGAAATTTCATCGCTAAACTTGAACCGAGTGCTGTATTATCCCTAATAGAACAAACCTGTCAAAGGAAAGTCTACTGCTCTACAGAAACAATAGTTTTCAGCAAAACATGGCTGGGTGACATGCCCTTCTTGAACGTCTTTCCATCCACATGCAATAAATTACCTTGTTTTCTGTGACTACATATTTATTTCCAAAAAGAGGATAGAATAAAAAAAAAAGAAGGGATTATATAAAAAAGGTAACATTTATTTATAAAAAAAATACATAATTACAACAATTAAAAAAGGCCAGTCTATTTACTATCTAGTGTATCCTGAGAATCCATGGTCCTGTCCGGTGTAGTCTTGTCCTCCGAGATCTTGTGATGGGTAGCCGTAACCTCCGTTGCCACCTCCGTTTATGCCCCCTTGGTGCTGTGCTTCTGGGTACGTCGCTGTTCCTTCGTACCTGACGTCGGCATGGAATCCGGTTTTCCAATCAGCGTGATAGGTGACGATCTGGGTCCTTCCGTCGGGGAGTACAACCCTGTAGCTTCCTTTGACGTTGTGCCCATCAGAGCTCTCTTGCTGACCGAAGTCTGTTCCGTGATGAGGGTCTTTCACTGCATAACCGAACTCGTAGGGATGAGCCTGGGAGGAGACAAAAATAAATATAGATTAGTCATCATTGAAATTGACACTAAATCTAAACAATATAAGTACTATTATTAAATTAAAAGAATTATTTAATCATTAATGTCAACAATTTGGTAGTGTGGGATATATTAGATCGTATGTTTTCTTTTCATAACATTGAAATATAATTATAAATGGTTCAAATATATTTCATTTTCAAGTGTAAATAAATAAAAAAGTGAGAAGTTTTTTACATTCTTCTTTAACTCTACCACTATCTGTATTGACTAGTTTATTAATTCTGTAATACTCTTTCTTAAATGAGTTTAAGAAATCTTCATGACGAATTTATTTTATTGTTGAACATTTAGATTGAATATCATTATCTTTAATCTGTCTCTTCAAAAGATTTGAGGCCGGGGAACAAAATCATAGTCCAATACACGCAAAAATTAAAAAATTACGTGTTTTTTTGGGCACCGAATCGGCCTGGAGTAAAGTAAAATTCACGAAAAATTATATAGTTAATTTATCGAATTACAGGAGAAAATACAATTAATGATGCCGCTTATTATCAGTTTTAATTAACTCAAGAGCAATCCAATATTTATTGGATTGCTATTTGACTGTTCATATCCTATTACATCGAATTAATGTACGCATGTTTGGAAGTCTGATCGGTAACGGATTAATATTTATAAAAAATAGAAACGGCTCGTTGATTTTTTTATATTTTAAATCTCTCTTTAAAATAAAAATAAAAAAGGATAAGCGATTTGTAAACATCCTTTAGCTTAAGTATTTAAAAAAATTAAAAGTCAGTAATGAATAAAAGAATTTCACACAACACAGCAAACAAACCAATATAAAATCCAAAAGGCAAATTTGAGATCAAGTCACCAACTTTCTCTCGCTTAGTAGCTCGTCTTCTAAAGATATCAGTCAAACAAGCTTAACTAAAGGACTAGATTTTTTTTAATTTGAAGAATAACTTTCATCTGGATCTAATTCGTATCTAGAGTATAAGCTTATACAAATAATATATTTTAATATGCCTTTGTGTCTAATGATGTTACTCTTATACTCTTATTTCTATACTATTTGCTAATAATTAAAGTTGATTTAAACTATTCCTCTCAATGTTTGTGTTATTTATACAAGCTGTGTTCGATATGAATATATCATATATTATCTAATATATATCATATATTATGTGAATATATTATAAATAATTTGTCTGCTTCGGACAAAAACTAACTGTTTTTGTTATAAAGGAAATATAAAATGATTATGATTTCCCTGAACCGAGTTCACATATCATTAGCGAAATGCCTACCTATTACACGACACCTCCAAGTCCAGCCATATTAGGTAAGCCACTGAACCGAGAATATATCACCTGGCGGAATACGTAGCCACCACAATGAGGGAGCATCCATTGTTGGATATTCTCGACTACCCGTCATTCTGGCAGGCAACTATAGTGCTCATGTAAGGATGTATCACAGTTTCCTTCTGCGATGCGGGTCACTTCTCATACAATACGGTTCTTTCCATGTTGTTACGGCTTCAGCATAACCGATATAAACGTTCCCTCGGATAACTTTTAAATAACACGTTCGGAAAAAGTAGTTTATATATAGTATAGATATACTTTCTTCTAGATTCATTTTTATCCTCCAATAAGTATTATTAAATAAATGATGGAACTGCTTCATATAACTACTTCATGCTTCAGATGTAATTTCTTAATCTTCGCATTTATCAATTATCAAAACGTTTAGAAGCGATTGAGCTATTTTCCCATTTACCTATTTATCGAGGATGCCATAACACGATTCGACTTCATAAGCGAATTTCTCCCAAAGCTAATTTCAAACTGTGTTCGTCCATGAAAAAAACTTTCCTCTGTTTCGTAGCGTACTAGGGAAAGATCTCTAGGCAGGAACTGAATGCTTTTGTGTATAAGAAATGTTCGTGAAGAACTCAAGACCTCCATTACATCGTCATCACAGCGACGAGGACAGTCTTCACAATCCGGCTGATTCTGCCGTGACTTTCTTCACATTATTATGTCCAGGACTATATCAGCCTCAGACTGGTAGCCTCCTATAAACGATTTAACACTTTCACTTCTTTGGTACAACTTTGTAGAATGCTCATGTGGTCAGGTGATGTCTGACGGTATTTCAAGGAGTCTTCCGGAGCTCCAGATTGGTTGCTTGCTTGGTGGTCCTGAAATACAATCAATGATTTCTACATGCTATTTGCGCCAACTACAAACCCTGGTGATAAACAGTTCGAAATGTTTCGGAAGTTTATGAACTTTTATTTTATTCTTAATTTTTATATTTGTTACGTTACATAGTAATAACATAATTACAACCGAATAGAGGACCCTTCCCAAAAATGCCACGCCTCCACCAACGCCTCTTTCGCTTATTTTCAACGCCCATAATCAGAGCGGCGCTAGCAGCGATCCCAAGGTCAGCCATATTTAACAGCTTGTAGTTATAACAAATTTTTATTTATTTTTTGCATAACCGATACCAATTACAAATTATGTTTGTTATATAAAACAGCTTCGGTTTTGAGATTCAGTACATCTGGACTAGTGAGCTTTTACAAAATGTGGTAAGAAGAAAGTCCAAGCTCACGTTTCTCACATTATACAACTAATTTTAAGTCGTAAAACAAAAAAATAAATGATTTCTTATACTCGAACGTGCCTATTAATTAGTTTTCCTTCATGACAAAAGCACGATTACTCAACAAAGGTTAACAAATCGGAGTTTAATCTGCATAGAGCCCAAACGAGCTACGGAAGTAGTTTATGGAAATAAACTATCACTGCAGCATAAACACATTTGCTGCTGAGAAGGTTCTGAAAGTGGGGTTTCAACGTTATTTGTACATGTTAATAATTTTAATATTTCATCTTTTGTATTGTTGTTTGTTTTGACTTTATTAAAGCTAATAAAATTTATTTCGAAATATATTACCTTTAATACAAACAATTGTAAAACTGTTGACTTTTAAAAGAGGAGAGGGGTGAAAGAAGGGGCGGCAATCCTAGCCATGATAACAGCATAGTCTTTTGTATCTTACAATAGATAGCTTTAGTGGTCATTAAAAAGAATTTAGAACAACCAGATAAAATTTAATTGTATTGGAATACCATAAGTCGAATGGGAATAGTAATTTCTTGATTGAGCTTCTTAATAACTGTTACTTCTTTAAGTGCAATACTACTTTATTCTGAGTTTTAATATAGTATAATTTTTTCTTGATTTTCAAATAAATTCATAAATATAAATGAATATTTATCTCTGATCAAGAAAGGGCTTGTTCTCGTTTTTTTTTTCGTTTCACTATCGTTGTGATGTTTTTTTAAAGCTGTGATTTCAGTTTAAGGCCTGTTTGCGGAACATGAGATGATTTTTACGTGAAAGTTGCCAGCGTTACGATTGGCTTCGAACGGATATAATTAGGAAGTGGGAGAAGATAACAAGTTGGAAGTTATGATGGACTACATAAAAAAGATTCTAGATACACTGCGGCCGTTACGTTACGGGAGCAACGGTAGTATAATTAGGATGGATCAGGAAACGTATAAGTTCTTCTTATCGGCAGTAAATCTGATTATTCAAGAACCCGCGAGCTCTCCTGTTTATTAATCAAGAATGCAGAGCATTGTTAAAGGAAGAAAGTGGAAACATGGCGGTGGTAGCTGATGTGCCAAATAGCTAGGCCCCGTCTTCTCATTCATTAATATTTTCTTAAACGCCTCATTAGGCCCTTCGGGTAGACTCGCGAAAGCCCCGGAGAAATCGGCACGTCCCACAGATGAGATTGCTCTTGGGGCAAGGTCCCTTACTCCTTCACTTCCTACAAAATGCTTCCCTGATCTCGAGTAGCGCTGCTCAAGCACGTATGGTCGGTTCTAATGAGTGTACTTTAGGTTCTGCGTTTATCCACTTTTGTAACTTTCTCTTGTTTCATATTAATACTTAATACTTATTGCACTGGTGGTTTTTTAAAATTCTATTAATTTCAATTCTAAAAATATACACCAATGATAGCAGTTAAAAGTGCCCCTTTACCTAACCGACATTTTCTTTGTTACGTGACGTCAAACCTTTGAAGCTACTGTTGTAAACTCTGGGAGTTCGGCAATCTCGATGGTTTAGTGGTTGTTGCTATCTATCGAGCGAAGTTTATTCAATCTATTGAAGAGGAATAAGCAGCTACTGAAACTCAGACGTAGCATTCAGAAATAGAAAATCGAAGTTAACTTTTATTTATAGATGATAACTCAACGTTGTCAGGGACGTACGCAGATTTTTTTTTCGGATGTATATTTAAATTGTTTTTCTGGGGAGATTTAATAAGATGAAGGCAAATAATCACTTCAAAATCTATAATCGCCAAATTTGGCGTAAGTTTTAAGACTAAGCATGAAAATTTTATCCAAAACTATCTTTAAAATTACCAAAAATATTACTCAAATGGGTGGGTATGAAAATTAATTATTTTTTACATTTCGAGAGAGAGGAGGATTTATACTTTGCGTACGCCTGTGTTGAATGTTGTCTACTCCAATTCCCGTTCAAGGCAACCTTGTTTTTGCCAATAGATATTACCTGCCAATTGTGTTACATCCATATAATTTTTTTTCTCGGTTAAAAAAAAATGTATTGTGGTTTATTCAAATAATCTATAGTAATTATGTTTATTAAAAATAATTATGTTTACTTCACTTAGTAATGTTATCGTTTTATTATTTTATATTTCTTAAAAAATATAGTTAATTTTATGAAAGCTATTTTATTTAATTATTTGTTTGACAAACAGCTGAATTTATATGGCCAAATATTTAAGTCTTTGCCTAAAAGTTTTATTAGTCTGCTTATCGATTTTATTAGACTATTGATTTGTTTCATGCTTTTTCATTATATATATATATATATATATATATATATATATATATATATATATATATATATTCACATACGGTAGGTTCATTCTTCATTCATAAATAGATTTTTGATACTTTATTATACAACATATATTTTTTGTGAAGGCCAAAAGTAGGTTTTTCAACAATGTTTAAAATTTAGTATCAAAAGTGTCTATTGTTTTCTCATATTTTATATTTCCACCAAATGTATTCAGTTTAATTATAATTGATTTTGCCAATACGGCTAGCGAATCCGAAGATTGTTTCATACAAGGTTCGGGTGCCTATTTCTGCAAAAAAACAGTTCTACCAATTCGGACTTAGTGAGTTGCATTTACGACCTCAACCCCTAAAACTAAAACTACTCTTCCAACATCGTTGAAGTGTGTTGCTTGAACTTCGGTTCAGTGCTGATTACCTTGCCATTGATTCGTTTCTTCTTCCATGCCAGCAATTTTACACGAATGTTTCAGTTACCACAAACTATAACATTGATTATATTTGCAGGATGAAGCTCAATTTTGAATAATGCAGCCGTTGAAATTCTCTAGTAATTCATTAATCTACGGACAAAATATTTGTGCAATGCCAATTTTTTTTTGAAAATCTCTATTCGTTGTTGTTCCCTAAATCGAATTGATAATTTAAATATATTACTCAAGTTTATTCAACTAATGAAGTACAACGTTAGTCATAGTAATAGTAAGTCGTTGTAATTTTTATTTTTTTTTTTCGTAATACTTTTCATAGCTGATGCTTGTTAAAAAATATCCAACAATTTTGTCAATGAACGAATATACTTAGATAATAGAGACACTTAAAATACATAAAAGTGGAAATACGTTTTTCACTAGCAAATTTTTATTACTTCTTCAATCGGATTTTTTTCTTAATTTATCATTTAAAATTTAGATTTACCTATTACCTAAATAATCGATTAATCTAAATTAATGCGCGAGTTTCTCCTATAACTGGGATTTTCATAAAAGACTAATAAACACTTATATAGGACTTCAATAATAATCCATACCAGATTTTTTTTCTTATTGAAAGAAATTTAAATGAGCTTGGAATTCGTTCTTCATTGTATAAAGATCATGACAAATAATGATTGTATGATGGCTTTGATCATCGTTTAAATTAACACAGACAAAGCAATAAATAATAATTACTAATAATCAAATGATTTATTTAGCTATACATTTTTTATTTTATTATATCTTCCAATTAATACATTGAAGCTTAACCAAAACTTATCATGAGTAGTTTTGGATTTTTCAAAGCCTATTAATGTAAAGATTAGCTATATCATCGTAAGATGTAAGTTTCCATTTATTAATGCCAACTTTGCGTAATTCTTCAAATCTTCATTTTGGTTTTTAAACCGGACTTATTCATCTATATTTAAGAAGACACTCATTGATCTCCACGAGGTTGTATAGACTTGATTCCAAGCCCTTCGAAAAAAATCTTGATTATCGAAGTTGTCAGTCATCTTAGGTTAGTTTGCAGTTGCAAATATGTTAAACTGACGAATTTTCTCACTAAAGTAATATTCTGATATATATATATATATATATGTTTACCCAATGGATTGTTAGAAATTTTTATTAGTGAATATTCATAAGGTGAACAGAGACAGTGAACCCCTTATCCGTCGTTGCATCCCGTGTCTTTAGCAACACTAAATTGGGCGAAATGGATTTGGAACAGTTCGTCTCCAGACTTCCTCATTTCGAAACAGCAACTTAAGATTCAAACTTTTTGTCAAGTGGGACGTTGGGTCCAACTTTTTTTTTTTCCAAAACAGATTGGTAATAGTGTAATCTCTGCGGCGATTTCCTAGATAGTCCTATGTATCTTCGAAAAAAAGATAAACTGGGGTAACTTTAAGACTGACGGAGAAACTTTAAGGTAATCGGCATTTCAAATTTGAAATTTTTAAGTTGGCCTCATTGTTACCGCCTTTCGTTTAGTTTCTGATTTGAGTTTGTATTGTTTTGTAGAACACGCTAGTGGCAAGTTAACCATCTGTAGCCTCTCTGTTACCTTCTTGGCTATAGTTAATCGGGCAATAGTTTTGGAATTGTCAAAACGTTTTAACAACCTCTGTTACCCAGTCTTTTATTATTATCTGTGAATAATAATATCACCTAAGTAATTAAACCATAATTAATGTTATCACAATGGCTTCATCATTTGGTCCATTCCTGTATTCAGACATTTTGAAGGCTGAGCTCAAAATATAAAAATACATTCAAATTATTGGGGTAAAATTGTGACTTCTTGTCCTGATGTTACCCAGTTGTATATATTCTGAATAACTTTAGGACTGACAACTTTTTCCATACTTTCGTTTGTTATTTTTGTGTTTTTGTAATTCCAAACTCCCTTAAACATTTGCCAGAATGCCGAGATTGCGCCGTCTTGAGAGAGGTACATCTCGGAATTATAGGGAGGGAAAAATCTATTATAAGTTGATTTATCCACTTGTGGAACAAAAAAAATTTGAACAAGAAGGATTTCGGAAATTCTACGTCTGGAAATAATGAGTCCTATCATGATACCAATGATAGCGTAGGACATAATTTCGACTTCTCCGGTGATGATACATTGCTAACCCAGCTTCTCCCTCAACAAGATTCAGACGAATGTATTCCTTTTTCAGGGAAATAAATTCATGACGATGAACCATTCACTAGCTTTGGAAGTTATGTTCTTGTGCAACACTGTAGCAAACGATAATCTGGAAAAATAGTTCAAGTGGACGACAATGAATTTGAAGTTTCTTGTACGGAAAAGGGTAGATAATTTTGTAAACTGTCAAATAAAGGAGATACGAACCAAAGATATTCATCCTTAAGAATATTCGAATGCCCAGTAGTATGAACATATCCCCGTCATTTCTAGAAGACAGCATTTATATTTTTTTCTTCATACTTTGCATTTCATAAAAAAATCTTAGTTGCATTTTTCACGAATGACTTTTATTTTTAATTACATTCAGAATTACAGTCAAATAGTAATTTGTTTTAAATAATTGGAGTGGTTAGGGTATACTACTAGAAAATTCAAAATAATTAATTTTCTGTGTAGCGATTGCAGCCTATTTATCATTATAGAATATTTTAATCAATGTTAATATTTGATTCTTTAATTTCTTTAGCTTGATTTTTTAAAAGTCGTTTAAAGGCTGTCATTCTTGTATTCTGTTCTTCGAAGAATCTACGTCCTCTGCTGAACACTGAATAAACTTATATACATCTTCACTAAAACATTTATCAGGCTTTACGAATGCCACACATTTAACCTTTACAGTTCAATCAAAGTTACAAATAATTTCAAAATAAATACCAAGCTTCAAATAGAGACATTTCATTAACTAGTCATCTTATTTGTCTGATGGTTACTTTATTCTTCTAGAAATATTTTAAAGTTACTTTTTTCGAATGTGCTATCATGCCTGGGTGTTTTTTTTTAAATATTGACCTTTAAAAATTTTAAATAAAACATCACTAGTTTAATTACCAATTGAATTCTATCATCATCATTAATTAAGTATAAGATGGTTGAAGCGCTTGAACATTGAATGAGATCCAAGTTATAGTTCAAGTGGTAGCCGGACCGAAGAAGCACGAATTCAAACAACCGCTGCTAATCTTAAAACGTTTCCTTTCATTACAGCTGTCGGTCCTACATCTTTTTAAGTTTTGAGAAGTTGGTTCCTCGAGTTCCTGCTTCTTTCATGCAAATTGTGCAATGCCCGGATATAGTTATCTCTAGAGGAACTATTGTGACTAATGTTATAAAAAATATATATATATATATATATATATATATATATATATATATATATATATAATTCTATGTCTTATGTCTCTCAAATTGGTATAAATAACAAAACCAGTCAACATTTCGCCCAAATCAGGCTTTATGAATACATATGAATGCACACGGTAATGCTAGGCTCATATTATGTATGATGTACGAGCCAACTACCCAAATATATGTATTATGGAATTGCAAACACAGCCAAGCTATCGACAAAGCGCAGTTTATTCAAGTAAGCGGCATTTTTAAACTATCTGTAATAACTTACGACCTATTCTAATTCTGGGTCAGTCCGGTCAATCCAATGTGAAAAAAGACTGCTGTTTCTGCACTACTGTAGCAAACGATAATCTGGAAAAGTAGTTCCAGTGGACGACAATGAATTTGAAATTTCTTGAACGGAAAAGGTTAGATAATTTTGGAAACTGTCAAATAAAGGAGATACGAACCGAATATTCATCCTTAAGAATATTCGGATACCCAGTAGTATGAACATATCCCAGCTCTACCAAATGATGACAATGCGAGTTAATTATTTGGAGCAGAAGAAGGAATAATCGGAGCAATAGGCCCATCAGATTTCGACATAAATTTAGATTAGGAAAAGACTGTGAAACTATCTGGGTAGATTAACATTTGCAATCGAAATATTCACGGACACCAGCTTCCATTTCCTAGAGAGCTTCGGACCACCAGTGAAGCTGACAAATATAGAAGAGATACTTCCTAAAGAATCGCCACAATGAAAAATAAGGAAGATTTGAACTATTGATGTTTTTTTGTATTTTCTTGCTATTTATATTTTCCTATAGTTTGTAATTTTTGTTTTATATGAGCTATAATTATTTCACTAATAAATTTTCTATAATATATATTTGAGTTTTATTTTCCCTAAGGTCTACTTTGGCGAAAAACATAAAAATTACTTATTGTCAGATCAGATTGGCCCAGGCTTACTATTTGTGTTCCACCCTCAGGCTTTACCATTTGACTTATGAGCCCAGCCTGGTCTCTGGTGAAAAATCATTGAAAATATATATATTTTTTTTATAAAGTCGCTCTGATAAATCCTTACTATCAACTGAACGTTTTTCATCTCTCCTCCTTCATTATAATACACCCTGAACTTTGGCCACTCCGATTTTTGTGAGAAGAAAATTGCTTGAAGTTTTGCCAATATTACTTTCCAGTATTCTGCAAGAACAAATATTGAGCTGTATTTGTACAGGATTTAATCTCAGTATTGAGCACCTTTAACATTAAGGAGATTTATCGGTTATCTAGACCGGATAACCGCTTCTGATTTCCGGTAATTCTTTCGTAGGACTACATTGTCCATTACCCAGATCTGAACTCTTCCGGAATAATCATGAGTGGTTCAAGGAAATGAGCTCCATTTCTCCTAGTAAAAGTCCCAATCGTAATCATGAAAATAATAGACGTGCTCATAGACTCGTTTGGGACTATCCGCTCATGAGGAGATAAAATGCTTTTGCAAGTAATTCAATGCAGGCTGGAGATGGCTGAGGCTGCACTACAATAGGACTCCTTCATTGAACCATTCACCTGGTTAACTTGACTTGCATAACAGTTACTTCTCCGTGAGGCGGCATTCAAGTCGTGCACTGGGTTTTCTTTTATTTTCAGGCCAAAGATAGTCATCACACCAAATTCTATTTTAGGACGGCCTTTTTGAATAAACAATAAAAATTTTGAATAATAACCGAGATATATCTAAGTTTCACCGAATATTGATGTGAAGTTTTGCAATCCCTAAACGTTTTATTCTATTGGATAATCAAAGTTATATTGCCAATGACGTGCGACGAATTTCATTATTTTATAACTGCACTATATTCCACAGCAATGGGTATCATCTGAGATAAGCATGCTTCTGTATGAAGAACAGGGGCCTTACGCAAGCGCAAATGTATTTTCCCTGACGCCTATATTTCAAAAACGGCTCTTTCCGTAGATTTTGTTCACAACCAACATATCACTGACCTTGACGTATTGGTAATTATGTAACCAACAGAAATGGAGAGCGGAAGCTTTACTGATCTATGTGGAAAATATTTTGTAAAATGCTTATTTCAGGAAACATTTCATCCCTCAGTAGTTTGTTTATGGTTGTTTTGCTTTATATCACGTTAATTTGTTTAAAAAATATTTAATATTAATTTAATTGTTTTCATTGTAAGAAGTCCTATCTGTTTGTTATGATTTTTACATTGTGCTTGTGCATATAAACAAATACACGGCCTTTTTGCTGATTTACTTAATATTTTTCGAATTAGACAGAGCAATAAGGAAATTTAGTCTGTTTGAGTATGGCTTAGGTTAGTGCAATTTTAGTTTTTCCATTTTTCAAGATCACGCATTTATTTTTTCTATCTTGTTTTCAATTTATTTTTTTTTTGAACGTACAAGTTTCTACAAGTATGTTTTTGTGATTTTTATCATTTTCGATAATTTTTCGTTTTCCACAGGCCAAGATATTTTCAACAAACTCAAATTCTACGCTTCCAACTCATATATTTTTACAGGCTCAAATCTATTTGTGTGAAATAATTAAAAATTTAGTATATATTTCCTTTAAATAATATTTTTTTTATATTTTTGTCTCTGTCTAATTTTGATGTAATTGGATACATTAGTTCAAGAAGAACAGTAAGTAAAAATAATCAGTTCAGTTCACGGATTCTTAAAAGAAATTATTCTTTTCAATGTTATACAACGTTTCATTTGCTTTACAGTTATGCTAAATTATAACTTTTCTGTTTGATGTAAATCTATAACAATCATTATTTGAATAACTAGGATTGATTTGTTATAAATAAGAAAAAAAATATATAAAATAAGAAAAACTAGGTTCATATTAGATACTTAAAAAGTAGTTAATCGTACCATAATCACTCATAAAATTTTTTAAAAAATGTAGCCAGGTACCCATTTCAGACGTTTTGATAAATAATTTTACCACCTTGCATTGAAGATAATATAAGTATTTTACTGTTATTTTCACTTGTGATTCTTCGAATAGTCAGAGAGCTGTGAGAGAAAATCCTGATTATCTAACATTTATTTTTCTAAAACATCCCATTTGAATTCCCTCATTAGAAGTGACATTCGGTGAGCTAATCACTGCTGATAAGTTCTTTCACCCCGGAGTTTTAAAAAATGTTTTATATGACCTTTTTAATCCTTCCGCATTACTCTGTTAATGTATATACATATATATATATATATATATATATATATATAATTCATATTATATAGCCTTGTTTTATTTTCATATTTAATCAAATTTGTTGAAACAGATATATTGAAATTGTCAAAACAAAGATGACAAGTAATAATAATTTCAGTTATAATGTTAAAATCATAAAGTTTGTAGAATAAGTATTGTTCTTTGTATATTTTAATTTATAAGCGTAAAAGCCTTAGGCATCAACGACTGTGGTTTAACGTTAGGATTTATGATAATGTTTTTGAAGATTTTCGGTACTAATAACAATAAATTAAAAAAATAACAGAATTCTTTTAAAGAATACGATTTTTTGTTTTTTTTTAAATCAGTAATAGAAAAAAATATTTGAGAAAAGGAATTGATAGAATTTTGACAAGAGACCTATTTAAAAAAATTAAGAGCTAATGCCATTGTATTTTTGTTGTTAATTAGAACTTTGGATGCTTTAGCAATCGATCCTATTTCCTTTTAACCCGATGGTAAAAATATTTGTTAACCATTACTGCAACTAAAATCTCTAAGAATTTATTCCGCCCAATTATCTTGCATCGTACAACTCAGTTGACGTAAAAATCACAAATTATCAAATCGATCAAATAATTATATAAATATATATATATATATATATATATATATATATATATATATATATATATATATATTTATATATTATATATATATATATATATATATATTATATATATATATATATATATATATATATATATATATATATATATATATATATAATATATATATATATTTATATATATATATATATATATATTATATAAATATATATATATATATATATATATATATATTTATATAATTATTTGATCGATTTGATAATTTGTGATTTTTACGTCAACTGAGTTGTACGATGCAAGATAATTGGGCGGAATAAATTCTTAGAGATTTTAGTTGCAGTAATGGTTAACAAATATTTTTACCATCGGGTTAAAAGGAAATAGGATCGATTGCTAAAGCATCCAAAGTTCTAATTAACAACAAAAATACAATGGCATTAGCTCTTAATTTTTTTAAATAGGTCTCTTGTCAAAATTCTATCAATTCCTTTTCTCAAATATTTTTTTCTATTACTGATTTAAAAAAAAACAAAAAATCGTATTCTTTAAAAGAATTCTGTTATTTTTTTAATTTATTGTTATTAGTACCGAAAATCTTCAAAAACATTATCATAAATCCTAACGTTAAACCACAGTCGTTGATGCCTAAGGCTTTTACGCTTATAAATTAAAATATACAAAGAACAATACTTATTCTACAAACTTTATGATTTTAACATTATAACTGAAATTATTATTACTTGTCATCTTTGTTTTGACAATTTCAATATATCTGTTTCAACAAATTTGATTAAATATGAAAATAAAACAAGGCTATATAATATGAATCATTTCTGGTGTATGCAAGTAGTTGGGGAAGCTTGCATGTTTTTCCTGCTAACAAGGTATGGTTTAAGTTGTGGTGTAAGTCATAATGAAACTAACGTACTTTAAAATAA
This sequence comes from Rhaphigaster nebulosa, assembly GCA_948150685.1. Classification (NCBI taxonomy): domain Eukaryota; kingdom Metazoa; phylum Arthropoda; class Insecta; order Hemiptera; family Pentatomidae; genus Rhaphigaster; species Rhaphigaster nebulosa. The sequence continues at coordinate 89,628,184 of OX411308.1, read as the reverse complement.
TTCAATATAAACCAATAGACATCAATTTAGTTAGATCATCATTATAGCGCGTATGCCATGTACAAAAATCACGTAACTGTTTCCCACAGTTCTCTCTTAATCAGATACTTATAATCGCTCAGTGATGATGAAAAGTTCTCAGTGCGACCGTAAACAGATGGTCACGGGCATGTCCTATGTAACTTGGGAACCAAAATTACGCAATGGTAACAGTTCACGAGTACGTGGAGGATGCGTTCTTCTAGTTACCAAACCAAACCTAGTACCCTGAAGACATCCTGGTCTTCATCACATAAGAGAAATGTCTTAGCTCGGCGGGATCACCTAATTTCCGATTTACAACGCCTACAAATACACGTAAGTCTCCTGAACCCTTCTAGTTAATTATTCCCTGCAGTTGCCTATAACGTCATAGCGAGTTAATAGTTTTTTTTTTTTACGTTACGTCATAACCCTGTTGTTACGAGAGGCAGGTGAGTTGATTTTGTCACCCCGAACGGAGTACGGGTGTTTTTTCATTTTTTCACTTCCTCTATTTTAGTTTAGAGAGTTATTATCTAACATATTATTAATTTAGATTAACGTCTTTCGACATCGATGGGTTTGAAAACTATTATTTAAAGTCGGCAAATTTTGCTATAATTTTAATATGCTATAAATATTATGGAATCAGAATTTTCGCCTAAGGCATCTTATTTTTACTAAAACACTAATTAATTATCAAAATATTTGTTAGCTAAGTTTATGATTTAATTTGAACTTTTGGAACATTATAGTGAAGCTCTGAAATATTCGTCTTAATTTATCTTTGATTTTCAATTTTTTTTTTTTTATATTTACTGAATAGAATTTTGTGTAAGCTTACAAACTGATTTAGAGTGAGACATATTTGTTTCCCCTCCATTTATATCATCATATCCTTACACATCAAATACTTACATACATACATGCCTCAAAGATAATTTTGACGTTACTGAATAACTTCGATTAGTAACTCGTATTCTGTTGATAATATATTATCATATAATATGTATGGACAATGCATTAGAAATACTTGCAGAATCCTTTTGATTTATGATTAAGTCAAGTCCAATAATTAAGAAATTATTAACGTGAAAATTAGAAACAGGAAAGTCTTCATCATCTCGATTCTATTCGGTTTCCGGTGAATGATCGGAATCTCTTGAGTACAATTAAATATCTTGCGCCACGGTTCTAAATCATCGAAACGGACGCACCCTCGCACTGATGCAACAATGCATCGCCGAGGATGTGAAAGACGTTTCACGGATGATACACGGCGAAGACAGAGACCTCGTAACATTGCGGTGACACGGTCAACTGGCCGTTTCGCAATTCCAGAGGATGTTATGGTCCTGGTTCCTATTCATGGAGACTACAGTTAAAAAGTCAACTATAGTACCAGGTTGCTGGAAATATTCTACTAAAGCGAAAGATCGTTCTAAACATGGTTTGTTGAACCGTTTTTAGTTCATTAAGGATTCAGAATTTTAGTAGGATATGGTGAGATTTCATTTTCTTCTGTTCAGATTTTTAAAAACTTGTTTCAAAAAGTCTTGCTTTTCGATAGCAATGCTGTGTCTTTCTCTTCTAAGTCCTTAGAAACCAAAAAGGCTCAGCAAAGCCTTGGTCAGCTCATTTCTTCTATTCACTCTTTGTTTGCCTATCGATTTACTACAGATTTTCGATTTGCTTCCTTTAGTAAAACTCTCATGATTTCTGCTACCTCTAAAATTCTGAAATTAACTGCCCTTATTACCCTGAAATTAATCTATCCCTGAACCTTCCTCTATATTTTCCTTCTAACATTACTTATTTCTTCACTTACTTAATAATTAAACTACCTACTTTGTCTAAGTAAACAGTATCTATTACGACTAAAATTGTTCATATATAATTGAAGACATGAGTGGATGAAGGTGTTATGTTAGAAATTCAAAGTTTTCAGAATATTACAATTAAATTTTATTTAAGATAAATTTTTGAAGACATGATTTATCCAATCCACTGAGAAATTATGCCATTAACCCAGAATCTTGGGTTGTCAATGTTACATGGCAGAAATAAATATATAACACCTTCATTCAAGAAAAATTGAATTATTTAAAATATGTTGCATACTACCTTCATCCACTCATATCTTCAATTTACTAGTTCCCTTTAATAAATATATAACATGACCAATGTACATAAAGGCGGTGATATTCTGTTAGACTTAAGAGTATTTTTTTCCCTGAATACAAGCTGTTTAGCAAATTTTTTAGAAGTCATATTACATTTAAGGCATTAGGTCGTAAAACATGGCAACTAGCAAAATGAAAATTTTTACAATCCTAAAATGTTTGCTAGTTACAACTTTCTACCTTAATTATGAGGCGTTTTAATATTTATTATCAATTTAATAATAATTCCTTCCTTAATAATAAATAACCATAATTTTGTAAGAGGCATTGTCATTAAAGATGATTCGACTTGACTACCGAGGCATTTATATATGAGTTATTGCAATGACAGAACTTGAATTTCTTGTTATTAAGTTGAATTTTCACCCTGTAATTGTAAGGTCTTTTAGCTTTATTGCTAGGATACGTCTTCGAGAGAAAACGTAACCAGGAAGTCTTCAAATGAGTTGTTTAATAGATTTAATTAGTTGCCAACTTTCCACATCTATAGAGAAGAAAATATAAGATGTTTCACATAAGACAGAGGAAATTTATATGTTAGTACTTGAATTACTTGATGGATTAGATTTGAGTGAATACATTTGATGTGAATCAGCTCAATTATTACATGTTATTACTTATCTATGCCTTAGAAATACATACTAAGAGAAAATATTGTATACGTGAACAATTTCGAATCCGAGTGTTCAACGGAAATACAGGTTTTAAGGTCCTCTGAGTCCAATTAACCAAGTCTCTCCAAATCTGTATATGTATGTGTATACGTGTATGTGAACAGTCTAGCTAAAAAAGGAAAGTTGTACGAATTGGAAATTACGTAGATATTTAAAATAAACATGTCTGGAATATTATATTAATTTTTCGCAAAAATCGACTTATTAGAAGAACCACTTTATACTGTTTTTTTAATTTTCTTGAAAACGGCTCTAACGATTTTGACAAAACTTAATTTAAGTCTTCTCCTTAAAGCCCTTAAGCTATCCATATATTTAGTACATCAGGGAGAAAATGCAGGACAATTTTTTATGACGAAAGATAATTTTATTTCCGCATAACTCAAAAATCATGTATAAGATCATATGTAACGTAATAAAATTCTTATAAAAAATTATAAAATTTTTATAAACAATAAAAAAAATGTCTAAATCGAATTAGTATTTGCAAAGATACAACATACTGTACTACATTCCTAAATGGAATGTCGAGTGTGTCATAAAGCAGACGGATGCAACCGAACCGCGGGATTTCCCACCTCGCCTCCATTCTATTCTCAACATCAGGCTCTGTTGAACTCAGATGTTAACTTCACGCGGTTTTAGATACTAATTTCTACTTTTATATTATTTAATGGAAACTGAATGGAAGCAAATTTTATGGAAGCGAAATGGAAGAAATTAAGAAGTGCATGTTGCTGAGAATATTCCTTGTAGTGTTTATATGAATCATTAAAATTATTTTAAAACTGGATAATTATTATAGGATGATAAGTGAAAGTTATTTATCGCGTGTTTAATTCTCGGTAAAAATTCTCTATTGGCGATCTGATGAGCTTACTAAATAAGCTTACCAAAGCTTATTTTTGGCATACCTCGTATTATCGAAATAAAATTGCACTAAATTGTGGATATTCAAGTTATTTACCTCAATATATATTTTCTTTGATGAACCATGTAATATTTTAAAATTTTAATTGCGACAGAGACATAAAACTTGTTCGCTCTTTCAAAACCTGTTACCATTATTCCTTCAATCTGTGAATGTTACTACGCAAAGTTACCTGATGATGCTCTTCCTCGTGTCCTCCGAGTCCACTTCCGCCTCCTGAATGTCCGCTATCTCCAGAATATCCACTGCCTCCAGAATAGCCACCGCCTCCAGAGTAATCACTGCCTCCGGAGTAACCACCGCCTCCCGAGTATCCGCTTCCTCCGGATTGACCACCTCCGTCGGAGTATCCGCCTCCAGAGTATCCTCCGCTTAGGTGGTTGCCGAAATCCGTGCTGTAACCTCCGTCGTAATCGGCCACCGCGCCGGCTACCAGCATCAAGACCAGCTGGAAAAGAGTCGAGGGTTAGTTGTTTAGTTGCCACTGCATCCGCTTCTAATAGCCGCGGCGCTGAGAAAGCGCAGATCTTTCACCCGCTCTCCAAGTCCGTGGAGTGTATCATGTAACTAACTAGTTAGTGCAATTAAGAGGCCGCATTGGTATAATTAGTTTTGAATACTCGGATTTTATTGTCGATCAGGAAATACTGAACATCTATAAAATCTTTTGATATTTGGATTATTAATTTTTCCATACATTATTGAAAAAATAAAGTTATGAAAAATGATCTGAAGATTATTGATCAGCATTGATTTTAACTATCCAACGTAATGCTATTGGTGTTTACAATTTACAAGATTAAGTTAATTTTCGCTCCGAGAGCAATAAATAAGGATATTGCTCATTTATTAATATCTAAATAATATACTATCAGAAACGATAGTTGGATCGATTATTCAAGAAACGACACATGTGTCATTTCTTGAATAATCGTTCCAACTATCGTTTCTGAACGACACATGTGTCATTTATATCCTTTTTGAGTTAAAAGTTGTTGTGGAAGCATTGCTCACAGACTCATATGAAATAAAATATTCCAGAATCCATTTCTTGAAGAAATCCTTTTATTTGTTTCTAGATTTTTATCTTTTAGAATTTAAGTACTAAATAGTTTTTTGTGAAATGTCCAATGTATTGTTCCTAAAATAACCTATTCAATTTAAGTAATCAACCGTTAAAACATATCTATAGTTTTAATGATTTTTTTTCTCGATAAGTATTCGTTTCAAAGAAGATTTTAAAAGTTACAACTTAAAAATTCACGACAATTTACATTTTATGTAAATTCTTGTGTACTTTTAAAAGATGAAAATTTAATTAGTAAAAATAAACCGTTGGTTTAATTAATGTCAGTACAAAGCTATAGTATCTTGATGATGATGTGATAATGAATTGTCAAATTTCTTTGACTTATTTGTACGCAGCGGCTTCTTATAAGGTTTTAAAATCAAAATATTGAGGACGTCTGGACGTTGAAAATTATTTTGAATAAATATTATCAAATACGGGAAATCTTCTGAATGCCTAAATAAACGATAAATAAAAGGAGGTATACCTAATCTTATAATAAAATAATGAAAAGCGTATTTTAGGAGCAGTCTATCAGAATTTAATAATATCCATTTATCATAAGAAAATATTTCTTGACAGATTCTACATCTAGAGGTTTTTTAATTCTCTTCAAAAATTGAATTTTTCCTTGTCAAATAATTGGAAAAATCAGTATTTTCAATCAAAATTGTTTGAACTTAACATGAGATGTCCCATAATTATTGCAATAGATAATTTTCGCAGTTTTACCGAAAGTGGATATCAATAGACGATGTCAATGCTTTAGACAGACTTTTGCATAAAACACTACGTTTGGATGTGATCTTTTGTGGGGTACTTAATTGGAGTTTTAACAGATTAATATTATCCGTTTATTCTATTAAATCTATGTATTATATTTTTAATTAGTACCTATATTCATTTATTTTTCATTTATTAAGATGGTTGAAACAAAACATTTCTAATAGCACATTGTTATTTATTATTTAGCATTTATTAATTTTGCTCATGAATGACCTTCTGGCAAATGGGGTGAACTGATTCCTATGAAAAATAATTATTTTAAACATCTAATTATGCTTAATGATTTTTTTTTTTTAATTTTAATGAAGAATAATGAACAATTACCAAACAATAAATTTATTAATGTCTCTAAAGACATTTATTTATTAAATTAATCTGGATATAAAGTATATTATTATAATTATATTGGTTCGTATATATTAATACAATAAGTGAGAGTAACTGAAAAAATCCATTTAAAAAACAGGCAATGATGACAACGTATTATTACTCTGATAAATATTAATTTCCGCATGCAATTTTTTTTTATAAAATATTTTAAAAAAATGTTCTTCCTGTTTTAGTAACTGTTATGTAAATTTTAATCCGATTTAAATTAATCCGGTCGCTGTTTGTTAAATGCGAAACCAGTAGGACCACAATGTTTATAGCGAGAAAAAATAAATTACCATACTACTTTCTTGTTACTAAAAAAAGTTCGTTTATTGCATGGGAAAAGAAATTTAATTTTTTGCCCGAGCATTTAAATTTGAAACCTTTAAAAACCGACTATTTTTGTTAAAAGGACTTCTCGAAGGACCTCTATCCTCGTCAAAAATAGTATTATTTGTAGAGCGTTACAATATATGTATAAATTCATCAAACCAACACAATTCAAACGCCAAAAAATTATCCATATTCATTAGATGTTTCTAATAATTATAAAATAAATCTAAAAATATGTTTCAGTGCGATATAATGTTAAATGCAGGTGTAGTTTAGTTTTTATTGTGTTTGAACTTTCAATTTTACAATATCTTCTTTTTTTTTATACCACAAAATTTTAAACTAATATATCAAACATGCTTTATAAATCATTTTGTATATTAAAAAGGGATGAAGATTGAGTAGTATTCGAAAATACCAATTAGCTTTTACATGCATAAGTCATATTATTGAAAAAATATATACTATCGTAAAAGAAATCTGTAGCAGATTATTGGCGTCCTTCTCTATAGCAAATGTTTTGATTAATAGTTTTATACGTTTGGGCGTTAATTTAAAAAAAATAATACTATATACATGTTTAGGGTTAAGATGGATTACAAAAACATCTGTGCTATTATAAAATACAAAGAAAATATTTTCTATACATTTTTTTTTTTTAAATTAATAGAAATAAATGGTTAAATTTACTTGGTTGTGATATTTATAAATCTTAGCCATTTTTTTTCGGGATTTGTCATTATAGATATAATTTTTTTTTAATAAATAAAAAAATTAGTAATATAATAAACTAGTTTTATATTTTATATGATCATTGGTTATTAATTGACTTTTAACAAAAAAATTATGGAAATAGTTTGATAATTTTTTTTATTATTATAATTTAAAGGCCATCTACTTTATAATTAGTAATATTTTTATCAATTTATTCGTATACTATTTTCGTATGAGAAGTAATTTTTAGTATCCTATTATCAAATTATGGATCGTTCATTAAACTTCTCTACAAAAAATAACTAAAATTTTAGTATACATTTTAATAAATTTTGTTAACAAATTTAATATAAATAAAATGGTATTTAAATTTATTATTAAATAATTTATACCAATTAAATTTACGTAGTAAACAATCTACCAACACTAACCAATTCTATCTCATTTTAAAAAAAAAAATTTTTATATGTAAGTCTATGAAATTCTCACGTGATGAAACAAAACACTACATCATATAAATTATGAAAGTATTATTAAATTCACTTTTTCACGATCATTAGCCTATGGTTTTTGGCCAATTTTAAAAATGCCAGTACCACTTCCTTGTTTGAATTTGAAAGATCATTAGTCGATGATGTTGCGGAAACGGAATATCCCGTGAGAACACAAATTCCTGCGATGTCCAAATTTAAATTTCCCCTCGGGTGGTGCATTAGTGTTGATGATGATGATTTACCTTTATGGACGAGTACATGTTGAGACGGGGCAGAAACTGGACTATGGGCTATGGAGCGGGTGAACAACTCTTTATACCCCTAAGTTGGGGGTGGTGGGGCCTCCCACCACGGGCGACCTAGTTCCTCTTGTGCTCTTCTTTTCCTCTCTAGGCCCATCTGTAATGAAATAGTACATTTCATTAACTTCTATTCATTAGTGATGACACCCGAATCGTGGCTTAAAATCACCTCGTAGCTAAGTCTATTTTAATGAAGGATATCTTCGACCTCTTTTTGGCATTTGTGCTATAAAAACATTAATTCATTTTATTAATATTATTATTGAGATATAATTTATCAAAATATTGATTTTAATTTATTAATTGAATAAAAATTATATATTATTCATTTTAATTCCCCTAAATATATCTGTAAATTAAAAATCAATAGCATTGTAAGTCAGCAAGTGGATTGCCTGAAATAATCTAATAGATAAATAAGTAAATCTGTACAATTATTAAAAAATTAAGTCGAGTTGTATTAAAAAAAAAGTTCAATTTTTTTTATTTATTTAAATCTTAATTCGCGCCCGTCAAAATATAATAGTAACAACCAGCTAAATTCATGATAATATTGTTATGTCAGGAAGATTATAGAGAAGTATTCATTGTTTTCTTATATTAAAATGAATGATAAAATTTTCAGTAAAATAAATAAAATTTTCAGAGTCTAAAATTTATATATGGATAAAAAAGAAAAACAAATATACATAATCAGTGATAAAAAAAAAATATACATATATACTTTAAGGAATATACATAAATATACCTCATAATTTAAGGAATCATGTGGAACTTTTGCCAAATCGTTTGCCAAAAAAACGATTTAATTTGACCACATCTAGAAGTGTAATCCTAAGTGAACTTAGTTTAATTTAGAATTAATATAACTTTCTTTTTTTTTTACAGCGTTTCCTCAATTAGTTCGAGTTCTTTTTGTCTAAATTTCCCAGATATGCACGCTGCGAGTAAATTCTGTATCTGTCAGCATACTTACAGGTAAGTATAGTTTTAGGATATTCCTTAGCGTATCAAAATTAATTTGCAGCGATCAGTTAAACAGTTCTAAGCGTACCTTTCCAAACATGAGGGGGTTGGAGAGATAGATTTGTGAGTTCGTTTGTTGAAAGACGTCGTTCTAAATTTGGGTGGTCACTGAAAGTTTCACTTGATATTTTGGGTATTTGTTGGGCGAGGATCATGGTAAAGCAGATTATTTAATGATTACCTCGCACCCACTAGGCATAAATCAAATGGTTTCTCGGATGTCTTGATTTACTATATAGAGCAACCTGTATCACTGTATTTTAAACCTGAACAAGTAAGTCACTCTACTAAATGATTCACTGAGTTACCTCTCTTTTCTCCAGAACTACTATTCATTGAATCAGCTTAAAGAGCTCTTTGAATTATTAGTTCGTGAAAAGAACCCTTCTCTTTACGTTAATATCCTAGTAATTTAATGAGTATAGCGGTCATATCTATATCTACATATACATATATATATATATATATATATATATATATATATAGAGAGAGAGAGAGAGAGAGAGAGAGAGAGAGAGAGAAAGAGGAAGAGAGAGTGAATCAATTTTGATATAATTCTTTTGTAAATAACATATTGCCAGCATATGATTTTGTGTCTTAAGACTACCTGATTACAATTTCCCATCGTTGTTTTTCGAAAACTAAAAAAAAAAAACAACGTCTAAAACAAGAACATTAAAAACAGAAGCATCAACCAACGAGATTCCGGAATGTAAGAAATCTCTTTTTTAAGAATAAGTGTCTTATAATGTTATAACTTTACGCCATATGAAAACAGAACTATTTGATTCCTTTTATATGTCACTTTCCTATCGGAACAAGAACTTTAAATAAAAAACATCTTGCCCATCTTTTACTTTCCGATTGACATGGTTGCGAACTTCAGAGATAAATTGTCGTAAATAACATTTTCAAAGTTTTACAAAAGTGGAAAACAATCTTTCTGAGGGCACTTTATTGCTTGTTTTCAAGTGGTCAATCTTTATATTTGAAGTACTGCATATTTCATTACCCGTACAGCTTAATTACGAAGCTTCTAAAAAAAATTTTTGGACAGTCTTATGCAAATACAAGAATAAAATTAAAATCAACAAAATTGGACGGCAGTTAAGCTCTGACGTACAGCTATATTGTTTGTGGATGTTTCTTTGGTCTTATTTTTCTTGGAAGTAATTTTATTAATTTGAACCAAGCAGGTCGTTATAGTATTGTTATGTTTTATGTATTATTATACACATTTTTTTAATTATCTGTCACGCCCATCACTCGCCCATGCTATTTTATAATACACAAATAAAATACATCAATATTTGAGAAATTTAATGCTATGAGTTGGGATCTTCCAACAATGTTATGACATAATTATTATTACAATTTTTTTTTGTCCGAATTATTAATTAAAAATGATTATTTAATAAGTAAAAACTTTAAAAGTAAATGAAGATATGAGTGGACGAAGGTGTTATGTAACAAATTTTAGATAATTATTTTTGCTTTAGAATGAAGGTATTGTATGCATATCTCCACCTGGTTACAATAACAATAACAACCCAAGATTCTTGGTTAATGGTACGATTCCTCAGTGAATTGATCCAGCCATTAAAAAATTACATTACAAATTAAAAAAAAAAATATTACGTTCTCAAAACTTGGAATTAGTAGCATAACACTTCCTGCTCATGTCTTCAATTATCTTCAGCAGTTCAGTCTTTACATAATTTGTAATTCGTATTTATTGCAAAAAAAATTGGATCTAGAGAGAAAAATTAGCTTATAAAATAATAATAGATTTACATCACCATAATATACATAATTTTATGTATCAATCTAATTAAAGTTTTCAATAAATTTACTTCTCGTGATTTTTATAATGTTACACCATTTAGTTCAAGTGTGTAATAAGTAATGAATTCATGATTGCTTCAGTAATGTTCATGAAACATTAAGTAAGGTATTGTAGGGCTTTAAAACCTTTCACCTTTTCATAATGCTATAGAATCACATCATCTTTATGTTTATCAATTTTTTATAGACTTGCTATTATAAAAAAAAAGTATTTCAACTTCGTAAAGAGAAAAAAATCAGGAAATATACTGTAAGAAGACTATAAGTTCATCACATCCTATAGAAACTTCAAAAATGTGTTTATGCTGATTGGACTAAGTAATTTGTATATTTTTTACTGTAGTGGTGATTATTAGGGTTAGGATTTTTCTCCCTACCAAAACGCTTCTCCCGAACCATAATCCGTTTCAAGCAATTTGAAGTAAAATAGAGCACTTTTAATTTTACATATTTTACCTTTTTCATATATTTGACCCTGAATTACATATTTTCATGAATATATTGGACATTTTGGTTTATAATTTTTTTTTATACATTTGGCCTTAAATTACTTATTTTTATAAGTATGAATGGTGTTTTATTCTGTGATTGTTGTGAAAAAACATTGTCAATGGCCAAAAAATCTCAGGTTGTCCACCATATACAAACAACTAACCACAAGGCAAGTCGTGTGAAAAGCATTTCCCTAAGAAAGACCTTGCTATCGACAGTTGTTTCTTCCACTGACACGAAAGGTAACGCCATACATCTAGATATGTGCTGGGCCTTTCTTAGAGCAGACATCCCATTTAACAAACTGAACAATCCCGATTTTAAAGCCTTTCTTATATTGCGTCCAAGTTGTGCATTTTGAAAGCAGATTGAGAAAAAACTATTTACACTTAATTTACGCTGAAACTTAACGAGAAGTTTCAGAGGAGCCAATTTGATTTCTGCTGATGAATTGACGGGCTTCGAAGGACGATGCATCGCTAACATGATAATTGGAAAGTTGAGTATTGAGGCTCCTTTAAAATCATATCTTCTGAATAGTGAAGTTTTAGAAAAGTGCAATCATGAAACGGTCGTTCGCGTTGTCAACCAATCAATGAGTATCCTTTGGCTCCCAAGAATTTGTCATCTCAATGTTCTAATGATTTTGACCGAAGCAATTCTTTTAAGATTAAAGCAGGGAAAAATTTAAAAGTTTTTTATCTTAAATTATTGTGAATGACTTGCATGGCATATACATTCCATCTCGTGGCTGATGCATTGAGGACTCAGTTTCCCAATGTTGACCAGCTGCTGTCTGTAGCAAACAAGATGTTTTTTAATGCTCCCAGTCGCGTAAATATTATTTATAGAAATTTACCCCGACTTAAATTTACCTCCTGAACCAGCCATTAAATTTTGGGACACGTGGATTGAGGCGGCGGAATATTATTTTACCAACTTTGAAAAAATAAAGGATAAGTTCCGATTCTGCAGCTATTGAAAAAGTCTGCCTGTCATATAATTATATTTCTTATAATTATATTATATGAATTCATCAGGTCAAAAGGAAAATTTGGTAAATATAAGCGCAAATTTGTCTTTCTTTCCTAAGAAAATCACAAAATTAGAGACCAAAAATACTACTCTTCCTGAAAATTAGAACGTGGAAAACAAAGCCATCAAGAGGCTACGCGGTCTATCCAAAAGTGAAGGAGAGACCGCCAGACGGAAGATTGAGGATGTTGAGAAAACCCGGGCCTACATAAAATGGTATAGCTGATGTTCTCCGGGGAAAAATAAACTGAAGGCAGGAGATCCCGCCTAAATAGGTGCCAAGGAAATTCCCTCACTTAAATTTGAGCCCATCGGCTCAGTCGACAGTGAAAGATCATTTAGCCGGTACAAAGCAGTTCTAAAGGACTACAGGCCAAAATTGCTCTTTTAAAATCTCAGACTGCACCTAATTTGTACAAATTTTAGATAATCTGAATATTTGATGTTTGTTGTTGTTTTCCACTAGTTTAATTTTCTTTTTCACATAATTTTGTTCCATAATTTTGCCAATTGTTGGTTTGTTGTTCCTTATGTGATTTTGATTTTTTATTTATTTTACACGTTAAAAATTAAAGTCTTTCGTGCTTCAGCGTTTGTCGGATCATTTATAACGTCGAGTGTTTAAGGAATTCAAAGTACACATTTTTTTTACATATATTTTCAAATATTTCTGAACTTATAACCATGGAATTTTTTACTAAATGAAAATCCTAACCCTAGTAATTAAGAACAGAATTTTTGCGTTATTATCGATCATAATAGGTTTTAAAATTTATGTAGCCCACATATTACTGACAGATATACTTCCACTATAATATCTATAATTCAAAAAAAAGGTTGAGGGGAATCTTCACTGACGCTTAATTTTTTAGAAGTGAATGTTAGTAGATAAGATGGTTGCAAAATTATCATAAGTAGTAAAATATATACATAGTATATATTGTCACCACGAATGTTAATAAAGCTACTTTTTAGAGGACCAAGAAACAACTTTTTGTTTTACTTTCAACATCTGCATTCCAATTTTTTTTTTATTACCCAGGAGCTTTTTACTTCTCTGAGCTCTAGATTTACAAGTTTACAAGATTTCGTTTTACAAATATGCTTCTGATTAATTATTAAATCTAAGGAATTCGAAAAATTTCTATTTTCCACACTCCTTACTAAATCGTGGTATACGTAAAGATATATGATAATTTTATAATATTTATTTTTTTTATTAAGAATTGCGTTTATAATATTTTTGAAAAGTTTTCCAATTTTTATTATTCAAATATTAAAGAAAAGCTCTGAACCTAACACTAAGAATGTTTTACTCACCTTTAGGAATATGCTCGGAATTGAAACTTAAACAGAATAAAACAATTGGAGTACTTTTAATTTATTTGAATTATCCAATTTAAAACATTTCGAACCAAGACAGTGACACTATGTCACGCCGCCAGCACCATTGGCTAATATTTGCTAAATCTGATTACACAAAAATAGACTAACAAAATCAATCATTCAATACACTACTGTTGTTTAAATGTTTTTTATTTTATTATTATTATTTTGGGGATTTGAAGCCAAGGGGTCCTAGTAATAAAATGCAACAATTGAGTTATTTTCATTTAAAGTATTTTTATTCTAAAACTTCTAGTACCGTAAAATGCATATTTTTTAATCTGGTATGGTTTATAATTGCCATGCCTATACAAACAAAAATAGTTCATTTTCTGGATTAATTTTTTTCAAATGTGAACGAACTGTGTTACACCCACCAATGAAGTTAATGCAAGGCAGATATCTCGGGAATTAAAGAGAGGTACCGCTTGATAAATGATTCTCGATTGTCTTCCCACAAGATGTTAAGACCTGTCAGCCTGCTAAAGTGATGAAGGCTTGACAAATGGAGGCGATTAATAGAAACTTAACCCAGGTCGGCTTTTAAAAAAGAAATTCGGCGTGGTATTCTTACGAAATATTTGGGATTATATTCGTATTCCATCGATTTTATTTTCGTTTTACGAAATTTTGACAATCCATGAAAGTACAATTATGATGCACGTGATCTTTGCTTGTAAGACTAAGTAAATAGTTACTTAAATAAATAAGTTAGTATCGAACTTTTTCTAAATAATACTTTTCCTTTGCTGATTAAAGTAATATGTTGCGGATTATTATAACGTTATTTTAATTATCTTCTTTTAAAGGTCATTTCAATGTCAAACTTACTTAAAAAATTAAATTTAATGCAAGTTAACAATTATCGTCTGGTCAAAATATTTATGCAGTTTCTACATATGCTGATCTATCTTTTTTTATACAAAAGTTTGACTTTCTCCTTATTTTTACATTTGACTCAATCCCCATATTGTTGATGATATTTTAGTATTTCTTCTTTTATGTTTATGACACAGCTCGTTTGATTATACAGTAAGGAGGGTAAAATAGTAATAATTTTTGAAGTGACTATTACAAATATTCTTTTATGATTATTATTAATCTTGAATTAAAAATATAAAATTTTTACTTCATCAACCACCTTAGATAGAGAAAGTATCGTAATCAGTAATTTTTCTTTTTTATACATAATATTCCAATTTTCACGTTTTTTAGGGTTCCTTTGAAGCAAACAAAATATATAATAAAATAAAATATTCTTTCACTATTTATCACTATTTTAGTTTTATTTCGTTTTTAACCTCCTCAATCTTGTAAACTTTTTATAAAACTCAAGGATGGTAAAGTAGCGATTAGTATACATTAGTACAGAATGTTTTCGATGGAAAAAAATCATTTTGGGTGGGATTGTAATTAATCAAAGCACAAATTGTTTTTTTAACGAAACCTAAATAAAACAAATCTGACGCGTGATTTTTATTTATTTTTTGTTAATTTTGGTATTTAAATGATGTGAATAACTTTAAATTTACTTATTAGCCAAGATGTAATTATCAAACGGATAATTTTCACTTGTCCATAACTATCAGGCTCAAATTTACTTCAACATTTTTTTCCCAATTGTCCCTGAAGAAATTACCCTTTATTTCTTATACATACTCTTTTTGCTTTAAATGAAAGCACTACTTAGAGCAAATCTTTGCTATCGAATATTTTATGAGGACTCACATAATATTATAATAGCATCAATTTTGGTTTTTGCAGGCTTTCAAATATTTTTTCTAGGTCAAATATAATAAAGATACCATAAAAGTATAAAATAAACATAGATAAAGTATGAAATAAATAGGAACATTAGATTATTATAAATCAAAATTTGTATGCTTAAATTATTATAGAGCATGATTGTACAATACATTACATTGAATGCATAATATAATGTAATTATATTTTTCATGTATTCTATGATAAATTTCATATCTCATTTTTCATTTATATCTTATAATATAGTATCAATTTTCATTTTTCATGTTAATTTAAATAAAATTTCATTTTATTAAGTTTTATCTGTAAAAAGATTTGCTGACAAAGATATGTGCTTCCGAATGTGCGAATCATTAATGAATAATAATTTCAATACAGGAAATTTAATTTCAATATATAAAAAATATATTTTTTCTTATTAATCATTGGTGACTGTAATGATTGGCTGTAAATCAATTATTTCTAGTCGTACATTTTTAAGAAGGAGGAAATTTCTCGAAATCGGAATTAGTTTAATAAGGATGCTTTTCCAAAGTATGTTATTAAAAAACTTTGCATGGGGTTTCAAAAATCAATTTACACCAAATTTAATGACTGAATGTCGTTACATAATTAATAAAATTTTCTTGTTAATTTGCCAAAATGGCAAAGAAGTGAAAACGTGGCTGTTTTGAAATTCGTTCGTCATGAGATTAATTTCATTACTGAATTTTTGATCTTTCCATACATTGTGAAAATCAAATAGTGTATTTACAAAAGTGTAATATATTTACTACAACTACTTTAGCTAAATAAAAAAAAATCAAGTAAAAATCTTAGCCTTTTGTGCGTGATTATTTTTCATTGAATCTGGGCCAGCCGCACATTGAATATCGGCAAGGTAAAATTATATTCTAAAAACATGGGAATTCTAATTAAGATTTCGAAATTGTTTTTTTGAAGTGAGAGCTACCTTTTGGACGGAAAAATAATATATTTTAACTTCTAGAGTACTTGGTCGAGGTATTATTTCAGGAAGTTTTCAATTTATAGTAGATCGATCGTACACTGATAAGGCGCTTGCCGTGGAGGTTTGATTCATCAGTATACCATCCAACATAAGTTATCTGCCGTGTCATCGTGTCCGTGAAAGTCGTGATAATTCAGCAAGCTGGAACGGTTGAATCACGAGATGGATATGATAGCATCATTCGGTGAAAAAGGAGGGTGAAAAGCACTATTCATGTAAAGATATTACAAAACAAGCGGATCATTAACTAAATTAAATTATGGCTTAAGTTCATTTAATAAACTACAAAAAAGTTAACAAAAATATTTAAATGTAGAGTACATGCTGCAGGACATTGAGTAAAATACCTGTGACTGGTATATCTACTTTAATTGAGAGATATGAACGAACATATTTAATTATCCGAATGTATCAGATAGCCCAATAAGCAAATATTTGGTTATTCACTTTTTTAGAATTCTTCCCAGACCTGTAATATAGGCAACGATGTTTAATATAAACATTTGACCTCTGAATTATACACTCAGAGGATCCATCCATTGCTAGGAATTTGTTTTAATCAAAAGCTTTTATTGAATAATAATACAAGCTACTACACTCAAAGCAATATGTTATAGAGCTAAAAGAATCCATTCATACCATAAAAAAACACAATTAAATAAAATTGAAATATAATAAAATATATAAAAAGAAAAACAAAGCAATAGAATAAAAAAACACAATTAAATAAAATTGAAATATAATAAAATAAAAATAATAAAATAAAAAGAAAAACAATAAAAAAATGTACATTAAAAATAAAATTAAATAGATAAACAAATTAAATAATAGCAAAATAAGTAAACGACCAAGATAAAGAAAAATTAAGCTAAGTAAAAATAAAATAAATCTGTGTTCTCAGGTGATCTGCATCCTTTAAAAACAACTGACGGACCTAGTGATGGCAAAAAATATTAAAACATTGAAAGTAAAACATCAACATTTGTTTTCTCTATTTATGATTAAATAATAGTAACAGTGCCCCTCAGGTTTTCCAGAATGTCTGATATCTTTACGAGTGAAAGTGCACAACTGGATACAGGATGTAATATTGGGACAATAGGTATTATTTAATCGTCCCTAAAAGCTTTATTAATTGCGATCATGTGGGCACTAAGAGTCTAAGCGATGCCCTGGTCGGTAAAATATAAATGTAAGATTGTGTAATTACTTTCCATTGCTAACTCAGGTCATTCAGTTAACAATTTTAATTTTCTTCATTAATCTAATTTAGATTTTTCAGAATTATTAATTTAAATCTAACTTCATTTTTTTTTTTTATCAGCTTTCCTGATATCAGAAGTTATTAAAAAAGTTTTGCTACAGCTTCTTTGTTACAAAGTATACAGACAGTACTGTCTTAACGCCTATTGTGCTCAGATAGTCCTAGAGGTGAGGCGAAATTTTGTGTCTTATCGGAAGAAGAACTTCAAACAAAATCCACGTTTGTTTTTTTCATTTGTTGATTTTTTTTTTACATTTCAAGATATAAAACTACACTTCTTCCAGATGCTAAAAAACTTTGTCTGATGAAGTTTGGAGGAGAGAGAGGGCCTCACAATATTAGACAGAATTCTCGATTTTTTCGTCCAACACTTTTCGAACATGATTTTTTCCATAAATACATGATCCTGCATACTCTTTACGTTCCAAAAAACTTTGTTAATCTGATCTAGATGGATGCAAAGGAATACGAAACTTAACTTTCACCATGGTTTTGAAGATTGTTTTTAAGATTATCGCTATTTATCGTTCTATTTACCGATTATCGCTCTATTTATCTTTCCTATAACACCATCAAAATAACATCGACATTAGAGATGGGCAATACTCGAATTACTTTTATGATTTGAGCAGTTTTCAAGGAAAATACTTACACAACGTTTGCGAAGTACAAAAAGTAAGTACTCAAGATTTCTGCCTGATTACAAAAAGTACCCGGCCGTTGATCTGATATTGAGTACTTTTGCATTTTTAAACTACTCCGTTATTTAGGGAAACAAATTTTCATTTCGAATTTCGTCGATATTAATTCGAATTCCATTATTATGAGATTATCGGAGGTCAAGTTTTTTTAAAATAATATCGCTTATAACATTTAACATATTCATTTATTTAAATTTTTCAGATTTCTTCAATATTAAGGTCCACTGTAATGTTTTCGAGATCGCTCTTTTTGAAAATACAATTGATTGTAAGGTCTCCCTCTCAAATATAGATTTATTTAAACTTTTCTGATTTCTTCGAGATTGAGGTCCACTGTTATGTTTTCAGGGTCGCCGTTTCCGAAAATGCAGTCGATTTTAAAGTTTCGCGCACAAATATCGATATGTATTTGTATTTTCAAAAAGAACGAACCCCAAACATAACACTTTCGACTTAACATCGAAAAAATCAAAAAAGTTTAAATAAATCGATATTTGAGCGTGGAACATTAAAATCGATTGTATTTTCAAAAAGAGGAGCGACCCCGAAAACATAACACTGCACTTCAATATCGAAGAAATCAGAAAAGTTTATATTAATCGATATGTGAGTGTGGTTTAAAAATTTCGATTCGGGCATCAAGATCAGACACGTCCTTAAAATACACTCCTTAGATTCTTTGAAATTCTTTCATAAAACCAGTTTTTTCTTTGTTTTTTTCAAGGCCTCATTTATGAAAGTTAAAAAAATTTAAAGTATTTGAATTCCTTCAAGGTATTTATAAACACTTTAAACATTTTTTAATGAGGTATTCAAAAATCAAGTTCCGCTCTAATAATCGATTAATAATTTTCAGCTAATTTTCAACTAAATCAATTGTAGCTGTCTCATGTGTTGTTAATTTCACCCCCGAATCTATTTTTTATGACACGAACAGATATAATTTTTTATATATTTTCTTTTTGAAAGATTAAGACTAATTACAGCATTAAAGACAATTTCATTTTTTGGATAGTAAAAGTTATTGTATAGAAACTAAGAAACGAAATACATGAATGTCGTTTCTTATATAATAAAAAATTATGATAACCGGCCATCTTTTTTTGATGAGATTATTGGTTATTTCAGAAATGGTGTAAAATCCAAGCAAAGTACCTTTTCAAAATAGTCCAAATGCAATTTCAACGTGCAGTTATACAATATATCTCGTGTTAAGATTAGGAGGTCGTGCGCGTATTACGTCTCGCCTCTAAGGGGGCCCGCGTGACGGAAAGTGACAGGGGGAGGGGTTGCGATGGTATTACCGGCTCTGTGGCCAAGCCTGCATTGTTTCTAAATGAAATAATTTTTCAAAAAACCACCTTCAAGTAACATTCTTCATCAACTTATTGTATACTATTTAAGTGCAGGTAAAGCTATATTTTCCAGGCAAATACTATTTTATGTGGAACTATCATGCAGGCTAAGCGTAGTAGTTGATTAATATGTGTCTAATTAATAATAATAAAAAGTTAAGTAAAGTAATTAACGTGATTGTCTGATTTTATTAAAAGGGATTTACTGAAAGTAAATGGTGTGAAGTGGCAGAAGGACAAGGGGGATTATTCATATTGATGATGCGTAAAATGGAGAGATGTGATGGGTGGGCAAAAGGACAGAAGAATAGCATGGTATAAAAATATGTGAACAGTATCTTAGTAGTTATTACACATGGGTCTTTTCATCCTTTTACAATTGTCGTATATCATAAATAAAAAATATCTGATGTGGACAACACATGACTTCCTTGTACGCCTATTAAACTATAAATCGGTGGCTCAAAAAGTGATCCTGAATTTGGTTACTAGTTCCCGAAGATTGCAGTATCTAAAAAACGACACTCGGCGTCGCGACATCCATCTATTGACACACACACACACTCACAAATATGGAGGAGGAGCAGTATTTTACAATCAATTTTAACAGTTAAAACAAGTAATTAAAATGTTTGATTGGATTGGAAACCAAATTGCGTTTGTAACGTTTATTACCGAAACATATGATTTATGTGTTAAACATGTTATTTATATGTTAATTTAAATATAATTTTTGATGCAAGGCTATTATGACCTTTATTGAAGTTTTCGGCTTACCAATTTTAACCAAAATATAGTAAATAAATTCATATCGATATAAAAGTACTATTTACCAAATTTGAGATGTTTTACATTATATTTTAATATAATTTTTGATGAATGTCTAATATGACCTTCAAGTAAAGTACCGCTTCCGGTTTTCCAATTCAAACCAAAATCTATTATGTTATTTAAATCAACATATAAGTTATAAATACTAAATTTGAGAAGTTTTGAGTGGTATTTTAATATAATTTTTGACGGAAATCAATTACGACCTTCAAGTAAAGTACTACTTCCAGTGATCGAGCAGTGACCAAAAAAGGGAGGTTCACAACTAGATTTTACAACAATCGAAATTACAAAATTTCAACTTTCTACGGCTAACCTCTTTTGAGTTATGCGAGATACGAACGTACGTACAGACGCCACGACGAAACTAGTCAAAATGGATTCAGGGATGGTCAAAATGGATATTTCCGTTTAAATCTGAAAACCGAAAATTTTCACGATTACAATACTTCCTATACTTCGTACAAGGAAGTAAAAATGAAAAACCTTACCTCTTTAACCCATAAAGAGTCTTGAGATTTGTACTTGGTAGGGAAGTAGTGTTTCTTGACCAATGGCCAGTACTGAACAAAAAGGCCGATCTCCAAATCTTGGAAATAGGAGTTACTGTGGATAAATCAACTTTTGAACGAAAAAGTGAAAAAATTCTATGGTCAAATTTCATATAGCTGCGTAAAATTTCCCCATTTGAATCCCTATTTGATAGGGTAAAATTATCTTTTGAAAACAAACTGAATAATATTTAGATGTTTTAAATGAAGAATTTGAATTTCTCGAAAACTAAATTTTTTTTTTTAAAGTAGGTATATCAATCTTTGATGGAATAATTCTCATTTAGAGAATGGTCAAATAGTAAAATATGGTGATGGGCTCCCGAACATAAAAGTGGAAGAAGGAAATTTTTGTCATTTACAACATGTTGCACATGTACGGACGCACTTACTGAAGAGGTATCTGATGGAAAAATGAGTTCTTAGCAATCATTGAGAAGGCAAATTGAAACATGATATGTTGGCAGGAAGTATGATCTTAACTTTTTTTCATTTGTCACGGAATATAATTTGATTTACTGACTCTCATTAATAATGATGCTCAATTAACCCTGGACGGGGGATAAGTGTACCTCAAGCTCAAATATTAGTTAAATTTCTAATAGGCTTCAAACGCTAGAGGTTCGGCCTCTTCAGCAGTTTCATTGCTCCACTTTCCGGTGTTGAAGTGACCTTCAACTTGTTCAGGCCAAATACTCCTTTAATTTTTACAAGCTCCCATACCAGTGGTACCCCATGATAGTGGAATAGGGGTTTATTTTTTTCTCCATCGCAGAATAGTGCTCCCTTATGGGTAGTATTGTTGGGTTAAAACTACCAGTTTTCAAACTGAAATTTAGGCTATGAATTATATATGGATGGTTATTTCGGATCTTTGAATACCATGATTAGGTTAGATTTTAATGCTAATGTTTTTTAAATAGAGATGAATATGCCGAATGCTTCTTAATGAAATAAAATATAAATGAATTGAGATTGTTGTACTTAAATATTATTATACCGATGATGAGCTAGTTAAAAAAAATCATATTTCATTATATTTATTGTTACACATATAGTATCAATACAGTACTGGGTATAATATGCTTAATATTATATCCAATATTACTAAGAATATATTATATTCTTAGTATTTACAGGACTGTTATGATGGAATTTGGCTTTGATTGGGTTTACAGCGTTATCTTTATGTTATAATGCATGGGACGAACTAGAGCTATTCCAGAAGGTAGCGTGTCCAGAAATATAGTGCACACTAGTACCAAAGGTTCTGTAGAATAGTGAAATATAAATCGATTGAAATTAAAGTGATGGAAGTATAATAATAACCTAATTGTTTAATTTTTATTTTGCGAATGGAAAAAAAAAGTATTTCTTAAGTATTACAATATGGAATTTATTATCACGTAGATATTAGAAGATCTAAATATTATGTACCTTTTAATGAGGTCGTCCATAATTTAAGCTATCTTTAGAGCAGGAAGCTTGCCAATGATCTTGATATAAAAGCCACAAGAATGGTCTTGTGGTGGCTTTTCTACTCCGATTCATCTTGAGTCTTGATCAGGAGAAAGTAACGAGTAATTAATTATTCCATTAAGGATTCGAATTTAAGCTTCATTGACTCAACCTCTGGACAATAAAGGTAACTGGAAAAACATCAATAATTTCAATTTGAATTCATATTCTATTTGATTAATTGAATTTGAATTAAAAATTACTGATGTATACGAGGTATACGAATAATCATGGGCGTTATTCTCCGAATCCGAAAACTATCCTAAGAAATACTTTGATAAATTAGATTACGATGTATTTTGGAGTCTATTAACTTGATATTCCTGGAAGGACAAATAGAACTTTAAAATACAAGCGCACATCTTCTGCATTTATAAAAAAAATATAATAATTAAACAGGTAAAGCTAAAAAAACTTTATGGTTAGAAAATAAGCTTCATAGTGAGTTGCCTTTGTTCTAATCAGGATTAACATTGGCCTTTCTTGTTTTTCTCACGATGGTGCTCTGCAAAGAGATATCACACTCGAGATAAAGATTGGATTAGTAGAAGCTCTGGCGAAACACACATGTTACCCTACTTGAGTACTCTGGCAGGAGCTACGGTTCAGATCAGTCCATCTAATGTGTAGATTAGGTTCTTGACCGTAAAAGTCCACTAGCTGGCAACACGTCAATTTAATCCGAACGATCTAAATCAACCAAATATCTAAATCGTTAGAGTCTAAGGAGCTAAGCGAGAATCTGCCAGTCTAGCAGCCCAGATCGGTCAGAATACAAAATGACGGTCAAAATTGTATTGAATTAAACCCAAACGATCTTTTTTTTTTAATAACGGCTAATTATAAAGCTTTTACCACTCCCAATAAAGATATGTAGGTTTGGGAGTACTAAGCGTCAAATCGCCCAAAATAGTATTGAATTTTACCCAAAAGAGGTTCTCCTGGAATTCCAGAGAAGATATATTTTAGAAAGAGCTCATTTTAAAGCTATGACCTTCTTGAATAATGATATAAAGGTCTGACAGTCCAAAGTAGTCGGATCACAGGCCGTGCCCAAGCTCTCCAAAATATGCATTTTTGAACGAGGTATCTTTTTAAAACTCTCCGATAACCCACTAACCGACTTCGACATCGAATAAATCTAAACAGCTGAAAAAAATTATAAATGAGCGCGCAGTCTTTAAATCGATAGTATTATATTCGACTGCAAAAAAAAGTTACATTTTTCAATTGAGCAAATACCGACATTAGTACCTGTAATATAGAATGCTCTAGCGATCGATATAATCCTTCAGAACTTAGTGCTTAAGCGGTCCAGAATGTTCTTTTACCCACTCAGGCTCGGGGAAATAATACTTTAGACGATGAACAAATGTTCAAAATAACAACCCCTCCTTATTGATCGGATTGAGTATTGATCGGATGGGTATGGGAATAGTCATTATTAATAATGTATAATTATTATTGTATAAAATGTTGTATATACATATCGAATGATTAAGCTTAATTTTAATGCTAATGTTTTTTAAATAGAGATGAATAGTGCGAATGCTTCTTAATGAAATAAAATATAAATGAATTGAGATTGTTGTACATAGTCAAATCGATAGTATTTTGATTAAAAGCGCCTTCGTAAACCCATTAATCGACCTCGATATCGAATATATCCGAAATGTTAAAAATAATCGATTCGAGAGCGCACGATCTTCAAGTCGGTAGTATTTTCGTATTCAGCACCTTCGATAACTTCAATCAATATCGCGAATATTCGAAATGTTAAAATAAGGGTAAACATGAGCGAGCGATTTTATAATCCATAGTATTTTCAAATTCATGTTTATTTTTAAAACGTTATTTGAATTTCTATGAGTCTTTGATTCAGTACTATACAATACTATTTTATTGCTCATACCTTTAATAAACTGATTTTATCTTAAGATAATTTTTTTAAACGTTTAAATATTTTATTCATAAAAATAATAATAATAACATTTTCTAAGAGCGAGGTTCTTTGTATATTTTCTTTCTTGAATTAATTGCGTATCTACTAGTATCATCAAATTCATGTGATGTGGACCGAAGATGTTATGCTGTAGAAGTCAGCACGTAGCGTTTGCAATAGGCCAACTCAATGTAAGGCCATCATTAACAACTTCCTTTTGTTGCTCAAGCTGACATAGGTTAGTTGAGCTAGTCAAGTAGTATAGTAAGAAAATCCTCAATATAATCCTCCAATCGATGACGTCACCGTTGATTTTTTTTTTAAATATACCGAAACACTGATATTTATTAATATATAAATTTGTTTTTGATTTACATATTATTTAATTCAATGATTTGAAAGATAACAACCAATAAAACAAAGAAAACAAAACAAAAAAACATGAGGTGCATTTTTTATGTTTTGTTTTAACCTCTAGAAAAGAGTAAAAATGCCATATTTACTTCCCTCGAGTCTTCTAAGAGCTGGTTTTCCAGAAGCAACTGAGTATAGACAGTTTACATTCACTAGGAACCGCAACGCCACATTTCCTTCTATCTTTAAAATTTAAAATGAAATGCCCGGTACAACTCTCCTTAAGTAAAGTGTTATTCCGTGCAAGTATTTACACTCATGGAATGAGTATCGAACTGAATAGAGTAGATTTTTGAGCCTGAATTGACAGATAAAAATATTACTAAAGAGGTAGTATTAAAAGCTTAATTAGTAATATGTATCCTGTGCAGCAACATATTATTATTCGGCTGTAAGTAGACTGTTTAAAAAATTTCTATTAAGAAAAGATATAAAATATTGTCTTAATTCGTCTTATTTATTTTGAGCAATAGAAGTTGTCCAGCACCATATTCATCTCTATTAAACCATTGAGATTAAAATTCAAGAATAAATATTTGATGAGCATATATCGTACCTGTAATATATTATCCAAATATAATTATGTTTTTGTCATGGGTATAATGAAAAAATCTAATTTATTTCAATTGACTTTCCCAAATTTGCTATGAATGAAATTTATTATGCAATTCAACACATCACTACTTTTTACTGACTACTTATGACAAAATGTTGCTGACTCATCTTTATGAGAAAATAGAACTTTCCAGAATCCCAATACACCACGTCCTGAGCTGTCATACCGATCGCCAGCGCAGCCTATATTGTGGATTCTATTGTCTTAGACATGAAATAAATTTTAAGAATATAAAAATATTACTCAAACCTAATTCTCGGACAAAGCGTAAGATATTAGTACTCAATCCCAAACAGAAAGCAGCCCATATAACACAATACTACTCACATATAATCAGGAATAGTTAAATTCTTAATATTTAATAAATAAAATATTTTAAAAAAATTAGTTACATATTGAGTAGTTTCACTATGACATTAGAATCAGCCATCGGTGTGACAGTGGATCTTAAAACTTACACACCTGTTAAGTCGGGATAGCAAACTCTGAGTAGTGGGCTTTTCTTTCTTTACCTAGCGATACTACTATAATTATTCTTTCTTAAACTGATTTCGTTTTTTGTGGAAGATCGAAATATTAAAAAAAAAAAAGTAATAATAACAAAAATAATAAGATGTGTTGTAAAGTGTTAATGGCCCTGGTGTTGGTGGGGGGAACTAGCCAATGATGATTCATTTTGCCAACCCCCGATGGCTACCATTAGGTCGCCGCCTCCTATTTACCAGAGTGGGAGTGCCAAGATTCATAGCTCGAGACCGCTCCGAAATAAATATTAACTGACCCAGGTGGGAACCGAACCCATACCGTTCTGGACCTGGCGTTCTGGAATCCTCGCCCAAACGTGCTCTGTCATCACGGCCTCTGCTCTTTTATGTCACTTAAGTATAATTTTGGAGAAGGATAGATAGTATTTTCTAATATTATTACAAAGTTTTAAGGGCTGTTCGTAATATCTTAATTTTATTTCGGCATGGCGATAATGAAGGACCTATGATGATATTCGATATTCAGTTCTCCATACCCCGCATAGTAAAGGCCGTGAGAGGCCGTCTTCTCTGAGACCTTGGCCCAGGAATTCGGCAACTCATCTCTCTAGTGTAATCTGAAAGCGAGATCTAGGTTGATCCACTATATGTCGTTTCACTTGTCCTCCGAAGAAGAAATTGTTTTTGTAAATTTTTTGGGCGATATAACACAACTGTCATAATAAAACTTTGGTTTTTTAATGCCTAACTAGATGAAATTTCTAGGTCTACAACAATATATTTTGTAATATGTTCTTATTTATATTTTTTTAGTTTTTCACTGCAAAATTCTGGTTATTTGGTAATAATATCAAATTGTCGGATCAGTTGTTTGTTGAATATGGCTGTGCTGAGAATCGGGATAGTATACGATGAATGGACCGTGTCATATTTCGCTTCATCATCGCCACACTCATATCTTTGAGGAGATGACTGATACATGATATTTACGTAGATGGCCGAAAGTCCGATGTAACTGATACCTGTGAATAGGTACTCGCCATTTCCAGATCGTTATGTTGCCTTACGTGGGACATTCTCAATAGGCGGCTGGAGTTGTGTAATGCATGATGATGACCCTACATGATCCGCTCTTTCCGCGACGACAATTAGATTCACAATGACGCAATTTTGGGATTTATTCTTGGAGAAGATGTGCGAAGTGGCTATGCATGAGAACTTCATATAGGGATTGATTGATTGATTGAGGTAGGGATTGATACAAGCATAATAACAGTCGTATAGTTAACAGGGCCGCCGAAACAACAAAATAATGCACTTGTGATTCAGTAAAAAAGAGGCCAGAGGTAGTTTTATCTTCATTTTATCAAACCTTCGTACATAAATTTTCTCATGCCGTCCCTCCTTATCTTACGGCATCTGGCTTGTCTGGGACCTTGTTCTTTTACAAATGTAAACTTGTAAAAATAAATTTGTAAAAGGACAGCGTTCACATCCGTATAAACTTCTCGATGATTCTGTGATGATAATACTTTGCAGAGCTGTACGTAGAGGGAGGGATTGGTGGAGGAGAGAGAGGGGTGTACTTTTTGAGATGTAGATTCCGTGGCCTATGTTAGGCACCCTGTCCTTAAATTCTCAAATATATTGGTAATATTCTCTCGGTCAGGATATAATGTGTCCTAATTTTCCATTCAGAATCTCAGTTAATCACTCTGTTCATAAAATGAATTGCACTTTTGTGATCATTTTTTAAATTTATAACAGTGTTTACATGGCTACAAATTAAATATTTATAGGATGGCAGGAAAATGGTTCGCAATAACCAAGTCATTCATTGCTAAAGCGATAATTTTTCATGTTAATAACCCTAACAGCATTGATTGTTGTCAGCGAAGATCACCGTAATCCAGTCTTTCCTGAGAATATTTTACATTATATCATAATTTAAAAATAAATTAAGCTTATAGCTGTAGTAAAATTAAGAAATCAAATATACTGTTATGTAGTGTGCTGTACCAAAAATTGAGTTATAATCCTTTTAATTTTTTTTTTAAATGCAATAAATGTTATTTTGTTTTGAAACATAAATTTTGCCTTTATGAAAACCTCTAATATTCGAACATGCTGCTAATGCCTCGCTTACTTTTTTTTGCCTACTTAATTTTTACATGTGAGAAGTAGCAGTTTGTCAGTAGTTTATCCCAACATTGCGACATGCGATTCACTGGAGAATACTCGCCGCTGATAATGTAATATCCTCTTCATTTAGTTAGCTAATTCCAGCGTAACGGTTCGGACGCATTGTTGGGCAAAAGAGGCTGCAGATCCCACAGGTAATGGGGCGGATGTTGGACTCCTTCTGGACGTAATAATTGCGTTTGCTCAAGAGGCTAAGAGCCTTTGGAAGCGCTCTTATCTGAAGTCGGTGGTGCTCTTGTTACCATCGGTTCCCCTCGTCCGTATTGTTGCTAATTGAAAGGTGCTCCTTAACTACTACCTGTTGTCTACGAGTTGGGGTCATCTATATTCTGTAGTCATCTATATACTGCAAAAAACCGTGCGAGTATTTGCACGCGTTCTATGTATCTCAATAATGTGGCATAACTAATCATAGTTTCTAAACAAACACTGGTACGCCATATTTTTATATAATTTTTACGTTTTAAGACTTTTTTGACATCCACCTACCTAAAAGGGGAACTATTGCGATTGCAAAAAAATTCGAATCCCAATTTTCAACGGAAATACACGTTTCAAGGTCACCTGCTCGTATGTTGAATTAACCAAGTCTCGCAAAATGGGCTCTGTGTGTTTGTATGCCTGCCTCAAAAACGAAAAGTTGTTCGGAACTGAAATTATATATTCAAGTTAGGTATATGCCTCAGATATTACACCAACTTTTACGCTGTATTGGCTTTCCAGAAGTGTCACTTTCTATCAATGACTTTAAACTTTTTTACAATTTTCTCCATAACAGCTCTAATGATTTTGATTAAATTCGTTTATAAATAAATAAGAGGAGTAATACAGATGTATAATTTACCGTTTGGAAAGCTACAGATTTAAAAAAGAAATAATATCTAACATATAAAGTCGTAGAAGTAATCGAGATAGACGAAAAACGCATAAACAACGGATGCGTAATAAAACATTAATTAATTTTAATTTAATCTATTTTACAAGTGAATCTAACCATGCAAAGCCGTTTGCATGATGGCAATTAATTGTTTTGAATGGATATGTTGTACCATCAATAATTTTTATTTTCACTTACCTATTTATTTCACTTTCCCTAACTATTTGTTCATATATATATATATATATATATATATATATATATATATATATATATATATATATATATATATATATATATATATATATATATATATATGTGTGTGTGTGTATAGAAATATAATAAGGGGAAATAGTGACACCATAGAGGGAATTGCTTTTATGAAACGAACAATGATTATCTGAGCTGTTAATTCGTTTATATTTATTGTAAATATATTCTTAAAGCTTCTTTATTTATCCTCAAAGGAGGGTTGTAAGTGAAAGTTGTGTGATCGCGCACCACACTAGATTTTGTAATGTGCTTACCTTGAGTCTTGAGTTGAGCTCAAAAATATCCTTAATATTTCCATAGTTGTTAGGAAGTATTTTTCAATACATTTTTTTTCTACTATATTTTTATTTTTATTCTTATTTTGTCAAAAAAACCGTGGCAGCAACTACCGTCGATTGCAATTCCGCAGATGCTGATTTTAATTCAGAAAAAAGTTCATTGAATCATGATTACGTCAGTATATAATTAAATGTCGTGCCCATCTAATCATTGAAATATATTATGTTGAAGTAACCATACCGTAATGATTACGTGGGAACTGATTTGATGGGATCTTCCTTTGAAAGTGAATTACATACTCCTGTTCTGTACTGTATCACTCAATAGTGACGACCAGTTGACCTGCACATGATAGCATAAAAAGATCAATCTAATTAAATAGTGACGGCAATGATTCTATCCCGAACCTCGTGAACACACTCCTTTAATGTCATTTATTGTGACATTACAATATAAAAATATAATACCTAAATTTTATTATTTAATAATTTCTTTTAAAAGAACTTAATGAAATAGAATCGTAAAATGTTACAGTCAAAACTAGTTTTAATCAAGCATTTATGCAGAACAAGTTTGGACTTTTGTATTTAAGTCAATACAAGGAATGGCCAAAGAACATTATTTGATTGCTATATGAATACTTATTGTGATATGTAAAAAGGAAATATATATATTTTTTTTTTTTTTTTTTTCAATGTCAGTACTGTACTTATCTCAGATTCAAATATTTTTTTATTAAAAATAATTATTAAATAGTAGTTGATTCAATTTGTTAGATAAATAAATATTTTTAAAGTTAAAACATGGGTACACCTTGACGAATAAAACATGGATTTTAGAGTGGGGATGGCAGCAATATCGATTACCTAATTTATACTTGGTGGATATTAATGGTGAAGAAGAACTAAGAAAAATTCTGGAAAAACCCAAATGAGCAATATATGGATAACTTACAGAGAGTAAGTAAGGAAAGAGGCCCATAAGAATTTGCAAGATCAAGCTAAGATAATTAGGAAGAATTCTGATGCAGAATTTCTTTGAAATTAATCCGTTAAACGTTAACGGAGCTAAATCAGACCCAAGAAACATCATCGGTGTAGTGGTGGAGGTCAGTAATGGATTCTACAAAGTCGGAACTAAAGAAATCCGCATCAAAATATATTGCAATTAACAACTCCAAGACACTTTTATTAAAAAAAAGATTCGGAGTTTTTTTTAAATAACTTTGTATTAAATTTAAACTATCTAGTTATGACAATAGAAAAAATATTTCTTGAAACTATGCATCTAATATGCCCCATTTTTATTTTAGATCAAAACTGGGAACTTGCTCTATGGTTTTATATCATGGGAAGACGTCGGCGAGAAAAAGGAATTTACTCTTTGAACAGCGCCAGCTTTAAATTCTTTTTAGGACAGGGTAAGGCTTCTTCCACTTTTATTGCAAAACAAAATTTAGTGTCTAGTCTATTGTCCCGGAATCGCATTTTAATAGAAAAAATTCTACTTTTTAGAGTACTGTTAGAGCCTTTCGTGTAATAACAAATAATATTAATAACATTATTTATTTCATCGTGTTTAGAATCATAAAAATTATCACAGATACATAAAACCTTTTGACTTTATTACTTCTTTATGCCCCTATTTCTATGTAATTAATAAAGCATTATAACAATTACTTTGGTTATATTGGTACAGCAACTAGTTTTGGCCGGTCAAAACTAATTCTACTATCAGTTTCGACTGAATTTTAGTTTTGATTGTAACATATATAAATGTTATGTTACCTACTAAATTACCTATATTCCACTATATAGTATATACTATATATATATATATATATATATATATATATATATATATATATATATATATATATATATATATATATATTCATATATACATAGTATTTGCATATATGTTCACTACAATGAATAGTTTTCTTAAAAATGCATTTCTTCAGAGAAATTTGGAACTTCAGATCGGATCATAAAAAAAAAGTGACCGATATGAATTCGTCATAAAACTTTATTTCCTTCCAAAAACCGTAAAAAAAAAATTACCCCATCCCTTTGGAAATTCCAGAATCATAGTCACTAGGGGAATATTTTGGAAGATGAGGAAGTCGGCAATATGCCTCAAACTCAGAACCCCCAAATTTTAATTTGATATTCTAAACATTTTACAATATAAATTTGAACCCCTGTGAATATATATATATATATATATATATATATATATATATATATATATATATATATATATATATATATATATATATATATATATATATACCCTCGCGCGGATCTCATTACCGCGTAGGGGAGCGTCCCACGGGTGGCGGATGTGGGGATGGTCGGTGGAAATTCCTTGGAAGTTCCTCCCGGCTAAGTCCGATGGACTCGCTGACCAACAATGAGAGCGCCCCTCCAGGCTTGCTGGAGGGTGTGACGTAGGTTTGAACGCCC
Organism: Rhaphigaster nebulosa; assembly: GCA_948150685.1. Lineage (NCBI taxonomy): Eukaryota > Metazoa > Arthropoda > Insecta > Hemiptera > Pentatomidae > Rhaphigaster > Rhaphigaster nebulosa. Next base: position 89,595,972 of record OX411308.1, on the reverse strand, counting down.
TACTCACATATTTTTAGTTCACAAAATACCACAAAAAGTCATGGATCTCTCTGAGGTAAAACGCTCATTATCCGGAAGTAAACTAGTCCCCCGTTCGGGTCTCCGGGTGGGGACTGCTTCAGGGGGTTCATGGCGCAAGTTGAAAATTAGAGATTTAGGTATAGGGACGTGGAACGTAAGAAGTTTGAATACAGCGGGTGGGTTAAAATCGGTGACAAACGAGGTTAAGAGATACAATGTAGATATCGTGGCACTGCAAGAGATTCGGTGGCCAGGGGAGGGTTCGTTAACAGAAGGGAACTATTCTATTTGGTACGGTGGGAGCGGTAATTATTGTTTAGGTACTGGATTTCTAATAAGGAATAGATTACTCTCCGCATTGAGGGACGTAAAATTTTTTAGTGATAGGATATCTGTGGCCATATTTCAGGGGCGGTGGTTTAAAATCGCGCTGATAAACGTACATTCCCCTACCGAAGACAGTGATGATGAAGTTAAATGCGAATTTTATGATAAACTAGAGTGGGTATATGATAAACTACCTCGAAACTGCATGAAAATAATGTTAGGGGACGCAAACGCAAAGGTGGGAAGGGAAGAAGTTTACTATCCGACGATCGGTAAAGAAAGTTTGCACGAACATAGCAATGATAATGGGATCCGTCTAATAAACTTTGCTATCTCGAAAAACCTAACAATCAAAAGTACTACGTTTAAACATAGGGATATTCATAAGTATACGTGGACATCGCCGGATTCACAAACACGCAATCAAATTGATCATGTTTTGATACAACAAAGATGGCAAAATAGTATAATTAACGTGAGATCTTATCGTGGGGCAGAATGTGGGTCAGATCATGAATTAGTAATCGCGAAACTTCGACAAAAACTTAATATAAAAAAAAGGAAAGAAAGCCGTATTTATTCCGAAAATTTTGATCTAGATAAATTGAAAAACCCTTCAATTAGAAATCAATTCGCGGTAGAAATCAAGAATAGGTTTGAAGCCTAGATGAGGATCGCGAAGATGTAGACAAGCTATGGATCGGAATTAGGGATAATATTAAAGAGGTAAGTAATCTGTGTCTTGGAAAAAGGGACAATAAAAAGAATAAACCGTGGTTCGATAATGATTGTCTAAACTTGTGCGAAAAAAGAAGAGCCGCGAAACTAAAAGTTTTGAATAATCCAAGCGATAACAATGTTGCTAATTTCCGGGCCTTGATGAATGAAACGTCCAAATTCCTCAAAAATAAAAAACGAGAATATCTTAAAAACAAAATAATAGAGATAGAAACTAATAGAATTGAAAACAACGTAAGAGACATGTACAAGGGTATAAACAGATCGCGTAAACAGTTTGAACCAGCAATGAATTGAATTAGAGATGAAAATAACAATATCTTGGCCGATCCGGGGGACATTGTGAATAAATTTAAAAAACACTTTGAAAGTATTTTGAATTCGGGAAATAATAATCAATCTCCTCCTTCTGAATATCAGAGTGCTGAACCGTTAATTGAAGAACCGAGTAAGGAGGAAGTCGAAATAGCCATCGGAAAATTAAAATCTCATAAAGCAGCGGGAATCGACAACATTTCAAGTGAAATAATAAAAGCGTGCGGTGAAGCTGGAGTTTCTAAAATACATTTTTTGGTTAAAAAGATCTGGGAAAATGAAAAAATGCCCGAAGAATGGAAAGAATCTATACTTATTCCGATTCACAAAAAAGGTCCGAGGACGGAGTGTAATAACTATCGCGGAATATCACTCCTCCCGGTATGCTATAAAATATTCTCGTTGATCCTAACTAGTCGAATCACGGAATATGCCGAGGAAATTATCGGAGACTACCAATGTGGTTTTAGACGGAACCGATCAACTATCGATCAAATATTTTCCTTACGGCAAATATTAGAAAAAAAATTAGAATTCAACGGTGTAGTTCATCAGCTTTTTGTGGATTTCAAAAAGGCTTATGATTCCATTGATCGCCGGAGACTGTATAACATTTTGATTGAGCAGGGAATACCGAAGAAGTTAGTAAATCTAGTAGGGATGTGCATGACCGAAACATTCAATAAAGTTAGAATAGGTAATTATTTTTCGGAGGAATTTGAAGTTCGCTCGGGGTTAAAACAAGGCGATTCCCTTTCACCTGTCCTATTTAATTTAGCATTAGAGTATGTCATTAGAAAGGTAATGCTTACCGAAAGGGGCTTAGATCTGGGTGGTAGAATATCCGTGCTGGGGTTTGCGGATGATTTGGTATTATTAAGTGAGGACGCGGAAACTATAAAACTGAATACAGCAACGTTGATGACAGCTGGGAAAGAGGTTGGCCTCAAAATAAATACGGATAAGACGAAATATATGGTTAGCAATAGAAACAGAGGCGATTTTGAGGATATAGATATAGGAGAAAATAGGTTTGAACACGTTGAGAAATTTAAGTATTTGGGGTCTGTGATTACTAGAAAAAACGAAATTCAAGAGGAAATAAAGGCGCGGTTAAAGGCGGGAAATGCTTGTTATTTTTCCGTGTCAACATTACTTAGGTCGCGCATTTTGTCCAGAAACTTAAAACTTAGAATATACAAAACTATTATCTTGCCTACAGTTCTGTATGGGTGTGAAACGTGGCCGCTAACCTTGAAGGACGAACAACGCCTTAAGGTGTTCGAGAATAAGGTACTGCGTAAAATATTTGGTCCGAAAAAGGATGAGTCAACTGGAGAGTTTAGGAGATTACACAACGCGGAATTACGGAGCATGCACCCTGTTAATATAATCGAAGTGATATCATCGCGACGGTTGAAATGGGCTTGCAAAGTTGTTGGGCTCAGTAACGAACGAATTCCTAAAAAGTTAATAAACGCTGAGCTGACTGGTAAACGTCCGAGGGGTAGACCGAAACGTAGGTGGGAGGATAGTATTAAGAGTGATCTAATGAATTTGGGTTTGGAAGGTTGTCGGTGGACCGAGATTTGTAGACAGCGATTAGTGGTATCGGCATCGAACCTCCGGGTTCGCTAAGCCTTTTATTATTATTATTATATATATATATATATATATATATATATATATATATATATATATATATATATATAAAATTTATACTGAAATTTCTTTCACATAAATAAACAAATGCACAAAAATTAATTGTAGCACTTTATTAGAAAAACCCAAACAAAAAAAGATTTAATTTTCTCAAAATTAAAAAGAAATTAATTCTCTCAAATTTCAGTAAGTAAATAACCAGTCCATGTTAAATAACATAATATATGTTAAATTGTCTTGTAGTGATGTACTCTTTCTATTTAATTTGATGTGAGATGTGCAATCTCTTCAATGCATTTATGTGAATTTGATTTCTTATATTATTCAATGAATAAATTCGCATTAACACATGCAGTCTCTACGAACCGACGAATTCAAGATAGGAAATCCAAAGTTATTCATTAGGTGTGTTTCTTGGAATACAGGATAAAATCATCAGGCTCCTGTGACATCTATGTGACTTAAAAATAGCTTGTATTTCAAATTGTATTTGCAAATACTTTGTATTTCGAGTCCTTGTAACAATTACTATCTCGCATGGTATCTGAGAGGCATCACTCGTTACCTTTTTACCAGATTTCCTCTGTAGAAAGCTTAAACTAAAAAAAAAAGTATTCTTACGCAATTTCAATATCACCGGTGACGAAACTATCTTATTATAATGGAGATCGATAGGATTTAATGAGAATAACGCTTGAAATGGGCATCCAAGACAATTTTGTGAGGCAAGTTAAATTACTTTGAATAGAAGTGAATGCCAAGTCAAGTTGCAAAACGTGCTGGAACATCGAGGCTGTAAGGGAACGGCTGGCTCTGACAGAGTGATCCACCGTCACCTGTCCTCTTTCACATTGTTTCCAGAGTGGAAGATTGACAACAGCCGCTCTATAGAGTTATATCTTCATTTGATCTACCAGATGTTGTTAAATGTAGTTTTTCAATGAAAATCCGAAAAGTATTTTTCTCGGCTGAAGTATTTCGTTACCTACTTTAAACAATTGACCGAAACCTGTTTAAAAAAAATAAAACATGCCATTCTTCCTAGCTTAAGTTTAATCAGAAACAATACAAAAGGTTTTCGCTATTGTAAAAAAAGAAAAATAACCATTTTTTCGCACATTCATAACACAGGCCAACAAAAAAAAAATTTTTGAAAACTTTTTTAACTTTAATAGTTGATCTTTATAGATTTTTATGTGCTGAATCTAAATCTGGCCTTAGTTTTTGTTGTATCACCCATAGTTTTCCGTAGGTTTCAGGCTCATCAAACATCCTAACTTTTTAAACTTCTGTAACATGTTAGCTACAATAGAAACATATTCTGGGTCTTTTTCATTTCCCAAGAACTTTGTAACGACTTGCTTGAATGATACCCATGCTTCTTTCTCATTTAAGGTCATTGTGGATTCAAAGTTAACATCAAACATAATTTTTCTAATGTCAGGTCCGACAAAGACGCCTTATTTTAGATTAGCTTCTGAAAGGCGTGGAAACTTTTGGCACAGATACTTGAAACATGGTCCATCTTTAGGCAAAGCCTTTACAAATTGTTTCATGAGGCCTAACTTAAGGCCTAATTGCTTCATGAGGCCTAAGACTGAAAGCTGTTCAATTCTTTAAAAATCGCTTAAATTAATAAATTTAACTATAAAATGTGAAGGAATTGTGGGTGATACAGCTTTTTTAATGTCATATTTGGATTCAGCACTCTAAAAACCATAGAAATAAGGTATTTTCAGTAAAAAAGTTTTTTCATCGTTGGCCTGTGAAGCTGTTCAATTCTTTAAAAATTACTTAATTTAATAAATTTAACTATAAAATGTGAAGAAATTGTGGGTGATACAGCTTTTTTAATATCATATTTGAATTCAACACCCTAAAAACTATAGCAATAAGGTATTTTCAGTCCAAAAGTTTTTTCATCGTTGGCCTGTGTAATCAGCCTTTCTTTTAGAAATGATTTGCATCATTCTAGAGAACCTCTGTTCTAGAGAACCAGGTTTCTTCTACATCTGTACATCACTGGTACTAAATGCCGTTTAGACCGAGTAAGGGAATTTTAGCCTCAGGTACACAGGGTCTTTTGTCTAACAAAAGGAACTGGATACTTATAAAAGAAGTTATGAAATCTATATTTTTTTTAGGGGTAAGATCGAGGTAAAGAGAAACGTAATTTCATAATGAAGCCTATTCTTTATTAAATTGCATTTTTTTAAAACATAGATTCTATAATTTTATCTTAATCAGGAATTCAATTTGCATTACATTGTTTTAAACACTGACTATAATTTCAATCATATAATTGAATGCGAAGAATTGTATCCATTTGATTAACTTTTGGTACCCCAAATAGTTTGAGTTCTAGGTCCAGATAATCCTGCATGTTGAAAAGTTATCTATTAAAAAGCATTTTCTTTTTCATTAATTAGATTGCCGACTGTGATATATATCATGAAATAAATTATCAAGATTAATTCATCATGATTTTGTTTTATTATAAAAGCCGAAGTTTAGTCCAAACTCACCATCATTGTGACTAAAATTTAATCAGAGATATAAGAGGGACAAGATATACTCGTTTGTACAGTAAAAGACAGAAGTAAATAAAAGAGATTAGATATGCTATATAAGAATAATAATAATAATGAAAGGTTTAGCGAACCCGAAGGTTCGATGCGGATACCACCAATCGCTTACTACATACCTCGATCCACCGACTACCGTCCAAATCCAGGTTCGTAAGATCACCCTTCATGTAATCCTCCCACTTACGTTTCGGTCTACCCCTCGGACGTTTACCAGTCGGCTCAGCGGTAATTAACTTTTTAGGGATTCGTTCGTTACTGAGCCCAACTACTTTACAAGCCCATTTCAACCGCCGCGATGATATCACTTTGGTTATATTAACATGATCATATCACTTCATAAAATGATCATATCACTGCGATTATACTAACAGGGTGCATGCTTCGCAACCCGCGTTGTGTAATCTCCTAAATTCTTCTAAGGACTCTTTTTTTTTCGGGTCAAACATTTTACGAAACACCTTATTCTTGAAGACCTTAAGGCATTGTTATTTCTCCAAGGTCATCGGCCACGTTTTACCCCCTGACAGAAAAGTAGGGAGGTTAACAAAAAAAAAAAAAGGTTACGCTCCAGCATCACATCTACGCTCTTAAAAGCATCGTGCAAAAAGTTGAGATTGCGATCGTATTAAATACACTATAATATGAAAGTCATCCTCAACTCTGTGCTCCACAAATGAATTACGGAGAATGCTTAGAGTCAGGAGTATCCCCGAAGATCTAGAGTCGCCAATACGGTCACCATACCAAAGCCCAACGGATTTGTGACCGAAAAAAAAAAACCCTTTGAACTTGGAGCAAACTAAACAAGAGGGAGAGGGTAGCAAGAATCCACCGCTTACAACATTTCCATGAATCAAATCCTCAAAATTTATTAGGGAAAAATCTGTTCTTTTATGTGCAGACAAAATATCGTATTGGTGATCGGCCCTGGTAAAACTGAGTCAGGAGAAATTTGCTTTTGCATACAAACGAAGTGAAGGATATAAAACTGATATGCCACTGGGAAATTTCGGAGATAGTTGAAGACTATATTCAGGATCAATTGTTAAAAAATCTATTGAAATAAATTTAGAACTGTCAAATCAGACCTGAAAATTGAATTATTTATATTGCTAAACTTAAAATACTATATAAATACTCCTTATGAGTATGGTATTCTGGTTGTTAACAATTATTAGTAATTATAAAATTATAATTATATAACAGAATTTTTTTGTTTGCAATTATGTTTGATTTGCTTTATTGATTTTAATGTCATGTTTTAGTTAAAGTATTTTTTTAATTTAATTAAATTTTAGTTTTTGCTCGTTTTCGTCATAATAATATAGAAAAAATTATAATTTAAAAACTAAAACCTAATTAGTTACATAATTATATATTTTCAGGTTACCCAATACAATTAAAAATCCATAGACAACAAATTTTACATAACAGTGATAGGACTCCTAAATCCTAGAACTAGAAATTCTAGGCACATATTTCAAAATTTCTCTATAATGGTGAAATGTTGTCACTACATTTTTCACCTCCGTTAGTCATTTATCTGCTGCTTGGATGAGAACAGCTCGCGGGCTGATATGAGTGTGCATATATAGACACACGTACACACTTCTAAGGTTACTTACTATTCATGTCATGACATCATGAAACTCATGTTACGTCATCGGTTTCTATGCTGACTTTTATTTTTTAATTCATTTTATTAAGAGTTGTTTCGCCCGATTTAAACGTTTAGCGTCACGCATTTTTATTAAACGAGAATAATCTTCGGTTGTTGCCATTTCTAATTTATTAGACCACTCTTGTGGTTCTATCCGACTTCCGATTTATTAGAATATATGAAAACGCCCTTAGGGTTACGAGCAGTGAGCTCCAAGTCAGAAATAAATTATGAACCTCGAAGATATATAGTTTGAGGACATATCTGTCAATCCTTTATCAAACGATAATATTATCAAGCTGATTTACTTAGTATAACACAGAATTAATGTAAAGAGATGTGATATTTCAAAAATGTTTAATGATAAATTCTCGCGCAACAGAGTAACTGCTGTGTGAAAATAAACCTATCTAAAAAAATAGGATGCTTTTCTTCTCTTTGCAAAATAAGGTAAATGTCATAAAGGTAAATGATATTGTATATATTAAACATCTATCAAACATAATTTGAACTTAACGATCCTTCGATTTAAAATTCTTACACTATCCCGCACTAAGATAATATTATACTTTTTTTTCACTATCTTAAAGCTAACAAATCAATTAGATACGTTGCCACCCTTGTGAACTAGTGACTCAAAGGGTGATAGCTTTATATGACTATCGAGTCTTATTTGATGAAGAATATGATTATCTACTTCGACCACATTCCAGTATACGCACAGGTAATTGTTACACAACAGAATTACACTGCGTGAAGAGAAACCGGTGCGAGTCATTCCTCCGAAAGAACATCTAGGTATCGAAAAAGATAAATTAGATATAAAATAACGGTGCTTATCAAAAAAAAAAAAAAAATGAAGTTATAAAGCTCACAATTTTAAAGCTAAAAGATAAAAGAAAAAGTGTAAAATCGATTCTATAAAGTGGCACTTTCGGTTAGTCGATTTTGACGAAAATGTTGCTGTAACATCACATGCATGTGCCAACATTAATACCTAATTTCAGTATTGTCCAACTTTTCGTTTTTGAGCTGACTGTTCACATACACACAGACCATTTTGCGAGACTTGATCATTTGGACTCAGGAGGCCTTAAAACGTGTATTTCCGTCGAAAACTCGAATTCGAAAATTTTCAGGATCGCAATACTTCCCCTTACTATATACTATGTATATACGCAAGGGAAAGTAAAAATAATGTAAGTAGTGTCACCATTTATTTGTTAACCTCAATGATGAGTAATTTGAATGTAATATTTCATTTATTCATTTAATTTCTTGAACTGAATCAAATAGATGTTCCTTTAAGTGATTTGAATGAATAAACAGTGGCTTGATATGGAGGGAGGGGTGATAAAGGATTACTCTCTTTATACTATCCCTCGAGGTCTTTCTGATCAGAACTAATCCCAAACGAGTGAGAAAATCATTCAGATAGCGAGCTTGAAGTAAAATAATTTATTAATTACATTTTATTGTGCTCGTTCCAGTGATTGATCCGTGGGACATAGTAGTGGTGTAGAGCATTTAAGAGAACATTTTATGAGCGATTATAAAAAACAGAAAAAATTATTTCTATGAGTCGGATTTTGGTTTTGATCTATAATATAGAGTGATTTTGTTCTGAAAAGTTTTAAATATTTATTTTGAAAAACTTTCAAATCAAAATTTAATGGTAAATTAAAAAAAAATTAAATATATTTGAATGTTAAATAAAAAAAGGAAATAATTATCCTTTTTTTACATACAAAATCACTGTTTATTATAGATCAAAACAAAAACCCGACTCATTGAAATAAGCTTTGCTCTTTTTTATAATGACTTATAAATGGCTCACGGTTCAATCACTGGTATGAGCTCAATGAAAATTAATTAATAAATCATTTTACCTCAGTCTCACTTTCTGGTTGATTTGCTCGCTCGTTGGAGATTCGTTCGGATCAGAATGACCTTGAGGTATACTATCAAAGGAGTAATCTTTTACCATCCCTCCCGTCCCACCAAGCCGATGTTTATCCGCAGCATCAAGGAATATCTATTTGATTCAGTTCATGAACGGATCGGTCATCACTATACGCGCTTCTTCCTTTCCTCTCTTAAACACATTGCAGGACGTAGAACTGATATGTTGTAGATTCCCCTAGTGGATCGAAAATGCACACGAGATTTGATCTCCGCCGCTGTTCCTGCCCACTAATCATAGCATTCATTTATCCCGATTTGCCAGAGTGCGATACCTTGGCTTCATTGTAGACAAAGGCTTGGAACCCACGTACTTACTATACTTAAAAGATAAGAACCTAACAAAAGATTTACCCAACTATACTAATTATCAAATAGGATCACAAAACTCTCAATCGACAACAAGCATTTAATTGAAGATTATCATCAGACCTATCTGGACCTAAGGACTTGAATTATATGGGAACTAAAATATTCGAAGATCAAATGCATCCAATCCTTTCAATTTAAATTTCTGAGAAGCATAGTTAATGTTCTATCATAGGTCTCAAACAATATCCTTTATCATATACTTCGTATTCCTTATGGCCTTGAGGTCATATCGATCAAATTTTCAAAATTTAATGTGGACCATTTTATTCTTCCAAATACTCTGATTTAATCCTTATCCATTCGACTCACATCTACGATTCATCTCGCAGGTTGAAACGTGACAATTAGAGTTCTAACAATTGCCAAATTCTGGCAGCTTTAAGGTTCAGACACAAAGAACGCGATCTGTCGCAACGATCTGCGTTCTCTCTAGATCGCTCTAGAAACAGATCGCTGCCGGCCCGATCAAAACTGGCTCGCTGTGATAGATCGCCTTCTGTGTGGCATGTATATTACGGCAATTAGTAAAAAAGTAGATCGTCAGATCGCTGCGGGCTGAGATCATAGATCGTGAATAACATAAAAATGATGCGCAGCGATCTCAAAGAGCCTTGCTTTACCATTAACAGCAGGGAAAGAGCGGTTTCGGTGATACTCAAGTCGAGTGCTATTATCGTATTTAAAAATGGATATAATTAAATGTCGTTATTTAATTTCTATTCCTATATTTTAGTTTTACTTAATGCTATTTTATATATTATACATATTTTTATCCTATTATTTATTTATTTTTATTTTATATGCACAATCACCACTATTAGATACCTATTGCCCAAGATAGTGGCAGCTTGTAATGTTTGTCAATAAATATCTTTAAAAAAAAATGGTTCGAGATGTAATAAATGCGAAATCTATGCCTCTGCATATATAAATAATTAGTAACAATTGTGATAAAAATATTGAATTGACACATGCTCCGTAAGGAATAGTTCCTCCCAACCGAGTAAATTACCGAAATTGAGCTATTTAAAACCACCAAAGCGTTCTGGTGCTCGGCCTATAACTGTACGAATCGTTAAATGTGAACACAGCTGTTTAATTTTATTCTAAGTAGCTCGTTAGGTTAAATGCCTTCCGAGAATTCTCGCACTTCGTTAATTTGAATTGCTCATAATTAATGAGGATGTTGAATATTTATTTTTACTTTCTATCGCTCGTTATTCGGAGACGAAAGTGTCCCAGTCGTTATCTCAAATCAAAACAGGCTTTGGCGTTTGTAAATTGGTTGAAAATTCTTATTACATAATACATACTTTGTAAAAAAACTTTATGAATTTAAATTTAAATTGAAAAAGACAAAAACAGTCGGAATTTAAATTTTAAAAAATAAAAATTAAAATCGATGCAGATAAATAAAAGAATTTTTCGTGATTTCAGTAATTAAATAAAATTAAGATTAAGTACAACAAATTTATTTCATTAATATTCGATTATATAAAGAAGATTAGTTGTTATTATTTGATAACATTGTTCCGAAAAAAATAAAATAATACTACCGCTGGTATTTAGTCATTCTATTTAATCAAGAAAGAAAATGAGATTTTGTATAGAGAATAAATAATTTTATTACGATTTGATGGACTTGGCCATGTTAACTTTACAAAACTATTGTTCGAAACAGTAGCGTAATAATTTTGCTCACTTTTTGTGAGCCAAGAAAATCTCCCAATGACCCCGAAATGTAGTTTTGTCCAAGTTTACATTAATTTTTTTTTTCAGAATTTTTAACGAAAAATTGTTCAAACTGCATAATTTTTGCCATAAAATCGGGGTTTCGCCCCACTGTACGACGTTCCTTACGTCGCAGATCGGACACGTTCGGCGCACGTGCCAACCGTTTTCGCACCGTCCCATTGTATTCTCTTTAAACCTCCTCATGTTTTTCATTAGTGCGGTACTTGCTGTACGCGAGAACCTTATTTATTCTATATATTTATTATTTCTCTTTATAACGAATGATTCCTAATAATTTGAACAATTAGTGTTCTGAGAATTTTATTAATAAATCATTCTAATCCACGTCCAGGTCCTATTCCTCACACAGTCACACATCAATTCAGGAGATACTCTTCTAGGATTATATCCAGCCCAGTTACTGTAATCAAGAATAATAACATTGTAATTGGAAACTTAGAGGTTTCAGGATAAAAGTCGCGAACTGATAATTTTATAATAGGAAAATTATTATTAGGAATTATGGTGAGAAAAACAGTAGTTTTATATTAAATTATGTTATAAAATTTAATGTGAATGAATTTATATAATATAAATAATATATTTGTAATAATTTATTATTCCGTTGTTTTGGCTGGTAATAATAATTTCTAAAATGAGTACCTTTAGATTGTTAGGGGCTATGTAATACATCTCTCCTTTATTAGTTTTTGAGATATGAATCTGGTTCTACCGTATTCGTAACGCACTTAGGTTAAAAACATAGAAATGGGCTTGGTTTTATGAAGCCGCCTATAACTTCCGCATAATAAAAGAGAAAACGGCCGCAGAAACTGCCTTTAATGAGATTATCGTGCACGAATTTTAAATAATAGAAAGGATAGCAATTAGCTTCTACTGTTATAGTCCATAGCGGCCGGCGGACCATGGAGCAATTGTAGATAAATCACTTTGGTAAAACCCTTGTAAATTGGGTCTCTCCTAATTGTATGTTTTTGTCAAATTTAAGTGGTATAATTAATGTCCTAGCTCTTATATTGTATTTTAATTGGATTCAAGAAAATTTACATCCAGATTGCAAATTGATTGGACCACTCATTTTTTCATTTATATTGTGTTTTTTTAATATTTAGTTATTTAAATTGTTGTTAACTGATAATTTAATTATTATTTTCTTGATTTGGTGCTGCAGTTAGGTATAAGCCTGCATGAAATGATTTGTTTCCGTCGTGAATTGTTTAATGTCTATTAATTCTATATCTATTTTCATTGTGATTATGTATTGAAATCGTATCATATACTTGTTTACCGAATTTTACAAAAAAAACTACATGCTAATACAAATACAGTTTCCTGTATTTGTAACAATTCAATATACAGGTGGGCCTGAAATAACTGAAACATTTTGAAGGACTGTATTAAACAAACCAAGTTCTCTAAAGAAAAACCGGTTTTATTTTCAAAAATTACGCTAAAAATAGTTTTATATCAGTGGGTTTTAAAAATTATTTAGTTTTATTTTATTTAATTTAAAATTAATTAGTTTTGAGGAAAAAGTTCGTCGAAAGATTATCTTTGAGGGATGATTTGGGGTGAACGAAGCGGTCACCAAATTTATTTCCATTCGATTTTTTTTCTTTGGGTATATTTTATAGACAAGGTGTTTTAACATAAATCTGAGATTTCGGCCATCAGATACCCAGCCATCATGGTCATTATAAGGGTGTAAATGTGAGTATCCTGAATTTCCCTGCGAGTCACCAGAGCTTGCAGATCAGTGTCTCATGAGGCGGCACTGGTCCTAGCAGGAGGAGTAGCTCTTCATCTCCTCTTGCAGGAAGACAGCTTCAGGCTTCAGATTGTATGGGCAGGCTCAGCGGTTCTACCGGAGGATCTCCGTGCGAGGAACAATGAAGAATCTCGCTGATGATGAATGGAGCCGGCTGTGGTTGATGGCCCGAAAAAGGTGCTAATCTGAGGAAATATTTTCCCAATATCGGTTCGCGATTAGCAGCAACATGGGTTGTACCCGATTACAGTGTCTCCCAGCTAATACCTGGGCCTGGGGGTTTCCGAGCAAAGCTTGTTGAGCATGGACAGATCATCGACCTCATATGCCCTAGTTGCGGAGTACGATAGATCCACGAGTGCGTTGCTGTAGTCAGTACCTCCAATGACGCACTGAGGGCCAAACTGCTGAGAGAAACAAGGCTATACCCCCTGACAGAGAGAGATTTCTCTCAGCTGATGACAATAGAAAACTACCCGCACTTTAACAACTTCATGTGCGGGTGGAAGACAATTATAGGCCCAACCCTTCCTTGGGGTGAAGGCGAAGAAAGTGCTGTACCAAGAAGTCCGCCGGACAGAATATGAGGGACAGAAGAAGACGGTGGCCAAACCTACCAAAAGGAGCACAGAGAATGGCTAATTGTAATTGGTTTTACTTGCAGCAGTGGGTTTTTATACAGAAATGCATATTATCATATAGGCTGCGAACACACTTATTGCCTAAAATTATTTTCAAAATAATCTTTAAAAATAAAACTTTCTTTTTTCTAGAAACATTATTTTTTTGAGCTCTTCAAAATGTGTCAATTTTTTCTGCCCTTCTCTGTGTTGGGCAGCACCACTGGAAACATTTCTCAGTTTTCTCTCAGTTTTCTGAATATGGGACTATCAGCTAATAGATAGATGCGAAAAGGTCATGTAACAAATTTGATGTAGGTAAGCAATATAATGAATTTTATTTTACACAAGAAAAACTGAAAGTGCTTAGTTGCCTACCATATACATACTTAGGAGAACGATAGTTTTAAGAATAAAACAATGGAAGTGTTTACTTTAAATAGTTTAGCTTTTATGTGTATCTTAAATAATACCATAAGTCACTACTGAATGTTTTTTTTTCTATAAAAAAAATTATATTAATTTAACGTTGACTGTCTACATTTTGAAATGTTTGTTAACTGGTCGGTTATGTGATTAACTCAAACTCTTAAGGATAACTATGCAGTTACTTAAATAAAATATATGATGTGGACAACACATGACTTCCTTGTAAGCCTGTTAAACTATAAATCGGTGGCTCAAAAGTGATCCTGAATTCAATTACTAGTTTCCGAAGATTGCAGTATCTCAAAAACGACACTCGGCATCGCGGCATCATTACTTGGGACACATATTAACATAAACAAGTTTTCTGGAGGTCTCACTCCATTATTATATTACGTTTTCTTTCAGTAGGTAAAACGTTCCCAAAAGATTTCTTCGTGTTCCGTGACAACATTAGAACTGTCAATGCCACTAGATAAAGCATTGGAAATCGAAAGTTTCGACATTTTAGGCGGAAGAACCCACATAACTTGTAGCTTAATCTCCTGCTGCGGACTTGTTCTTCTCACAAATGGCGAGGAAAACCAGTATTTTACACTCAATTTTAATTACTTAAAACAAGTAATAAGAATGTTTAATTGGAGTGGGAAAAAATCGCGTTTGTAACCTTTATTACCGAACCATATGATCTCTCTAATTAATTTGAAAATAATTTTTGATGTAAGTTTATTATGAACTTCAAGTAAAGTATCATTTTTGGCTCACCAATTTTAACCAAAATCTAGTAAATACATTCATATTGATATAAAAGTCCTATTTATGAAATTTGAGATGTTTTACATTATATTTAATATAATTTTTTATGAAAGTCTAATATGACCTTCAAGTAAAGTATCACTTCTGATCTGCCAATATTAACCAAAATTTATTTATATTAATATGTAAATCTTATTTATCTATTTTGAGAAGTTTTGCATCATATTTTAATATAATTTTTGATGAAAATCAATAATGACCTTCAACTAAAGTACCACTTCCGGTAATCATGCAGTGACCAAAAAGGGAGGTTCACAACAGCAATCCTAAATACAAAATTTTAACTTTCTACGGCTAACCGTTTTTAAGTTATGCGAGATACGCATGCACGTACAGACGTCACAACGAAACTAGTCAAAATGGATTCAGGGATGGTCAAAATGGATATTTTGCGATAAATTTTCGCGATTAAAATACTTCCTTTACTTCGTAAAAGGAAGTAAAAAAGTAGCGTTCCGGTCTAAGTAGCCGACGTCGAGATTGACAGGAATTTCGTATAACCCTGCGACAGAACTTTTATTTTAACTTATTGTTTTATTTGAACTGAAAATTTGACGAATGTCTATTGTAATTACGAAAAATGATTTGGAACATTTTTATGAGATTTTATTGGTGTTTTTCCCCCTTTCAATAAATTTCTTTACATAAAAATTGATTAAAAGCAAACCATGTTAAAATAAATTATCCATCTCTGGTTAATTCATATGACTTATTAGGAGCATAAAAAATAAACGAGTAATTTTAAGCATATACTTAATTTTGTTACATGAGTCTCACTGCATTCGGTCCTATCCCATGTCTCCTGTCTCAAAAGAAGTGATCATTTATTCCGCAAAGAGCATGACTTGAATAATTAGACAAATAAAATATTGCCAACATAGAAATATTGTCCTAATAAGAGATAATTGGTTACTATTGTGCCATTCTTTTAATAATATAAAAATTTTTAGATGCGTTCACATTATATATTTATAGCATTAAATTACGATTTTGTCGCACTTAATGGAAATGAAACAATACATTTTAGTGATATATGTAATAGAGTAAACTCTTCTATCATCGATTTTTGTAACCCACAAAAGTGAGTTGTTGAGGAATGTTTTTTGGCTATATCTAGCCTTTGCAAGATGGATATGCGGTTTTTAAGACTAGAATACTCAAGTTTCACGGATCCACTTTTAGTCTACATGAATATTTCATGTTGCTCAAACACTCACTTGGAAAGGACAGTAAAGCCGGGAACAAGATGGTTCTTAGAGATAATGACTTAACCGCGACATTACAGCACAACAGTTGTGCTCAAGAGGAGACGTAATCCGAAGAATCCTGAGTCAATGTTAAAGTCCAGCTTGATAGAGTTAATAACTAATATTGTCTTGATTCGAGCTAAACTAAAAAACACAGCATTTAAAATATTAATTAGAGAATGAAATAATTTTATTTTCTTAACAAATTTTATATTTAAAATAAAAATAGAACATAATATTTGATAATTTTTGTTAAAGGTTTTTCTATTTGTGAATATTAACCATTTATTGGTAACAGGTCATACTTGTTAGTTAGCTGTTTGTCTCTATTCTTGAACTTCCTCTGCTAGGACATACGGAAAGATGTGTTTATGATTGAGATGCGGAATCTCATATGATATGAGTGTACTGGTATTGCTCAACTACGATTCTCTTGCATACCTGGTTGTTGGCAATAATCAATAAACTGGCAGGAGTTATCATTTTGTGTTTTATGATTTTTATAACGAGATTATTAACTTTTTTATTTATAGCCCAACCTTTGAAAAACTCAATAAATCTTCATCCTAATTACACAGATAAGGAGAATCCATCACAATACTGTCGCGCTACCAAATACATAATGTACACAAAGATGATAACACCCTAGAGAATGCCACAATTTGCCTGCTCCTACCGATAGATCCTCAAGTTGAGCATTGGATTGTACCATGCCTACCTGCGAATGCTGATCACGGTTAATGCTTACAACGGCATAACAATTTTGAATTGGAATGAGTATCATAAATTAGAGATGGATAGGAGCGTATTAATCTGATACTTTGCCACTGATGCCGATTATAAACAAAATCTAATATGATACATTAAAAATATTTCGATATACCACTGAAAACATCTTGAAAGGTTGATAGTTGGTACATAGGACTAAATTATCAGTTAAAAGTAAGATATTGATACAGATTGATTAAAGAGATCTTTAATAACTAATAATTCTTCATAATTTAAAGATCTTTAATAATTCTTAAGCTACACACAATGTGGTACCAGTTTGTTGTTCTCATCATTAAATAATATATTAAAACGAACAATAATGATAAACTTTTTAAAAACAATCGTTAAATAAATATATAAATCGATGAAATAAAAGAAATGAAAAATTAAATAGGGATTTATTCAATATAATTAAGACCATAGTAGAGTTACAACGCAAAGGAACTAAATCCCAATTAGAAAAGTTATCCCAATGTTTTTAATAAATTCAGTAATACAGTTTATATATTGATTATTGTCGATCAAGGCCTTACAGAGCTGATGAGGCACACCACATTTTCCAATTCCTCATAGTCCGGGAGCTGAGGCTAAAAAACGTGTCTGATTTCAAAAAAATGTTTGACCCTCTACGCCTAAAGTACTCTCATAATAGACTGAGAATATGAACTCTGCCACCCTAGATCGGTTGCAATCATATTTTATAGATAAACGAATATGTTATTTTCGTCACTTTTTTCAGATTTTCCTCAGTAACTCGCTTCCAGTACATTTTAGGTTAATTTTTGACATAACCAATTGTAAATAACGTTAAATTTTCTGCTAGTTATCTTTGTTTGAGTTTTCTTGACATTTTGCAGATGTTTACTGTCCCGCATCTCACCAACTGTTCCGAATTAAAAGAAATATTACATACAAAACTTACAGACAATTATACGTTCTTTGAAATTGATTGTCAAAGATTTAGCTAAAATGCACTGGAAGTGAGTAACTGAGGAAATTCTTAAAAAGTTCCACTTTCTCTAAAATTGTTATTTCAACATTTCTTGGCGTTTGTTGATCGTAATTACAAATGTTTTGTATGAATGTTACTGGAAATTTAATTCTATATAATATTGGTTTTTTTATGCATTTTACAATAAAGTGCACTGAAAAATAATTATTAAGGCGAAAACACTGAATATCTAACTACATGCGTTTTTAGACATTACGTAGATTTGTATGCCCCTGCATCTCAGTAGCAGTTCCGAATTTCAAAAAACAATAAATATAAAACCTACAGTAAATTTAACCTTCTTTGAAATTGGCAATCTAAAAGTTTTACCTAAATTGCTCTAGGAGCGAGTTACTGAGAAAAATCTGAAAAAGTGACGGATATAAAGAATTAGTTGACCTATAAAATTTGATTGTAACCTATCTAATGTGGCAGAGGTTCATATTCTCAGTATATTATGAAAGTACTTTCGGCCTAACGATCAAACATTTTCTTGAAATCAGACACGCTATTTGGCCTCAGCTTCCAGACTGTCGCCACTCCTCGAAGATGTGACTCACTGCCATTTTAACTTTTCAGAGTTGACACTCAGTGGGTCTCTCCTTGTCATTTGGTAATCAATCATTAGTCGGACGACATCGTCCCATTCCGAGCGTCCCAATAGCGATCTCTTTCCTTGGATGAAACCCAGCAACTGACGGTTGATTAAATGATTTTCAGTTTGTTATCTAACATAGTCGAAGTAAATTTCTGTCATTTAAGACCTTTATTTATATTGTCAGAAATAAATTTACTGGGGAGATGCGAGAGGGCATTATTTTAGCGAGTGAATGGGATACTGCTGCTGCTTGATCTACTTCCTCGTTTCCAGGAATCCCGTTTTGACTGAGTGCCCCGAGAAAGGTATTTTTCTAGAACAATCTTCAATTTGTTTAATAATAAAAAAGAATTTCATGAAAAAAATTTTGAGGCCACTCAGAGTTTCAGCAAACGATGGTTAGCTCTTCTATTAATGACCGAGATGGTTGGAGTGCTGTAGGTTTAGCTGTGAAAATGCGAGAATAAACCATCCAATTTGAACGTTAGCACTGTATCACAGTTCATGACCGCACATGAAGTCGATCCATTTGGTTTTGAACCAAATATGCTGAGAGTAATTAAGTTCAGAAAGGAAAGTTTGGGTGATTTCTTGTGGTACACTTCTTCTACTCTTGGAGACTTTTACCTTTTACAGTTGGCTTAAGGAGTGGCCAGGGCGGTAACTCTCTTCGGCGGTACATGTTTGATCCCTACCATAATCAATAATCATTTCTTTGGAAATGTTCGAAAAAAATGATATATCGATTAAAATAAAATAATGAATTTCTTTTTGCGATTTGGTGGCTGGTCTTTGAATTGTGTCGTCTACATCGTAATCATATGTTTGTACTGAAACAGAACCAGAAGCGTCCCTGGATGTGTTGTGGCGGTGCCTCCACGTAAGAGGGAACGGTCAGTAGGTAGCTGGATTGGACTTCCTATTGGATTCTTCGCCTGTGGTAGGGAAGTAATTGCGTGGGGTGGAGATTAATTACCGTAAGAGAAACGTGAGGTTAGCCCAGCATCTTTCCAGTTCTGATAAGTATCTATGTATGCAGGTCTGTCGGAGATTGGCATTCAGCAGTCGAATCACATATATTTAATTGACAAGCTAATATAGGCTTCCATTTTAAATTGATATAATAAGAATTAATTATTTTGTTTATACGACTTTATTAATGAAATTATTACCATTCAATTATCCATTTGGGTCATTGGGAATATAGTGCTTCTTGAGAAACCCCAATCAGACGATTTTTATTCTCCCTTAACATTCAATTATATTGCGATGCTGAAGACCAGTGAAGACGATGATGAATGAAGTCCAACATTTTTCTTTTTCTTAGAAACTAACCTGATTCATAAAATATTTGCTTCAGGACTGAAAACGGACAGCATATCGTACATACAGAATGAAAGGCACGAATCAAAATTTCTAACGTCAGAACAGACGGACCCTTATCATCCCTAAGAGCAGAAAACCCTCACATATTAGTACAATAGTAAAGATAGGACAGTTGATCTACCAGAAACATGTATTGAAGGAAACATCCTGGGAGTTTTCATGCAGAACTTAGCCCTGTGTTTAATGCTTGTTTTAACAAAAACACATTTTTTTTAATTGTGCTCCTTTCATTCTAGATGGGTGATATGTATGACAGTGATGTATGATGTGATATGACAGTAAGCAATCAGATAAAAATTAAAAATGGGTATTATTTATTTAATTTAATTTTATTTTTATGTTTGTGTCTCTAATTTCTTTATTAGAAACACAAACTCCTGCCAAGTTTTTATATTTTAATAAAATGTATTTGATTGAATAAAAAAAAATGTTTTACAACCTGTATAATTACTTTGGATTACAAAGTTTGGAACATTTAATCAAAAGGAAAATTGTATAGAAAAACTAATTTAATAGACAGGTAGTAATTTCAATATGAGGTGATATGACTGATTAGCTGTTGGGTTTTAAATGCCCTGATTCTTTGCACTATGTGACTAGTTGCATGGAACTCAGCGACTGATAAATTATTTTAAGTAACCGAAATTCGTCTGCAGAAGAATGGATTTGGCGATCTTCGAGTTATTATCATTAACTTGAGAACCTTCAGTCTTTTGTTTCGAAATTTTTAAAAAATAAGTTTTGTCTTTTAGTTTTTAACATAAATATTACGCATCTTTTCTGCTCTCGTGATAAAATATAATTGTTTTAATCATTTTTTTATTATTTCTTGGAGGCTAAAGTAAAAGAGAAATAGCATAAAAACCAAAATTTTGAAGAAAAAACATTATTCGAGCAGTGATGGTTTAAAATATTAATAAACAAGTTGAGAGGTTTTAACCGTGTTGAATTTGGATTAACCCCTAAAGTACAATAATAAAGTTTAAAATAATAGCTATGATGTGTTGTTCAGTCTCATTAGTTGCAGACATTTTCAAGAAACTGGGTCAAGACGACAATCGTTTTTTATAAACGACTATAAAGTTTCACGTTTTCACACTTCCCTCTCCCCTTAACCTCCCATTTTATTAGCAAAATAACTTTTTCACTCAATAATTTCACACTTACTATAAAGTTCATGTTGTCAACTTGCTTCTATGGGTGTTAAATTGTCATAGCAACGACGCGTATGCAAGCGTGTACCGGATGGCACTTTATCGTGCGTTATTCCGGAAATGGTAAATTTGAGGGTTTTAAAATGCAGGACCCGGTACGACTCGCAGGAATGTCTGAAATCGGTTCTTGAGGCCTGCTTCGAAATCTTTAAAATTCGACTTGATCCGCCGTCAGGGTTTTGAAACCACCTACGTTTCTGAATCACTTTTATTTAAATTGTAGTACTAATGTAAGAATCGAAATTGGGATTCATCACTTCTCCATGAAATTTCATTTGTTTTGGCACCTCATTCATCAAGATCCATCACTCCTGAGCTGGAAAATGTATCAACACTACGGAGTATATTTATATTTATATATAGTGATAAACGCTACTTTTCTCTTGTCATTCATATTCTCAAACCAAAACGGGCCCAACCAATAAGTTTGTGTCAAAAGGAATTTTTATCGCTGGACAAATTGGAGAAAACTCACACAAACTTTTATTTTTATTACTATTTCTATTTCAAACATTTAAAAACCATTAAACATTTCTGGATTTTTTTTAATGGATAATTCGGTCTGCCCTAAATAAAACAAGAATCTATCTCAGGTAAACAGGAAGTAGTGGGACACACCTGGCAGCCGGAATTGGGAGCTAGGAAATTGAAAATGATAATACTGTCATTACCAAAACTGGTTCTACCAAACGAGCTATCTGGGATCCGTTTCTAGATTTAACTGTAATTGGTACACTTTGTTAGTTTCACATGTTCGTTTTGTGTTTCAACTTTTTGTCCTTAATAAACTGACAGATTGCTGAGCATGACATACACTTGAATAAAAATAAAAAAAAATCAATAATATGACCGGCACTGAATCGTGTCCTCTATTCAAAAAATAAAATTGATTCAGGAATTAATTAGTCAATAATATAATTCCGGTAACCGCAGACTCTAAGAACGAGCATCAAAGGTTCGATTATTGAACAGAGTAAGGCTCTTAAGAACTATTATATCTTCTAAGGTGACTGCAGTCACCAATCATACCACTAAGTCGGCACAATGAAAAAATGTCGCTCAATCTAACAACTTAATTTGGATTAAAACATAAATTATGCCATTATCATCAATTATAAAATTTTAAGTTTTGTGTTCAGCTAATAATGAGGTGTATAAAAAATAATGGCCGTTTTATCAATGGATGTAAATACGCACTTTAAACCTATTCAATGTTTACCAATAACTAATAATTTCGTTTAAAGGATTAAGTAAGCTTGATTTTAAACATTTGACCCGTGCAACAACGTCTAAGTTCATCAACTGCAGCCGAACAAGAAAGATGGTTTCTTACGAAATACTCGTAATATTAAGATTAAAAAAAAAAAAAAAAAAGAACTACAGCCGCTGAAACAATACATGAAATTATTCAAACTGAAGGCGAAGGTGTCCTTGACCATCTTACAAAAACCGGCGTTACTCCGAACTTCACTGTGCATAGTTAGATGGGAAACATGCAAAATTATCCCTGTGTTGCCGTTAAGGAGTTCTAAGTAACTGCAGGATAATCGGGCACACGATTTCAGTCGAACGCAGAAAAAGTTGAAAAATCTTCTTGAGATCGAACTTTTTACACCCACAAGTTTGTTCGCTCGAAATTATACCATATGCGTTCAAAGCTAATCCATAATTGTTTTTAATCTTTTCTGATATTCTTTGAAACTTTTTTTACTAGTTTATTTACTTGAAATATGATTTTTGCGCCCTGTCTCCAAACTGGGTTGTTATGTATAGTAATATGGTTAATTTAGGGAGAAGAATAGTTGTTATTTACACTGCAGACACAACAGTTTAACCAATTATTATTATTCCTACAACTTAGTCAGGGGAGAAAATAAAATGAATTAGTTAACTTCATTGAAAAATCTGTCCCTACCGTGCTTATGGATAAAAAAGAAGAAATAAATGATAGATAAATATATGTTTGTCATATGCGTCCCCCGGTCATGAAGTAAATCATGAGTGACTGAGCGAAATGACCGCATCTATCGAGATTGACTGGTCGTCCTATCAAGAGGACCGTACACTTTCGACATGACTTGGGCACACCTTTCAAGTATCAACCGAACATTGAATGCATTGTTAACTGGATAGGTGCCTTTCCCCGAGAGCTTCTGCTTAGCAAGCACTGATGCACGAAGGAAGTACTACCCATGACGGTAGAAACCTCGAAGTACATTTAATGCATGCGATACTATTAGCAAATTGGTTTATTGAATGCCATTATCGTTAAGAGAAACATAATTAATTTTATTTTAATATTAAAATATAGCATATTTTCAAAATAAATCTTTGCGATAATTTAAAATTAGCAAAAGTTATACTATTGAGAGGGCAGTCAGTAAGCTAGTGCATTATTTGCTTCTAATATATTTTTTTGAAAAGATGCCCTAAGGATTGCTTCGACCTGAATGCTCTGTCCATGGCGTTCTTGTCGGTGATAGTGAATATGAGTTTCCTCAAGGATTCTTCTTGATGTTATTTTCATAGTGATCGAAGCCATTGCAGTTGTCATTCGGTTGATTTTTCTTTAACATCTGTGTATTATAGAGTGGCTATAACATTCCACGGATATCAGAACAAGCTTAATTCATCGGCGTTGGTCCTTCTCAGTTTAAACATTCTGTAATTTAGGATTTCAGTATTTGTATAAAGGAGAATGGGGTTTTCTTATTTAATTGTAGTTTTTTGAGGTGATGGGGGTGGCGATGTTTTCTTTCATTTAATGTAAGGTTTCTTTTCTTTAATTTACCAAGCATTACCACACAAGCCACAATATAAAATTGTATTGTATCTCGAATTTTCTAAAGGAATTATGTAAAATTAATCATGTGGAACTTGGAGAGGTTTTTATCTATTCTGAAGGTTGCCAGTCTATAGGCTTATTATATATTTAATACTTCGTTCTTTGAAAAGGATGAAATTTAAATACTGAATTGTAGTAGTTAATTTGTATCTGCTTTGTCTTTTTCTTTACAAAGAAGATGTTGTTCAAAATATACATGAGTTCGTCGTTAAAGCACAAGTCATTCATTACCTTCGGCATGCTTGACGTGGAGGGGAGGCCGCTGTCAATGTTGGAAATCAAATTCATCTGATATAACTGGGAGGAACATGAAACGTGCAATTATCCCTATATTCGCCACACGTGGTCACTTTTTCTAGTACTGTTTGCCATTTAACCTGCACATTTTTTTTTAATAGCTGACATATATTTGGCTCACCTAAGGGAAACAAAATCAGTAAATTTCATAAGAATAGTGAAACACAATAAGATATTTTATTATTAGAGATAACTGTCAAAGTTTCTTTTGTTCTTTCCAAGAAATTATTAGTTATCTAATTGGTAGTATTTTAGCTGTTACATGTAGTCATTGATATTGGTAATCATTTAGATTTCATTTTAAAATATAAATTATCTGCTTAAGCTTAATATCAGCATAAACAGTTGTTTTTTTTAATAATGTAGGCAGGCGTTAGATTTTTCTTATTTTTTTATTATATTTATATAATATTTGCAATTACATGAAAATAATTGTTGAAAGTTGGTAGCAAAATATGGAGTTTATTTATAGGAATCTGAGCCCTCTTTTTTTATGATGATAATGATTTTATATAATTATGTAAATACAATTATTTTTAATATACCCACCTATCCGCGGGACGCTCCCATAAGCGGTAATGGTGCCAGTGCGAGATGATTATTGACACAATAGTAATTAAAATTCGTAACAAAAAATTTAATCGTATTTACATTTCAATTTTAACTTACATTATTGTACAAATTCTAAAAACAATATAATTGATGTTTATTATACATTAAAACAAAATTTATTGATCTTCGTTCTAATCTTACTGTTCTAATACATACTTCTGTAAATTATTACACATCAAACATGATTCTAATGCGGTAAAAATAATATCACATACACATCTCCACCTGTAATGGCACATATATAATATACAATTATATACACATGCAACTTGGATTATAATACTGAATAATTAATTGCTTTTAGTGTGGTTAGGTGTAGGAATAGGTGACAGTGGGATGGTAGCCAGACCAATCTGACCAATATTGGACGACTTGTGTCCTGTGGTCAGGAAGTAGGACGTGGTATATTCCTCTCACGGTATCACCCTGTCTCGCTTCCCTTTGTCCCAGGTCCAATCCCTGTCCTCCGTCTCTCACCAAGTAGTCGTACCAATATTCGTTACCAGGTCTGTTGTTTACTTCTTTCTCCGTCTATGAAAAAAAAAAAAACGTTGCTGAATCGTTCCATATACTGTGTAAATTTTAATAATTGTCATTTTTACTTAAGTTTGTAAAATAATTTTATGTTTTAATAAATAATGACCAGTAAAACCTCGTTTATCGGGAGTAACTAGACCAAAGGCAATCCGGATAATAAAAAATCCAGGTAACACGGGTAATAAGCAAAACAAAATCCTTAAATAAGCAGACTTACCGTTTATTACGATAAAAACTATTTATAGCTGGTGAGTTAATCGACGCCAACGTCTTGACGCTCTAGTAAACCTTTCTTAAATTCAGCTAAAAGCATTTTGTTACCGTAATTTATTGTGCAACCTATGCAGAAACTGTGCATTGCATCAAACTAAAAAATATTTGGCATAGCCATGTTATACATTGTTATGTTCTGGCTGATGAACATTAAATAAAAAAATAAAATGTAAAAATATCAAACGGATAATCTGGAGATCCGAATAAACGAGGTTTTATTGTACTTAATTTTTTTTTTATAATTAGTATACTAATTTTATAATTTTTTGATGACACTTATAAGGTTCAAAAAATATTAAATCAAGTTTTTCACATTACGTGTCATTGTTGCCATATCTGAAAAAGATCCGAAATTATTAGTGAAACGTTAGTTTTTTTTTTTTTAATTCAAACATATTTTAATGATCAGGGAATTTTATTGCAACAAATTTGGAAAAAAAAAATTTATATAAATAAAAATAATCAAGCTTTTTACATTTTGATAGAACTTAGGGTATTTAAAAGAATATTTAATCAAGTTATAATGTACACAGTTGAATCATTAGTTGGATCATAAATTGCCATATTTCAACCTGCTAAGTTCTCAACTAACTTCTTCAATGGTTTTTGGTCGCCTGTTTTAAAATTTCAGACGCCATATTGAATCCACTATTGTGAATTTCCGAAATCTGACCGAATACTAACCTCCATCCAAATCGAACAGAATACTCATCATATAATTAAGTTTTTAAAATTTTCTACTGGCTACAAAATCATTGTATTGCAAATCATTTTGTTAAATAATGTGGCTTTAATTGTATAACATTTAAAACATTTTTATGTAGGTTATTTTATTCTGTTACTGCTCAAAATTATGTTATATTTATTTATTATGTTAAATTTATTTATTGTTCGATATCGAATTTCTTCAATATATTGACCGTCTGTGGGGTATGTTGTAATAATAATATTGATGCTTGCAGTATAGATATCACGTTAAATAATATTGCTTCAAGAATATTGATCGTGCAAAAGTGCTTTTTATATTTTATATATGCTTTTTATGTTTTGATAGAACTGAGGGTGCTTAAAATAATATTTAATCAAGTTATAATGCCATAGATGAGTTTTAAAATAGAGTGCGAAATGGTGAATTTTACTCTGGTAAGATCGCAGCAGTGATTTTTAGTCGCCATATTAAATCCCCCTTTGTGAATTTTCGAAATCTGATTTTGTCTTGAATACTCTATTAAATACCCGAAAAACTACCGAATACCGACCTCGATTAAGACAGGTTGGAATCCTGATCTTATAATTAACTATATGTCTTTTCTGCACCACATTTAGAAGCTGCTTTCACATTAAGAGGCAGGTAATATAAATAAATATACGTGCACCAGGTCTCGATATATTTTGAGATTTTCTACTGATGTATGACATGATTAAATCATGTTTATAAGATTTTCCTTTCACTATTAAAGGGAAAAAAATACTCTTTGTGACAGAAACATACTATGAAACTCTGTGTAATTGTTTCCATATTTTAAAAAGAACCGAAATGGCAAATGAAACATTTGTTCAAGTACATCTTAAGGAAAAGAGGATTTCAATGTGATAAATTTATTAAATAAAATAATTTTAAAGTTTAATTCTAAAAATTATTATTATTTTCTTTTATTTATTTCTTCTAAATACAATTTGTAAAAATAACAATTTGTTCAGATAACTTATTGTTTTTTTTGAGAGGGGAGGGAGAAAATATTTGAATATTTGGGACAGGAATGACTGAAATTTGACTCTGGGACAACACACTCTTTCTTAATTCTCACATGATAAAAAACATATTTCGTGGTATATTCCATATAGAAATATATATAGAATATAGAAAATCTTCGGATAGATTCATTCATAAGGGTTGAGAATGGTAGTCTCAAGAAAATGACAACTTAAATCTGCAGTATATATACTAGATATATTTATCATATCAGACTCTTGAAAACTTGCAGACAGAAAAAAGGTGGTCTATGAAACTATTATCTGAACCATGTCAAGCATTCTCAGTTCCAGCATTATTATTTATATAATTACATACACCTTGGCCTATCGAGAGAACCAAGATCCTCTTGCAAATGTATGGAAAACAAAGTACTCCATGAAAAATTCTACCATGCCCTAGTAGAAGATACTGGCATGTCAGATAGCAACATCTTCCTGGAGAAAGAACAATTTCTTTTGGCGATCCAAGGGCAAATCAATGCTGCAAGAATCAAAATAGAATCTGAGCATGCCACTTTGAATTGTCTAATTCTGGTTAATAGAAAATACGTGCAAAGACACAAACATATTCTCGAGTCATGAATATGATATATGAATATGATATTTTTAAGCAACTGATCCCTCCCCCTCGCTTATTATTAATAACATTTCGTACCAACTACCTTAGGACATAAAATCAAGATTTACTGAGATTACCTTATCGTTAGTGCAATGCCAAGTGGCATATCTGAAAATTTGTGGGAATGAGAACATTGAATTAGAATTATGATTGCAGAAGTAAGGTACCCAATTTCTCGATTCTTAATTATTCTTAATTAGTGAAGTCATATGTTCAGTTAGATATTTGTGGCATTGAGAAGAGATTAGAAAACGACTTGTTTAAATGCAACAAAAACCAAAAATAGTAAAATTTGTAGATATGCCACTTTGGCAAAGCACAGACGTTATTATTACTGACCACATGGTTTTATATACACAATGTTCAATCCAGAAATGTTATTGACAGATAAGAAAAGAATACTGGCACAGATTTTTGTGATGAGAGTACCATTTTATTAAGCTCTAAAAGACTGTTGCCTAAAAGAAGAGGAAATGCAAGGGTTTATAAGGCAACTATACGGATTGAAGATGTTTTAGATTTTTCTCATCATCTTTTTTTTTTTTTACAGCTTAATCATTGGAGACATGCCAGAATATATCTGAAGAGGAGAATTGTCCAAGAAAACGGTTTAGTAAGTAAAACTGTAGCTATAGTTGAAACATTCAATAATATTAAATAAATTGAGCTTATTCCTCGACTAAGTTGAGCTCTGACAGATTACTATTGGATAGGAAATTTTGAAAAGTATTACTAACAATAATTACTCTTACATCATTTAATAATAATTAAAACTGCTTATAGTTTCTGAATTAAATGCTTTGTTGGCAGTTTTTGAAGAATAGAATAGACATCAGCAATTATTGAAGAATTGGTCGTTCTCAATGACATTCAAAGATAATAGCAACAACACATACAGATTAATAGAATCTCTTACATTTTCTACTTATAACTAGTGCCCACCTTCAAAATCAGAGTGGAAGTGTAAAGCTTGAGTGAGATAAAATTTGTCAACAAATACTTTCCTTCTCACAATAAATATTTGAAATAAACCCAATTCCATTTCATCAGTGATTTTTTAAAAAACAAATATTAGAATCTTCCATATTTAAGGATAGTGATAAATGAAGCCCATTCACAGGACAATTAAGTTCTAAACATTCTCTTAAAAAAAAAAAAGAGAAAATTTAATCAAGTGATTTCTCTAGGGTTAATTCATGATTGTTTTAATTATTTTTAAAAAAAATCAAGTACAATGAAATGAATACAAAAATTGAATCTTGGTGTCAATAATTATCGGATTTTAGTTTAAAGTTTAATTTTTACAAGTAATGTAGTTTTTCTGATAAATAAAAATTAATGGAATTACCAGCTAAGAATTCTGATAGTATAACATTGGTAGATGCTAAACTCTTAAGCAATGTGTAGTCTGTTATTTTAAATGTACATTTTTTTGTCTAGTAAATTGGATTTAAAGTGGCTATTGAAACAAACAACAATGGCATTCTCTCGCACCTATAGTGATTTTTAATAATATACTACCCATTTCATAATTAATGAATAGTAGTAAGATGTTTTGAGGGTTGTTTATAAAAATATAAACAATTTTTATATTTAAACCTGCTATTACTATGCATTCATTAATAATCTAACATCTTTATTTTTAAAATTGTCAATAACTGTTTCAGAGAATGTTTTTAAAAGTAAATGTGATTAAGTAGTTTATGAAATAAAACAGTGGAGATAAGAGTGGAGATAAGTTGTTCTTAAAACAAAATAAATCTCTTTATTTATTTTATAAAATTGTTC
Source organism: Rhaphigaster nebulosa (assembly GCA_948150685.1). NCBI lineage: Eukaryota > Metazoa > Arthropoda > Insecta > Hemiptera > Pentatomidae > Rhaphigaster > Rhaphigaster nebulosa. Next base: position 89,566,009 of record OX411308.1, on the reverse strand, counting down.
TATGTGTATAGACTAACTATTAATTTAATTGTTTTTTTATTTATTTTATTTTATAGAATTCCTTCATGTCTTGTTTTTAGTCTGGAAACAAAATATTTTTTAAGAAATTTACCTCATGTTGAATATGGCGTAAGGAGGTGACGCCCCCATCGCCCAATCATAGACAGTAACTAGCCACTGGCCCACCAATAACTACTCTGAAGCTCAAACAGTCTATATATACAGCACACTACAAACAGTTGAAATATACAGACAAAGGTCACTAACAGTACACACCCTAAGACCACCTCTCCTAGGATGCCGAAGGGATTGCTGGTCTGCAGGCATTAAGTTGGCAAGTCCCACCAGCAGACTAGGGCACATAGTGAAAGTTAATATCTATTGCGTCTATCAATAGATCATAGATGAGTTCTATGATCTACTTGCGTTGGAGAGTGCGTTGGATTCTCCATCTTGCTATGATATGAAAATCATTGCAGACAACTTAAATGATAAAGTTGGCCAAGAAGATATTTATATCCTTAGCATTGGTAAGCACAGTTCACATGAAGTAAGAATAGATAATGGTCGGCGACTTATCAACTTTTCTGCATCCAAAGTGTTAAAATTGCAAGCACAGTCTTAAAAGAACAAGGGCACCTGGACATCACCAGATGGACTTATAGTCAACCAAATTAGCCAACCAAACTTGTCGGTGATAGACACAATAGTAGCATTACTGATGTCCGAGTATTTAGAGAAGCTAATGTCGACTGTCGAATGTATAATTCTTGGTATGATGAAGATTGTAAGAATGCCACAGATGTCAAAAATATAGCTTATAAATTGATGATCAACAGGAGGATTGATGGAACGGTGGAGGAATATATTAGAAAAAGAAGAGAAGAGAAGAAAAGTGCTTGCACCGTAGGAAGAAAAAAGTAGAGATTTGAAGGAGTTAGAGGAATTTGGGACCATTGGGGACACCAGGAAGTTCTACTGAAGTGTTAATGAAAGCTGGAAACCATTCAAACAGATTCCTTTCATATGCATGGATGAGCAGGAAGCTCTTCTATCTGATGAACAAGTCTGCCTAGCAGAATAGTGAAGATTTTTTGAGGAGCTGTTGAATGGTCGAAATGTAGAAAGACAGATGGAGACACAGCTTCTATGCACAGAAACAGATGACATGGAGCCGCTAGATGAAGGCTAGGTCACAGATGCCTTCAATAGACTAAAAAACAACAAAGTTCCAGAGATTGATGGTCTTCCTGCCGAACTATTCAAGCCCGGTGGAAATGAACTTAAAAAGCTCTTTCACAATTTGTTAATAAGCATCTGGAATGAGGAGATCATGCCAACTGACTGGAAGAAGACTGTTATCTGTCCAAAATATAAAAATGGCAACTTAGATATTTATATCTTGGCATTGCTCTACTCCCAACAATGCATACAAAACCCTATCTAACATTTAGTTCCATAAGCTTTTACCATTTGCAGAGCGAGAACTGGACCACTACTAATGTGGATTGTGATGTGGAAGATCACTAATAGATCAGATTTTCTGCCTGAGGACCATTCTGGAAAAAGAACGTGAGTACCAGATTAAAACATATCACCTCTTTGTCACCTTTAAATCAGCCTGCAAAGCATGCAAAGCTCTTTCAAGCATTGATTCATTTTAACATCCCCACTAAGCTTATTAGACTAATAAGGTTAACTATGGAGGAGCTGATTTGTATCATGAAAATTCGGGACAGCGTCTCAGAAGAATTCTTATCAAAAGAGGAGGGAGACAGGGTGATGCTGTAGCATGCCTGAGGGAAAGATAAAATATATCGTAACCCAGAAGATTCCAAGACAAGTTGATATTGGACAATACAAGTTTGAATTGATCTCGGAATTTGCATAGCTGAGTTCACAGAGAACCAGTGACAACCAAATAGATGTATAAATAAATAAGAGGATTTTGATTGCTAACTGTTGCTATTATGGAATAAGACTGCACTTGAGAAGCAACTTAGTGACCCAATACAGTAAAATCATCCTCTACAAAGCAGTTATTCGACCGGTTTTGACATATAAATCCGAGACCTGGACAACAACTAAAGCGGCAGAGCAAGATCTCTTGATACTAGAATGCTAGAAGAATTTATGGCCCAGAGCTTGTTAATAGAGAATGGCGGTCCAGAAAAAATCAAGAGATCTACAATAGGTTTAATGAGCCAGATGTTGTCCAGTTCATAAAAGCGGACGACTCAGACAGGCTGCCCATGTAGGATGACATGATTCCAAAAAAGCTCCTGATTGATATCCTGCATTAAGGGCTACGTGTCGTAAGACCTAAGCTGTAATGGAGGTCATTGGACATGACCGGGACCCTTGGCAGTTACTGTTGGTGGGTTGTAGTGGCAGCTTAGATAGAATAGTTAGACTAAGATAGATTAGATAGAATAGTTAAACCTCTTGCTGAATGCCATGCAAAATCATTTCATACTTTTATTTATATGGGAACATCTATATTTGTTATCTATTTTTTATATAATGACCCACTTAACACTAGGGGGACTGTACATGGATGAATGTACATACCTAGAAGGATGGGATCAAGCCATTTGACCCACTGCCTTTTTTTTATGATCTTTATTCTCAATTTAAATTTGATATTTTTATTATTATTTCTTCACATTCTTAAATATAATAAATCAGGAGCTTGAATAGTTAAGCTCGAAATAATTTTATAAAATCTAACAAATTGAACAATTCTAGATATAGTTATGCTAATAATTATATAATTATGCTAAACATATAAGATTATAATTATACATAGCGTGACCAGGCGTGACAACGCTTTCAACAGGACAATCTGGCTTTTAGGCAATGTTTTCTGGTGTCATCAGTGAGACAAATAAGCTCAAATGATAAATGCAAAACATCAAATTTATATATATATATATATATATATATATATATATATATATATATATATATATATATATATATATTGTATGCTAATATCAGTAGAGTTTTTAATTTAACAAACTTATTATCAAAAGATCACTGACAGCATGTTTTTCTCCCCCTCTCTTCAACAAATAAACAGAGTGTTCGCTTCAGGGCAGAAAATATCTGGTCATGTTAATTATACAATAATAATTATATTAACAATCATTAAATCAATTATTTATATGCTTAGATATTACTCAATAAAGGTTTAGAACTATAAATGTTTTTACACTTCACACAAATGTTTGATGATTTATTCTTTACTCGGAAGAATTCTTGTCGAATTTAGCATTTTTTTTTTTGTTTTTACATCCTTTGTGGAATAGCTTCAGGCATCGCTAGTCATAAATCACATTTGCACTGTCTGGATCCCCGGAATACATAAGCAAAGAGCCCATTATTGTTTTAAAAGGAATAGTTTTAATTCCTGTATAACTGAACATTTTTTGAAATAAATAGAAAGTTGTTATTTAGATGGCCAAATAACCCTATTTGTCCTAGGAATAACTGCTTGTGGTAAAGGTAAAAACAATTTAGTTTTAATTGTTTATTGTTTTAAGACTTTTTAAATCAAAACAAACAAAGTTAAGAAGTTTTTTTATATATATAAAAAAAAAGATTTATTTCATGTTATTTTGCAAATTTTGCATGCCAAAATTATTTCCTTATCTCATATTCTTTTTTTGTTTCACCAAATATTTCTGATATATTTCATCTGAATGAGCTGTGGTCTTGCTTGGCTCCTCAACAACTAATAGAGGACTCATTGAATCAGTGACAATAGGCTACGTGGAACTGCAGATGTTCTTGTTGTGTATTAGTACATCTTTTGGTGCTATTGATAACCGTATGCCATACTCATGATTCCGTTATGCGAGCAAATAAACATGATCTGGCCGAAGGGTTAAGAATAGTGTAAACAATTTTTTTTTCTGACCTACCTGCAGTAGTTTACTAGTTAATCTTTGCCAAATAAACCCCAATTAAGTACCTGCCGGGGACGTGGTAGCTCAGTGGTTAGGGGACTCTGCTATTAATCTCAAGGTCTCTGGGACCTTGAGCCCGGCTGAGGCAGGTTATTATTTATTCATTTTTCAGGTGGATCGGTCCTGTGGGATTGGGAGACCCTCCTGGGCTCACCCTGCCTCTATAAAGTGGATACCCATAATTGGGAGTAACAATTTGAATAATTCATATTATTTATATATGAGTACATATATAAATTACTTCATCATTCAAATAACTAAGATTTTTCAAATCTATTTTAAAATTTTCTTTTTTAAATTTAATTCAATAAGTAATTAGTCATTTAATAATTAATAGTTTTATTTCTTTTAAATCAAACTATATTTTATTGTCATAGATATTATTGGTTTCGTTATTTGTTTTTATTAATGCCAAAAACTAACATTAAATGGAGTACTGATGCAAATGCTGGGCTAAAATGGCTGAAAGAGCTTGAAGAAGAAAAGGAATTAAAATTAAAATTAAAGACATGTCGGACATCAATTTGCAACTGCTTTAATGCAAATTTTAAATCGATAAAATTATAATAAAATGAATTTTAATAGTTTGTTTTACTTTCAATGTATTCTTTAATACCTAACAAACAAATCATTTGTTATAGAGAGTTAAAAATTATTTTTATTTTGTGGGGAATATACATGCGCCAGATGCCTAAACGTGTCACATGGAATCATGGGTCTACTCTAGGATTAAAACAAAATTGTTTAATACATCTAATATCTTTAACATTTTTTTTTCAAAGCAGTTCCATAAACACATGACCAATTATCCAACTTACTTCTGAAGGTTGCAAAATATATTTTTAGTAGTCGTCTTTTGTCAATTCTCTAGTTGGAATGGAATAGAGATTTGAACAGACTGATCCTTTTTCGCACTATCCTTCAAAGATTTGTTGTTCAGTGTTCAGCTTAAAGAGCAGTCTAAACAAATGCTAAAGTATTTATGGCTGTCTTAAAATTATATAAACTTTTATTCAACTAATATTCATCACTCTTCTTATATTAGCAGATGGCTTAAAGCTCAATATGAATTAGCAAGACAAAATGATATCATCATTTTGTTTACAGTATCAGATATTTTTAGAAGTAGATTTGCCAGAGAAGCAAAATGAAAAAGAAAAAAAAACATTTTTATTCCTACAAAGTTTTAAAACACAAAACAACCAAACACAGAGTTTTTTGTAGCAAATAGCTTAATGGGCAAGACACTGGACTACTTACTTTTGGATCCAGGCTCGAGTAAGGCAGTAATAGGATATTTTCTATCTTATTAGTCTGGAGCAGATTCTAGAATCAGAAGAACATGGGAGCGACCTCTATCTAAGCGTGTTTAAGGGGAAAATCTGGAAGACTGAGCCATGGATGCTGACCACAACATCCTTGTATAATCTTTGGTCAAGAATCATTACGTCCTTACCAAGTACTGAACCATAAGTTCGAGTGGTATAGATTTTTTTTCCTCATAAACTTAAGATATATGATTTCAACAATTTAAAATGTATATTACTGTTATCCTAATGAGTTACAAGAATTGACCATTAAAATTAGTGTCCCGATAGCCCTCTTTTTTAATGTGATCATCAAATATATTATATTAAATATATTATCAAAATTTATGTTTAAACAAGTGTCTAAATTGGTGATGAAAATAACATTGGACTATATATATTTATGATTAATCATAAGTTAAAATAACAGTACTTAATCATAATTTATTTATTTATTTAATATAAAAACTGTTTAAAAGCTATTTTGATGAATCCTTGCTAAGCATAAGCAATCATTTTTGTTAGAATTTACTATATCAAATAAAATAAACAAAATTTATAACATACTTTCTCATCAGGAATCGTCTTTGCTGGAAATGTTCCAGGTGGTAAAGGTGTATAATGATAAACTGGCTTTGTAGGATGTCTTGAAGCTACAAGTGGTGCTTCTCCTGAAAAGTGTAAATATACAAATTTATAAGATTCAGAAAAAATGTTATTGGTAATACATTTAAAATTTTATAAACTAATAGTAGATTTTGGTTTCATAATGATAATTTTAAATCATGAAACAAACATTTTTAAATCAATACTTCTATAAGTCAACAGAAAAAATCAGTAAATTAGAACTAGTAGGTGAATGATTCATGATTTCCCAATCCAAGCTAATTTTTTTTTTCTAGAGATTTTATTTCAGTGAAATAGAACTCCACTCTTATTCACTAAAAAAGGCTGTTTATCTGAAAGCACTTGCTTGAACAGTCAAACTATCAAAAGTAGACCTCTTTAGTGATTGTTCACTTTAATTCATTTCAGATATCAACACAACTTTAAAAAAAAAAAAATAGTTATTTTTTGGCCCCATTGATAAAACATAAGGTAATTAAATAGAATTTATTTTTGCGAAATTCCTTCCTATTAACCATTCAATTTCTTTATATATTAAAACAAATATTTATAGAGCCAAATGGTACAGCTTAAAGTTTTGTTAAAAATGCTCTTCTTTTAATGATTTAGGAGTCCACTATCCAGAAACTTGAAAGTAAGAGTTTACAAAACTATTATACTTTCTACTCTTTTTCACAGATATAAAACTTGGTCGTTTATATGCAGGGAAGAACAAAACCTTAAAAATTTTGATGATGTAGTATTGTATAGAATATAGGACTACAAAAACAATAAGTTGGCTAAAGAATTTATATGGTTGTAAAACGCATAATTGCATGAACTTTCTGCAAATACAATTGAAGTGGTACCATCTGTTCAACTGTAATGGGTGTGTAGATTTGTTGAGCTGTATAATAAACCAACAGTTGAAAATGTAACCAGTTCTGAATCAAAGAATTAATGCGCAAAAGGTATGCCGACACTTACAATTAGATGGATGAACTGTTTCAGGTCTGATCTTGCAGATTTAGATTTTGATCTGGTTTAACGGAGGGAGATACTTAGACAGGAATGGTTTGAGGTGTCAGCAACGGTCCTTCTTCCAGTTGTAATATATGTTAGTGAGGCATGGCCCTAACCAAACAGCAAGAGAGGCTACTAAGTACATGGGAAAGAAAGATTCAAAGAAGAATATATAGCCCGACCAAGAAGGAAAGCGTTTCAGCATAAAAACTAACACAGAACTTAAAGAACTATATGGGGAGCCATTTATAGTTTTTTGGATTAAAACGGGAAGAATAAGATGGTTGGGCCATGAACATCGTATGAATCAAAAAAGCCTCCCAAAGTGATTAAGGATGGACGTCCAGATAGAGTAAGAGGAAGAGGCAGGCCTAAACTGCGGTGGCTGAATTATGTAGAGGCCGATCTTAGATTCTTGGATATGCGTACATGGAGAAGAATCGCAAAATATCGGTATGAATGGAGTAGAATTATTGAGGAGGCCAAGGTCCTCCATGGACCATAATTGAGCTGTTATCATACTTTCGAATTCGTTTAAATCTAAGAATATAATAGCTTCCCTCCAATTTTGTCGATCTCCATAAATTGCAAAAGGTATGCCGACACTTACAATTAGATGGATGAACTGTTTCAGGCCTAATCTTGTAAATTTAGGTTTTGATCTGGTTTAACGGAGGGAGATACTTAGACAGGAATGGTTTGAGGTGTCAGCATCATGCCTTTTGGTTTATTAAACTGTATTATCATTAGTTAATAATTTTATGAGTACACATTTTAAAAATAATTTGGTTTTGATGCTTCCACTAATGATTATCATTGTGGTAAAGGAAATGGCCCAATGTCCTCTGAAGTATTACCAAATCCACTCTCCAATTTTTTTTTTTTTTATATAAAATTTTATTAATGTTATAAATAGTATCACAGTAAATATTTATGATTGATTTGGGATGTAACCTCATACAATAAATTTTTGTACAAGTTATAACACATAAAATATATTTTATTTATGGGTAAAATTGGGAATTTTTTAATGTTAATTTTAGCCATAAATAAAATAAAACGAAACTATTTTGAAAATGAAATGAAATGCAGGCTATTTCATTGGTAATTTTTAAAGCAGTATATTTTTAGTTCGCTTTTGTTTATATCTGCAGGTCATAACTTTTGTATAATTACCTATTTCACTTATCACAGGGCTTAGAAGGTGGGGTTGATTAAAAGAAAGTATGAGTTGGTTTGTATTATAGTACATAGGATATATTTAATTTATGAGAGCTTCTTACAATTAGTTATTTTGGTGTAATACAAGATAATTGTTAACAATTCTTAGACATTTATTAGGAATACTTGTAACTTTTTTAATTGGTTAAATTAGTGAAACTCCATTTGATACAGGTATATGTTTAGATTGCTGCTAAAGATGATTTATACAGAATTAATTTATTTCTGGGAGGTGGTTTGGATTTTTTATTAAATCTGGAAATATTTCGAACACCGTTTTCAGGTTGTTTCCTAATTCCAAATTGATAAGTTGGTTGAATAAGAGTTTATCGTTGAGTGTTACTCTTATGCATTTCATGGATTTGGTAAAAGGAATTGAAACATCATTTAAGATTATGTTCATTTTTTAAAAGTATTTAGATGTTTTCTTTAATGCTTCTTTTATTCCATTGATAATAGTGTCTGTTCAGAAAGAGGAAGAGAATAATGTTATATAATCTGCAAGGACTGTATTAACACTTTTGGTTTTAGGAAATTCATTTATGAATAAATGTAATAATTAATTGGAAATAGGTAGGATATCTGTTGTATACTCTCCATTTGTTGAATTGAATGGGATATTTTCAAGGTAATTCATGGGTTTCATTTTCAATTATTTGAACATTAAGTTTTGATTTTTAGGAAACCAGAACATGATAAGAACCAGGAAACAAATAGGAAAAATGCAGCCAGTGCCAAAAGGTTTCTTTGAGAGGTCCCAAAAAGGAGACTCATTTTGGTGGTATGAGTTAAACTGGTCTCTAAGGCGTCTCAGAGATTATTACCAACTTTATATTCTTTTGATCTTGAGTGTGTATATAATTCATTTTAATAGTTTCCATTTTTTAAATACTATCCTATAATTATTTATTTTTTACAGCAACAAAGCTTTATAAAGTAATTTTTGCTATCCCTCAGAAAAACACTAAATGCTTAGCAATCCCTAAACTATTCCGGAAAAGTAGATAATAAGGTTATGTAGGATGTCATATTTAACTTCGTAGTAGATCTCACATACTTACTGGTTTGAACTAAATAATAAGTATTTATTTATTTATCAGACTTTTATGTTATATATATATATATATATATATATATATATATATATATATAAATATATATATATATATGTAGATACATTACATTAATTACTATTTTCATTACTAAAAATAAATAAATTATGTATTTTAATCTTTAATATATTTATATATGCCCTTATATGCTAATATATGTATATAACTAATATTATGCAATGTAATTGTTAATCTATAATATATGTATGTAAGTGGGCAGTCTTCTCAATTACTAAGTAATAAGTATTTGGATACTTGATCCTACTCTTCCAAAATTGTAATTCTAGACCAGTGATGCAGAAGGATTTATTTGGATTTCTATTTTATCCATTCACTATTGTTTTTATTTATCTTTCAAATGTTATTCATTACTTGAATTGCTATTTTTTATTTTGTATGTATTGCTTGAACATGAATATACACTAAGTAATCTTCTTATAAAAAGTGGATAGATCTTAAATATATCTATTTCAAAGAGTTATTAAATAAGTTCTTTTAGAATGTCATTATTTTATAATTAGTTGTTCCTATCATTTTTGATGATGATCATTCCCTTGACATAAAATAAATTCTTTTCATCCACTCAAACCTAAAAAGAAGATTTACACCCCATTGAAAGTATTTTTCTATTTTTTATTTAAAAAATTACATCTTTGGCTTTCCAAAGATAATAAACAATTATCTTTATAATTGTTTATGTATCACACCCAGTGGTAAAAATAGTTTCCATAACTTATTTGTTTGTCCCATATTAAATATTTTTGCAATTTTTGAAAAATCTCCTAGCCTAGGCAGATGATAATGCTATGAAACGCAAGTGCTGAAAATTATATCAATCAACTAGTTGGAACTTGTAATTTTTAATAACCATGTATTTGTAAGCTAATTCTTGGGGTATGTTAGTTTATGTGCCTTGAATATTATTATTAATTATTAATGTTATTAATTAAGAAAAAAAATATGTAGTTTATACCTTATTTTAAAAATAATACATATTGATAAGAAATATATTTAGAAATTAGCAGTGTAAAACTATACCAGTCGAGTAATAAAAAAAATACTTTTATGATATTAAAATGAATGTTTTAGTAAAAAAATATCCAATTATTACAGTTTAAAACTGAAATATGGTAAGAATAAAGTCCATATTCAAAGAACCAGTTTGCAAAAGCAAACTAAATTAGAGCACTTTGTGTATGATCCAGAGCTTAAATTGTTGCCTAAAAATATTAGTCATTTTGACTCATCTACTTTTTTATGACTTGCGCATTTAATTTTATGATATGAATCCATTTACCTATTCTATCTATTTGATGTTTTTTTTTTTTTTTTTTTAAATGATCTTTATTTAACGTCGGATCAATATTTAAATTTGTTATTAGCGACGCCTAAATATTATACAACAGAATTTTACACAAATATTACATCATAAGATTTTATACAATCAGGTTTTATACAAATGCATTTATTTTTTTTACAAATATTATGCTATAGAGTGTTATACTCATCTTATACTATATAATTGTATACAAATATATCTAATAATAAAATTTATTGTAAATAAAATTCACTAAAATCATAATTGGGAAATTTAGGATATTTACATAAGTATATATCACTCCATATCCTAGTTTCCTTTATAAAATTGAGTATTGCCCTGAATTTCGATGTATTTTTTAGGTCTTGATGATCGTCTAGTACCTGATGTTTTTTCTGAATTGATTATATAATGGGCATTGAATCAGAATATGTTCAACTGTCAGGAGGAGGCATTGGGCACAAGTTAGAGGCTCTAAGCTTATGAAGTGGTGTGCATGCATGAGCCTGGTGTGTCCTAAACGTAGTCTGGTTAGAGTTACTGCTTCTCTTCTTGTCATCTCAAGAAGGGCAGTTCTAGCTTCTCGTTTGTTTCTTTCACCTTTCTCAGCATGCTACGCTACTCTCTCAGCCATTCTAGATCCCACGATTTTTTCAACACCATTTTTACTAATTACTTTAGATCTCTAGCCAGCATTATAGTTTCTTCCACATCATCAGTTAAGGCAGCTTCTTTGGCGAGATTGTCAGCACGTTCGTTATCGCTATGTGTGCTGGTGTCCATACAACTTTGATCGTTCTGCCAAGATTCATGAGGATGGTATGAATGTCGAAAATATTTTGTATTATTTTATTTGATGTCCATTTATTATCATGTGATTGTATTGCACTATATGAATCAGTAAAAAGTAAAATATTAGTTTATGTCGCGGCGACTGCAAATTTTAAAGCTTGATATATGGCATACAGTTCAGCTGTGAAGATACTAGTTCCTGGAGCGATATGGAATTTAAAATTTTGGTGTGAAGATGTAGTAAAACTGCAACCCACTTTTTCATCTTGTTTTGAACCATCAGTGAAAATATGGAAGAAACCAGGATATTTGTTGCAAATTTCCCTGAAGTACTATAGATATATGTATGGTGGTGTTTCCGACTTGTTTAGTTTTGAGCGTGAGTTATCTGTATTTATAAAAGGTATATTCCAGGGCGCGAAACTGTTGAAATGAAAGGGTAGGATGTCGGTTGGAATTTTGATGTTTAGACCCGAGATATAGATTTTAGACTGAAAAGATTTACATTTTTGATTTGTTTGAGGACTAGGGTTGTTGGCATGGATCATAAGGCCGACTGGGTGATTGGGGTTCACAGTTACTTTAAGGGCATAATTTATTGATAGCTCCTTTCTTCTGTACTTTAAAGGAGGTTCTACTGCTTCACTCAGCAAACTCGCTATTGGACTTGTTCTAAAAGCTCCAGTCGCTAATCTAATTCCGTAGTTGTGAATGGGGTCTATCATTTTCAAAACATAAGGCTTAGCTGAATCGTAAACTATTGAACCATAGTCTATTTTGCTCCTAATTATGGCCTTGTACGTCTCTAGTAGAATTTTCCGTTCTGCTCCCCATTTCTGATGTGCAATTACTTTTAATATGTTAATTCTTCTTGAAAAAACGGTTTTTCTAAAAGTTATGCCCCTATTAGTAATGCATAAAATTTTTAGGGAGTTTGATATTTTGATATCAGTGTTTTTTAATGTGAGAGGTGCGATTGGTACTTCTTTTTGTCTCCTTGTAAAAATTAGTGCTTCTGTTTTGTCCGGAGAAAAATTAAAACCTGATTTTTTTGACCAATTTTCTAGCCTATCCAGGGTGTTCTGAACAAATTTTCTGGTGATTTTCAGGTTTTTCCCTCTACAGCTCAGTGTTAAATCATCAGCAAAAAGAAGTGGTTTAACAGGTGATTCAATTGTTTTAACAATGTCATTTATAGCCATGAGAAACAGCTCACACAAAAGGGATCCCATTCTCTAGTTCCACAACAGAGGCAATTGTTTCATTTACTCTCACTTGTATTAGTCTCTTTTGTAAAAAATTATAGAGGAATTTAATCATATTACCTTCGACTCCATTTTCGACCCGAGGCTTCCAAACCATTTCATTTGCTTTCTGTATATCAAGGCAAACCACAATTGCATATTGATTCTTTTCAAAAGTTTCTTGGAGTTCTGCCTCAAGTTGAATTAGAGTATCCATTGTAGATCAATACTTTCTGAAAGCAGATTGTGTATTAGGAAAGAAGTTGTTGGTTTCAAGAAACCACTGTAGTCGTCTATTTATGATCTTCTCCATCAGCTTACACATAGTGCAAGTCAACGAGATTGGACGCTAGTTCAACGATAGGGTTGCTTTTATCTTTTCCAGGTTTATGGATATCTGGGAGTCCAGATAAAATTAAAAATTGAAAGAAGATATGTTTTCGCTTTAGTGCCGAGGTGTTTTAAAAATATATTTGATATACCATCTGGACCAGCACAAGAATTTTTTGTAGCTTTAATAGCATAATCTAGTTCGTATTCATTTATAAGGAAATTTATTGGCTCTGCATTATTGTTGTTTGTAGGTTTCAGATTTGACTCATATGCTGTTCTTTGTTGTAAGAAAGTTGGATTAAAATTTTGGTCCCCAGGAGGTTTTTGCGAAAGTATTTGCTAATATATTACCAATTTGTTTACTATCAGTTACTATTTTGTTTTGACGGTCCATAATACCTGAGATAATGTTATTTTTAGAGATCCCTGATATTCTTCGGATTTTGCTCCAAATTTCTACAGATGGTGTTTGACTTGTCATGTTAGATATAAATTGTTTCCACGAGTTCCTTTTACTTAATTTTAATGTTTTCCTAGCCAAAGCCTGCAATTGTTTAAATTTTGATTGATTTTCTGGAGTTTTGTGCTTTTTCTATCTGTTAAAAGCTCGTTTATATGCTTGTGTTGCATGATGACAATCTTTGTTCCACCAGGGGACTGTTTTTTTATTTTCCCCACTCTTCTTTTTGCCTATACTGGCCATTGCTCCTGAATTTAATATAGCAACAAATTTTTTTAAAATGATATCTATTTTTATCTCTGGGAATAGGTTTTCGCCAGGTAAAGTATCGATCAATGTTTCTACACTAGAAGTAAATTTTTCCCAATCAGCCTTTTTCAAATTCCATCCATCAACAGTTCGCGTGTGAGATTCAATAAGTAAGTTGTTTATGATCATTGGAAAGTGGTCCCTACCAAACAGGAAGTCTAATGGTTCCCACTGCAAAGTTAAAGCTAAGTTCGAAGAGCAGAGAGATAAGTCTATGCAATTGAAGCCTCTTGTGCTGGAATTGAAGCGAGTTGATGCTTTAGAATTTAGAAAAACCAGGTTATTATTTTCTAAAAGTTTATTAAAAAAATTTCCTCGGACATCGGTTTTGGTGGGTCCCCATTGTGTACTATGACTGTTCATATCTCCTAATATAATAAACGGCTGGGGTAGTTGGGCAACTAATGATTCTACTTCGATCAAACTAAACTGATAACTGCTTGGCAGATAAACATTACAAACACATAGCTTAAATGGCATTTCAATCTGAACCACAACAGCCTCCATGTTAATATCTACATCAACTTGCTTGAATGTAATTGAATTCTTAATAAATGTGGCCATTCCTCCACTTGAAAATTTTGTGTTTCTATTTTTATACACGGCATTGTAATTTTTTAATTTCCCTGTCCTATTTACATTGAAATTTGTTTCCTGGAGACATATTATTTTAGGAGAAACAAATTTAATTAATAATTGCAATTGTTCTAATTGAGGTTAAAATCCAATTATGTTTCACTGTAAAATCATATAAGTTTAATTATATGTATATTTTGTAAACATTTTAATTTTCCATTCCTAGTAGTTCAGGTCGGGTTTTCATTTCATTTATTATTCTCATTAATCGATTTCTAACCGATCGATGTTCTGCTTGTGAATATATTAATATCAATGTTGCAAAAACTTCTGGAATTTCACATGTGAGATTTTTCATAATTTCGGAGATATTATTTTATAAGTTTTTGAAATTAAGCTTAAAATGGTATCATGGTTTATTATTTTTAGGCTTAAGGAGGGATTTTTTAAAATTTTGTGAATAGCCTCTATGACAACTCTGTTTCTGTCTTCATTGGGGGATCTTGATCTGCTCTTATTTTTGGAGTTTTCAGGTTTTACACGAGTTATACTTATATCAGTTGATTTTTCTGTAACTGTTTGATTTATATTTGGTAAATTTGAATTTTTTATTAAATTATGTTAATCGGCTGATTTCTCTAAAGTCGGAAGGTTCGAATTTACCAATAACTTAGTCGAGTCAGCTGATGTTTCTAAAGCTGCTCGATTTGTTATTGGAATATTTAAATTTTTTGGAATATGATTTGGAGCTTCTGAATTTCGTTCTAGTGGTACGATTTTTCTAATCTTGCTGCTTTCATTAGAATCTGATAGAATTGGGTTTGGATTTGGCAATGGTCGTTTGTTATTTTCTTTAATATTTAAGACTTGTGGGGTTTCGCCATCTTCCATATTATTTTCACATTTTGTGCTAATATGCCCTATTTCTCCACACAGGAAACATTTTATTTCGTCCCCACCTAACATGATTCGGAACAATTCTCCTTCAAATTCTATTAGCATGCTAGAGGGTAGTTGAGCCGATTGTTCATGTTTAATAAATACGTGCCGTCGGAAACTTAAAATATGCTCATAGCATTCTTGTTTAATACCAGCTCGTAAGTAATTTACAGGCGACAGTAAGCTCAGCTGGAGTTCTTTTAATTTATCTTTAATCACTTGATGGGGGATAAATGGTTGGCAGTTTGAAATGATTACTCTTTTAGAGGGGTTCACTACTTTACTGCATTCAATGAATTTGTTCCCATTATGTTTTTCAGTGAATTCGTCTACAGTTTCTTTTTTATTTAAAAATATTGCAATCCTATTTTTGGAAACCCGACTTGAAGATATAATACTTTTAGGCCCAATCAATTGACCAATTCCAACTATATACTTAATAATAGGTATCTTATCTAGTGCTGGGAAAAATAGACCTTGTTCTTTTTGAGGTGTTAGAGTCGTTCTTGCCACATTAGTCCACGTCTTCGAAATTGAAGCGTTATTTGTTGATGCCATGCTGATGTTGATGTAGGTCAGGATAACGTCTAAGCTTCCTTACCTAGTAGTCTAGTGCGCACTTAAAAGGGGTACTGCGGCACAGGCAAACCGAATGACCTTTTCAGGTATACTTCCGAACTACAAAGAAAAAACACCGCGATCTGCACAGGACGAAGTCTACTGACCGACTGTAGTTGATGTTTTGCTTTCTATATTTTAATCTTTGATTACATCTTTATTTTCATCATCTGAACAATAATCTCATAAGAGTTTTCCACAAGAAATAGGAGCTGTGAAATGTTGTAGGTAAATACAAAGCTGTGAAATATTGTATTAAATACAAAGCTGTGAAATATTACAGTATACACAAATTCGATTATTTTAAACTTTAAATATTTTTAGCTTCGTACTGATTGTTAAAAGTTCAATACTCGTATTTATCTCATGATAGTAGTTATATTACTTACAAATTTCATATATGCCTAAGTCTTTCATTGAAAATGCTTTCATTTTAGAAAAAATCTATTGAACTAAATCAATCCACTTAGGAAAATAGGATTACTGAAGTCAAAAAACAATTTACCCAACTAATAGATATCATGATAGCTGTAATCATTATTTTTTCTCATTAATGTATGCTCTGTTTGTTTAATATTTTTATTATAGTCAAATTCTTATTAGTAAACAGATAGTTATTTAAATGGGTCTTCCAATTTATAGAAACTGACAGAACATTAGACCTAATCACTAACAATTTAGTGTATATTTTTCTCATCACAAGATAGTGGCATTTCGTTCATCAATTAAAATATATTTAAATTGATTACTTGTGACAGAATTTTGAATGTTTCATAACTTGTTTTATTTTTTACTTCTGAAATTGTTTGTATTTTAAATAATTTTAGTTTGGAAACAACCAGTTTATAAATTTAAACTTTTATTAATAATATTGCAAAGGACCCAAAATACATTTTTTCCACTGCACTAGGGACACTGTCATTTTTAGTTGCAGCTCAGAACTTCTGTTTATGTTAACTTTCAATATCAATAGATATATTTCTGATTTCCTCATTCTTTTCTTATTTATCCCAAAAGGAGCATACAGTTCGTCCCATGACTCCAATTTTGTGTAAATGTTGTTAGAGGTAGTTGAGTCCTGCTTACCATTATTTTAAGCAGGATATCGATCTTCCACAATGAAGAGTATTTGGTCACAAGTAGTTTCCAATGCTTTCGTTCAGTTCTTGCATGTAGAATACTTTTAGCTGTTGTCATGGAGGCTAAGGTTCTTCATGCACCTTCATGTTCTGACCATTGTGCTGGTGGATTTATTTAGTGCTCTTTTAGTTATTTCATATAGTTACTTTTGCTATACCCACTATCTCCAGTGTTATTCAATATGATGCTGGAAATGATCTTGAGAGCAACCAAAGCAAAGCCCAAACGATGTATCTATGACCCAATACCGCGCATTTGCTGATGATGTGGTCATTAAAAGAAGAAGTAAAAATGTACTCTTAGAGCCATTTTCGGAATGTGAAGTGGCTGCTAGAAAGGCAGGGCTCATAATAAAATATAGTATGTACTGTCATCTAGGAAAGGCTGAATCAGTGGACATCTTGTAGGAAGAGGGTGTACTTTGAGGGTGTTGAAAAATTCAAGTATCTTGGTACAATTGTAACCGAAAATAACAAAACGGAAGAAGAGATAAAGGTTAGAATTGAGAATGGAAACAAATGCTATCGGTCTCTTAGTAAAGTCTTTCAAAATCGAGATATGCCCTAAAACATCAAAATGAGGATATATAGGACGGTCCTTCGTCCAGTTGTAATGTATGGTAGTGAGGCATGGCCCTAACCAAACAGCAAGAGAGGCTACTAAGTACATGGGAAAGAAAGATTCAAATAAGAATATATATCCCGACCAAGAAGGAAATCGTTTCGGCATAAAAACTAACACAGAACTTAAAGAACTATATGGGGAGCCATTTACAGTTTTTTGGATTAAAACAGGAAGAATAAGATGGTTGGGTCATGAACATCGTATGAATCAAAAAAGCCTCCCAAAGTGATTAAGGATTAAGAGACAGGCCTAAACTACGATGGCTGGATGATGTAGAGGCCGGCCTTAGATTCTTGGAAATGCGTACATGGAGAAGAATCGCAAAATATCGGTATGAATGGAGGAGAATTATTGAGGAGGTCAAGGTCCTCCTTGGACCATAATTGAGCTGTTTTCATACTTTCGAATTAGTTTGAATTTGAGAATATAATAGCTTCCTTCCAGTTTTGCCGATCTCCATAAATTGCCGTTCCGTAGAATTGCAGTCTGCCTTTGTGTCAATACCCGAGCTTTCTTTTTAGCGAAAAAAAATTGGAAATGGAAATGCAGTCTTGAAAAACTTCTGGAAGACGATGAAGATACAGTACACATTTCGAAGAAAATTAAAGATTTTAACCGAATATCATTAAATGTAATTTTCCTATGATCCTTAGTGATGGAGGCAATGAATAATAAAATAATTCAATACAGCTTCTTTTCAATGCCCATATAGAAGTAGTAGTAGAATGCCCATAGAGTTGAGTGAGTCTTTCGTTTCTTAGAGGCAGTGGTGTGCCAAGGTCTTTGTCCGCCCAGTGCTGACCACTTCTCTTTCATCCCCATTTTAGGGACATAGAATGCTCTTCCAGCCCTAACTAAAAATGGCTAGATATTTTTTTTGTTTATAGATCCTGTGATAACAGTGCATTTATGGTGAAGTAGTATTTTACCAATACATTTTAATTTTTTCAATCATTTTTTTCTTCTCCACTTTGTAAGTGCCCGGCATGGATCGCCCTCTTCGGCACCGTCTTGGCACAGAGAAGTGCTACATAATAGGCCCCTGCTTTAGGTCCAAAGCTTTCATGTCGAGTTTTAACTATGCAATTTTACTTTAAATTTGTATTAGTAAATTTTATTATTATTTATTTATTTTCTTATTCGATATTTATTTCGGTAAACGCTAATATTTGAAAAATTTGCACTTCTCAGTTTAAATTAAAAGGTGAATTTCGCTAAAGTTCCTGTCATGTATAATCTAGCTTACTATGATATTTTTTGAAGAAGGGTTTGGCAGCAATAAGAATACGAAATAGGAATAGTTAACAAAAGAATAAGGTAAGTCGGGGCAAGTGCATACATGGGGATTTATTTCACATTCATTTTGTTGGGAGAATTGCCGTAAACGGGGATGCTACTACTTACTTCCTCTTTACTTCAAATTCCCATAGAGAGTAGTTCTACCAACATAATAGAGTTGAAATAAATCCCCGTTTATGTACTTGACAGGACTTACCTTGCATAATTAACGTTTCCTTTACTCATTGTCTGAGGTTTAAGTAGAAAATTGTAGGTTTCATGAAACTCATAACTTATTTCTTCTGGTAAATGCTTAAACTTTTTAAACATAATTGTGATACCTAACCGTTAACCAGTAAGTTTGCAATTGCAATTTTCATTTCTTGCTTTAATTGTTGTTACTGTAATAGTAAGCGTAATCATTCCACTGAGTGTGTTAAGTAAAGAAAAGTGATTTACTTATTTATGCATCCTGAAATTGACCCAGATCATTTCACTGAAACCCATTTGACTAAGGATGCTAAAAAAACTAGCTAAAGACTTACAAAAAATAACTGTCAGTTTTCAAAACATCCTAACGGTATATGAAAGAGCTAAAACATGATTGCTTCGTGAAAATAACAACACTTTACCTGCGATTACTTACGTAAAAATTAATAAATAATGATGTGTTGACAAGAAAGTTGAGATGGTCAGGAGATTTAGCAAAAAGCTAAATTATGGATGGTATTTTATATTATTCATTAAGGTATCTCTACGCTGCCAGGAATGCTACCGTTGTTGGCAAAAGATCAATTGTGATACTTAAAAATTGATAAGACAGAGCTACGTACGATAAGTTTACATTATGTTGCTCAAACGTATTTTTTTTTGTTTACGAGTGATTTTATAGATTTGCCAATTATTTCAATTCGTTAACATCTATTCTATAAGTATCTTAAACATATCTTGTTTCAAAAGGAAAAAGAACTAAAGTGTAACTGTTCTACAAAATCTTCTTGAAAGTAAACGATCTCAGATTGGGTAGTTTCTCGGAAGGTGTAATGAAGACGGCACTGTTGTAGGAGTTTGGGGTGTTAGAGCGCTGAAGTGAAACATGAGATAATTGACGTCTTCTAGCTACACCGTTTGTTAACCGGCTCACTGAGTCATTGATTATCGTGCGATTCTCTCGACTTACATCGGGGATCCATCTCGAACTGTCGAAGTAAAACGGGATTAGAATAAGCTTCCACTACACTGTACCATCGCGGCTCGCATAACGGAGGATTTGGATATAAAGCGGTTACTAAACCTTGGATACAAAGAGCTTAAAGTAACATAAAATAACTGATAGTTTTCTGAAACTATAACACGAATAACTTAAGTACAAAAATAATCGAAATAATTGAGTTTCTATCAAATGTTAATATATCCACTTCTCAAAAACAATAATTTTTGTGATGAATTATATTCTACTCCTAAAAATTATTCAGTTCATAACAAATTTTAAATTTTTTCCTGTTAAATTAGGTATTACAAATCACCATTTTCAATAAAAAACTGCCTTATCTCCATGAGGTCATTTCCCATGACCTACGTTGTAGCGATTGGAGAGCCAAGGCGGAGGGGAGCGAGGCAAACTCTCAAAATTTTTTGACCTTTTTCAGTTTTTGGCCTATAAAATTTAAGCAGCGCACCGTAGAGAAAATTTTATGGTGTTATAAATTAAAGAAAATTAAATTATGCGTAACATGAATACCTCGAACTTTGGATTCGTTTTGACAGGAGAATCAAAATAGAAAATCGAAAAACATTCGGATCCCAGTTGAGACCAGAAAGGGATCTCGAAGGAAAATTTCGGAGAAGTTCTGAAAATATGTTCATTTATGTTTGGCAGGGTACTGATTACAAATTTTAGCTTTGTTACCTCGAATTTTTTCTGTAAATATAAAAAAAGAAAAACAAATATTTTGTTTTTTTGTGTTTTTTTTTTAGCTCATACCTGAAAATAAGTCAGACAAGTTCTATTATTTATTTTATACCAAATTAAAGAAGAGTAAATTATCTACTATTTCGATTCGCAAGATTTGTTTTGTTCTGACGCTTCGTTTTGAAGGGAACGCGAGCCAAAATTATGAGGCGAAATGTCTAAATTAATCTTTGATATACAGCTCTCGGAATAAAATTATGAAGAAGTTCTGAAAATTTGCTCATTTATGTTTTTTAGGGCCCTGATTCCGAATTTTAACTTTGTTACCTCGGTAATATAAAAATATCTGATGTGGACAAAACATGACTTCCTTGTACGCCTATTAAACTATAAATCGGTGGCTCAAATAGTGATCCTGAATTTGGTTACTTATTTCCGAAGATCGCAGTATCTCAAAAACAACACTCGGCGTCGCGACATCCTCTATTGACACCCACACAAATAGGGAGGAAAACCAGTATTTTACACTAAATTTTAGCACTTAAAACAAGTAATAAAAATGTTTAATTGGTTTGGAAACCAAATTGCGTTTTGTAACCTTTATTGCCGAAACATATGATTTATGTATTTAATTTAAATATAATTTTTGATGTAAGCTTATTATGACCTTCAAGTAAAGCACCGTTTTCGGCTCACCAATTTTAACCAAAATATAATAAATACATTCACATCAATATAAAAGTCCTATTTACCAAATTTGAGATGTTTTACATTATATTTTAATATAATTTTTGATGAAAGTCTAATATGACCTTCAAGTAAAGTTCCGCTTCCGGTTTTCCAATTTAGACCAAAATTTATTATGTTATTTAAATCAATATATAAGTTATAAATACAAAATTTGAAAAGTTTTGCAAAGTATTTTAATATAATTTTTGATGGAAATCAATTATGACCTTCAAGTAAAGTACCACTTCCGGTGATTAAGCAGTGACTAAAAAGGGAGGTTCACAACTAGATTTTACAATAATCCTAAATACAAAATTTCAACTTTCTACGGCTAACCGTTTTTGAGTTATACGAAATACGAACGAACGTACGTACAGACGCCATGACGAAACTAGTCAAAATGGATTCAGGGATGGCCAAAATGGATATTTCCATAGAAATCTGAAAACCGAAAATTTTCGCGATTACAATGTTTCCTTTTCTTCGTACAAGGAAGTAAAAAGGAAAAAAAAATTTTTGTATCATACCTGAAAGTCTTATATTATTCGAATACGTTCTAATATTTATTTTATATCAAATTAAAGAAGAAGAAATTATCTACAATGTCGATTCTCAAGATGATTTTTTTTGGATGCTCCGTTTTGAAGCGAACGCGAGCCGAAATTATGAGGCGGAATATCTTAATTAATTTTTGAGCAAGAATTAGGAGGAAAGTTTTGGAGAAATTCCGAAAATTTTATTTTTTTTTTTAAGATACTGATTACGGATTTGAACTTTGTTACCTCCTACGTTTTCCGGATATTTAACAAAAAACAGCACAAAAAATGAATTTCGACATTACGCCTCATTATTTTGAATTGTGCTCACTTAAAATCAGAGCAGCCAAACTAAAAAAAAATTCCCATAGAATCAAAATTGCATGAAAACACTGTCATGTAATTTGTAATAAAAACGATTTTGAATTTATTAGAAAAATAAATGGTTTTTAAAGTATAAGAAAATAATTAAATTTGTTTTTGCTTTTTTTCAATAATCGAGGTAACAAAGTTAAAATTCTTAATCAGTACCCTATAAAACGTAAATGAACAAATTTTCAGAACTTCTTAAAAAAATTTCCTCCGAGACCTCTTGTTCAATAATTAATTTTACCATTCACCCTCATAATTCAAATCGCGTTCACTTTAAAACGGTGGTTCCAAACATAAGAAATCTTTATAATAAAAATTGTAGGAAATTAAATCTTCTTTAATTTATATAAAATGCATAATATAATTTGTTCTAATAATGCGTTGGTTTCCAGATATGAGAAAAAAAGAAGACTCAAAATAATTTTTTTTATGATTTGAAAAATTTGAGGTAACCATTCGCAATCACTATCCTGCAAAATATAATTGAACAAATTTTCAGAACTTATCCAAAATTTTCTTCCAAGAGCTCTTGCTCATTTGAAATTTTACTCAGTTTTTGCATTATGTAAGCGAACAAAAATATTGAGTTAAGTGTTTACTTTTAGGTAAATATTTTTAAAAATTCTCCAAAATTTTGTTGCCAATTGGGAACATTGATTGGCCGCTGAAAGATTGAAAACTTTTTTTTATCATCAAATCTGTGGTGTATAGGTAAAGGTGCAGAAGTAATTTTTTTGCGATCTAAGGTTTAAGTTGTGTTTTGTTTTTTATAATGAATCTCTGCTTTGAGAAAAAAAATATAAGTCAATGAAGCAGTATTCATATGGAATGTTGCCAAAAAAAAAAAAAAAAAAATGACTTTTACCCCTTAATCCAAAAAACACAGAAATACTCCACTTGAGGAATAGAGACGAATGTATTCATTCATATCATTAATATAGCCGGAAAAAAATAAATAAAAAAATCCAACGAAATATATAGACAACATAAAATGGATATATATATATATATATATATATATATATATATATATATATATATATATATATATATATATATATATATATATATATACATATAAAAGAGCAAAAACTAAACAACAGACATAAAATAATTACTATAAACAATTAGAAAGATAAACCCAAAGAAACTCTGCAAAAAAAGTTCAACTATAAAGTATCATTCCTAAGTTTTAGTAAAGCAGTTTGTAATTAGATGTCTTGGAGTGGATGTTCTGTCTCTGTTTGATGCGTCTTTCTGGACGGTTGTTGTGAGATGTGCTGTGTTTGGTCTTCATAGATGTGATTTTTTGTGTTTGTCCTCATGATGCCTGAGACTTGTGTTGGAAACTTTCCAATTGTTTATAATATATATATAAATTTAAGTTATTTCAGCTTGTTATTCTTACAGCAACCTGTGATTAAATATTTAATCATACCTTGATGAAGATCTGATGCACTATACTGCGGGAAATATGTTCCAGAATGGTTGTATAGGCCATAAGATTGAAAAGTCGAATCTCCGTACTCCAATAAAGGGTAGTCTGCCAGAAGTATTCCTGCTTGGAGAAGAGTTGCTGTTTGTACATCGACCAAACGTTTACTTTTTCTATCGGATGATGTGCTATTTTTACCCGTATTTTTTTTAGCCTCTAAATTACTTGATGTTGTGTTAGCAACACCTGTAATCACCGCCATTGGGCATAACGTCCAGCAAAGAAAAATTGCCTGAAAAAAAAAGTAAAGATCATTCTATATGTATTGGTACCTTGGAAAAGAAGCATATTGTTAATATTTGATTTAAAAGTTGGCTTTGGTGGTTAGGGGTGGTTAGGATAATAATAAGATATTTTACTTAAATAATCATCGGAAGTAGAAAAAAAAATTTAAATCCACGTTTGATTTTGAAATAATCTACGACCATTGATATAATTTTTTTTGTTTAAGACGCTTCTAAAACTATGAGAACGGTGGTGGTTTTTGGTTTGATATCGAAGTAGTGCTGTCACCAACAAATTCAGAATGCTGAAAGTGGTTGATATTAATTAAACTTAATGCTTAGTGCTTTTTAATATTTAAAAAAATAAAATTGGTTCTTTCAGACTATTGGATAGATTGATAGGTAGATTAATGCAAGTGAAAAATGTCATATTTTTTTTATCACAATTTTTCTTTTCAGTATAATAATAATCAGAAGTTTAAAATTTCTAAATTGGTTGAACTCTTCGCGGTTTTTAAGCCAATGCGAGGTCTCAGGTTTCCTCCTTCCTGATGACCACAACCCTGTGTTCGAGACCTAGATGCTTTCAGCCTTGATAAAATTGAAAGTAGGACCAATGTAAGTTGATACATAGACGTATATTGGGACTTTCTATTCAAGTTCATGTGCTGACTTCCACTACTTCTCTTGCTTTTGAGTGAAAGTGATCTATACTCTCACCTTCCTTATAATAAAAAGCAAGCCTGACCAGTGTTGCTTTTTAAATGAGGTCTTGCCTCTGGTTCAGGTGCACTTTCATTCTTCTGCTCCATGCTTGGTATTCGTCGATTTTCTCGAGTATATCTCTACTTACTTTTATAAATTGTGCACTGAAATTTTCCAAAACCCAAAGAAACTACAAAAAAAGTTCAACTATATCGTATCATTCCCAAGTTTTAGTAAAACCTTTAAATTTTGGGTTTTAATAATGTTTTACATATTTGTTTCTTTTACAAATTTTAGCGATTCACGTTTCATGGTTCAAATATCTTGAATTCGTCTCTTAACCAGTGTCTTCCAGGCACATTCATCGAGGCATGGGAGTGCTAGTGATATAGTAATCTTTATAATAATATTAATTACTAATTAATAGTAATCTTTTAATAATACTAATCTTTGAGTTTGTGAGTTTTGGAATGTTTTTAGACTGTTACACAACGCCGAACTCACATGAGTACAGATTCTGATGTAATTGTTTTTATACTATTGCTTTTTCGAGTTTTTGACCCATACAATTTTTAAAAAATTATGTAAAATTTGGTCAGGTATATACAAAATAAATATAATAAAAATGAGAAAGATGAAAACAAGAATTTTAGAGTCAAACTGAAAGAAAATAAATAATATAATTATTAACCAATAGGAGTATTAATTGGTTTATGTATTAAATTTTAATACAACATATTAAAACTATTTTTAATTTGAATATAATATAAAGTATTTATGATGTACTGTTACTAAATTTTATAAAAAATGAAATATATGTCCGAACATACTTATAAAGGGAGACAACTTCTTTCATTTCTCGCTTGAGATTTTCATAATTTATAGGATTTAATAACTTAATGGTATGAGACTAAATTGAGCTCAATGATGGTTTATAAAGTTAGTTTTTTTCAATAACGAAAAGTAATTATCCTTTAATTTTTCTAATTTATTTATTAATTGATCCGTAAATCTGTTGGAATATAAGTTTTAAAAGGGTCCTAAAATTAGCTTAGAGTTAAGCTAAAAGGCCAGTAGAAACTGTAGGTTGGCGTCAAATCTTGCTAGTTAAATTTTAAATCTATTTTACGGTCCTTTTTTTCCTTTCTGAAATTTTAAATTATGAAATCAGGGCAACTATTACTTTTTTTTTTGTTACTAAACTCATTCTTCTTCCTTCATTAGAACCAGAGATACATAATAAAAGGTGCATGGCATATGCAAACTTCCCGATTTTTTTCCGAGGCACCTAATATTTTTAGGATTATGATTTTTTAGGCGCCTTGTCCCTTAATATTTTACACAGTCCAATATTTTAAGATCTAGATTCACCTAAAAAGTTTCATCAAAATCTGGGAGACTCATGTGGGATCCTCTCCTTGTTAGTTTTATTATAATTATGTCACATATTAAATCAGTTCCAAATCTAATTCTCAGGTAACATTAATACAGATTAAATATTTTAAGAATAAATAAATTATATTCTTTGCTAGTAAAAAGTTAGTAATATTTTTTTTTATTGTATAAGGGTCAGTCCTAATTCAATTAAAGTATCACCATTGTAATTTCATTATTTAATCTTTTTTTTTTTATGAAATAATCTTAACATTCGAAACCTGTTTCGCTAAACGAATTTAATAGTATTACCTATTTTTTAAATTTAATTCCTGTTGTATGGGTGATATAGGCCACTGGCTCCCATACAATAATATGAGGAATATATAAATTAATGAAATTTAAGTAAATTGATTGTTTTTCCAGTGGATACAAAGACTTTAGTTTCTGCTAGTGAATGATTGTCCCAACATTACTCAATTCCAAACATTTTGAGAGAGATCACCACAGCCACATATGAAACCACGCCTGTACAGAACAGAAACCAGCCCAAGGGATCCGAAAATTCCCTTAGGCAAGTTCCCGTATTGTCGTCTAGAAGTACGGCGATATATCTTGACACTGAAGTTGAAAGCTCAAACTGTGTCCGACAGATGTATCTTTATACATGCATAATCCGATTCTTCCTGGTATCTGCGTCAGCTGCAAGATTCAAATGTATTCCCGTTAAAGCTATCGGCAAAGCAATTGAAATATTCTTTCAAGGTAACTAGAGCTGAGGAATACTTTTTCTACCTCAGCATATGCTCTCAACAAATATCGCGAATCAGCATCTCTGTCAGATTTATTTTTTATTTTGATAATTAACGGGATCAGAGTTTGACAGACGAAGATGATGTAGGGTACCGAGGTGTTATAAAGAGTTGTCCTGTGGAGACCGTCGGGTAGGGACGGCGATTATTATCCTCCTACACACAGATAAGGAAAAATGGAGTAATAAAAATACGACAATATCCTCTAAGAGAGGTGGTTGGCCTTTGCAGGAACTCATGAAAGAAAATTAAGATGTATGAAGAGGGTTGGCTGATGAATCACGCTCTAAAGGTCTAACCTATTCTATTAGATTTTCTGTAAGATGAGGTCGTCTTTCGTAGAAGTTAAGAAGTCAAAGTAAGAGGGTAACATCTTACTTCAAGGGGTCAGCATTTCCATCGGAGATCGTAAGTTTTTATGATGAATAATGAAATTTTTTGTCCTAATTTCTATAAATTAATTTTAAAAAACCTCCTTTCCACCTCTGAAGTAATAATAAATAATACTGATGATTAAACGCCAACCATTTTTCATCCTCATCCTTATCAGAGGAAAGCAACTCGTTACAGGTCATTTTCCAAGGGCATCTTCATTTTGGACTTGTTCTTCAGGAATTTGAGTCCAGGAATGATTGGATCCAAAAGTAAACTAGGATTACTCAAAATATTAATATGACACATTACTTAATACTAATCTTAGACAGAAGGATGACTTGACGTTAATAATTGGATCAGAAACACCTCCACCAAAATGTGAGACTATTGTACTATCTCCTTCATAATTTTTTTTTCGCCATCACCAGTCGTGGTTGATGTAGATACCTAGTGGTAGATAGATTGGTGTCCTGTTTTATCAGCTTAGATAAGAGAAACATAATTGTATGAGCGTAGATGTGGTGCAGTCTCAGACCATTTAGCCCATTGGTCTCAGTCCGACGTCATCTTATCCCATGGTACTTCCTCTTTTCTTCCTTAGTGTTGCAATCTACTCGTTCTAGATGAGTCTGCCGCGGTTTATTTTCGCAATTTTACAACAAAACTTTCTTTTACGTATTAGGGAGAATTGTATATATTCTGAACTCTTAAGAAGTATAAATAAATGCAATTTCAGTTCGGCTTTGCTCTTGGAAACATTTGATCGTGTTTACATTGACCTCGTTTCTGGCTTTGTTCGCCATTAGGTATTGTACAATGTAAGCCAACTTATACAATAGCCTTTGGGGCTCAAAGCGAAATATATGGCTGTCATGAAAAGCAACCGTCCATAATTAAGTGCCGTGCATTATATTTCTAAATTTATATTTAATACTCTCATTAGTATTAATAAATTAATATTTTATTGTTATAATATAATTTTTTCTTTAAAAATGTTATAGCATGGGATTTAAGACTAAAATATGTAATTAAATAGACTAATTTTCAGAATAATATTCAATTTATAAAAAAGCTAAATTTACAAAAATTGTAAATTTAGTTTTTTCTAAAAATATAATAATTATTATTTTTTCTCGCTTTACGCAATTCAAACTTTTATTTTTTATTGTATTTTACTTAACGTCGCTTCGACGATTTTATTCCCTTGAGATTTTTAAGGATTTCCGAATGCCACTGGTTTCTTTTTATGAAGTTGAGTTTTCAATATTCAGGCTGGACCATTCACTTTAATATTTTGGCATTGTATTAAAGGCTCCAACAAACAGAACGCGATCTGTCGCGACGATCTGCGATCTCTCTAGATAGCTCTAGCTGTTTAGAAATGGATCGCAGTCGGAATCGATCAAAACTGGCTTGCTGCGATAGATCGCCTTCTGTTATAGTATAGTAACTAGAAATATATTAGATCGCCAGCTCGCTGCGGACTGAGATCACAGATCGCCGTGACAGATTTCGCTCACAGCCTCTGTCAGAAAGAACCTTATAAGTCTATACTGGCGAGAGCAGCGCCTGTACCTACCTTCCATTCATTACGGATTTTTTGGAATGGAACTTCATTTTATTGAAAATTTTCCGGCTTGGGCTGCAGGCTCTGTAGCCATCTCCTAAATACGCCAATGTTTGTTGAAAAACTATTTTTAAAAAGATAGATTTTTTCATATGTTTACAGTAAGAGTAACTGTATAAAACCAACTGCATTCTTTCGTTTCTATGAAATGTATAAAAAGCAAAGCATTCAAAAAATTAAGTTATTAAAATATTATCAAATGTTTTTTAACATGGAATTACGTTCTTTTTGGATATTAGGACAGAATATTTTTCAGATACTTTTGGTGTCATTTTTAAAAACTCAAAGCTCTAATCCAAATGCAATGGATTAGATCATCCATATGGATCCATTTATTTGTAGAGACGCCCATAATACTCTAATTAACAGTTATATAAATATTTTTTTAAACATAAGAGTATTATAAATCCTTAAACTAAAAACATATCTTCGTTGCCGTCGAGAAACCTCCTTTGTGACCAAAAATCAATTATGTTTAATTTTATCAGAAACAATATTTTATCTCTTTTGTGCTGATAAAAAGCACCTATGTGTTGTAACATGATTTAAATTGATCAAAAATAATCCAACTATTGTGTTAATATTTGTCGTATATCCTACAGTTACCGCTCTCTCTCTCTCTCTCTCTCTCTCTCTCTCTCTCTCTCTCTCTCTCTCTCTCTCTCTCTCTCTCTCTCTCTCTCTCTCTATATATATATATATATATATATATATATATATATATATATATATATTGTGACTATCAATTTTCCATACCTGTTTACCAAAGTGTATTTTCAGAATCAGTTCTATTTTTTTTTATATATTTCTGTTTAGCTAAATAGTGTAAGCTTGTATTATTTTTAGACATTTTTATTTTAATTGAAAAAACTGTTGGACTTTTTGTGAAGTTTATATGGAAATTAATTTTGTTCTATTTCAAACAGTGGTATGGATGTGAGTTGAAATTGATGTGTAAATTTAAACGAAACACTTTCGCTTCGCTTTACAGTGGGTTACCCCATTCAAATTAACTTCATTTTAAATAATGATTTAAATTTATAAATTACGAAATAATAATGCTAATAATAATGAACAATGATATCGTGCTATTAACAAATGCACAATTAAACATTTTCTATAATTTATTAGTTTTTAAATTTTAGTGATTTCAAATTTAAAAAAAAAAAAAAAAAAAAGACGAAATTTGAAAGAGAATTAGGAGTAAAGGTTTGCTTCTGATTATGATGTGGTGAAGTTTCGAATACCGAGAAATATAACAGGAGACAATTTTTCTAAAATTTAGTTCAATGTATTAAGTAGTTATCGTGAATAAAATATTTAATATGTTTGCAAACATTTCGGGCCGCTTTTTAGGCCTTTATCAGGGCTTGGAACGCGATACAAACTATGTATGTAAACATAGTTTCTCTGTGTACACAAGAGAAGTAAAACTAAATAAAATGAAATTAAAGTATAAAAATATAATAAAAACAAATAATACTGGACATGGAATGAAATGAATACATATAACAAACTATATTAAGTACATAAAATTACACAAATGTAGGAAATATATAAATATAAAGCAGTGTGAATTAATTGAAACATCATAAATATAAAACACATTTATTCGAAATTATAAAATATTTTAGGAACCCCATTTTCAAATGTATGAGAAGAGTTTATTATTATTTTGGAAATTTTGATAGTAAATTGTTTAAAAAAGAAGGTAACAAATGTTAAAATGAATGATTATTGGGGTTAAGGCACAATTAATAAAGCAAGCACCTTTTTATTTTAATTTTAGACGACGAACAATTTAATGAACTTATGTTTCTACGACCAATAAAATGTTATTTGCATTCGTTGACAAACGGGATTATTATAATTCTGGATATGATTGCGTGATCTAATCAAAGCACGAGGTTCGAAACCGCATAAAAGAAAAAAATATAAACCTTTTTGTATTGCGAAAGGTACTCCAATTATATGAGTTAAGAGGGCGAATGGTTTTAATTTGGTTTATTTCCCATCCTTTCCCTTTTGTTGGA
Organism: Rhaphigaster nebulosa; assembly: GCA_948150685.1. Classification (NCBI taxonomy): domain Eukaryota; kingdom Metazoa; phylum Arthropoda; class Insecta; order Hemiptera; family Pentatomidae; genus Rhaphigaster; species Rhaphigaster nebulosa. The sequence continues at coordinate 89,534,944 of OX411308.1, read as the reverse complement.
AAGTGGGCGAGACACCACACGTATTGCGCTGGAATATGATGGGCCTCCAGATCTGTAGTGTCAGCCCTTCCCCACAAATTAAATTCTTTCGTTTTACCAACTTTTTCTTCTTGTCTTCTTTTTATCCTGTCTTTCATTTATTTTATTTTTATTTTTACCACTCCCGGACCCATTCTTGAATTTACATATTTACTTTTTTATCTCTTGCCTGTCTGTTTTTATTTTCGTCTCTATGATTGTACTTTTGTAGCAGTGTGCTCGGGTTAAGCGGTACTGTGCTGTTCTGAATTTATGTATGGAATTGTTTAGCTGAGCAATCGTATTTCTCAAGTGAAATATAAAATTGTACAAACAGGTAAAATCACGTTTACAACAAATAACAAATTATAACGATTGCACAGCGAGTGATAGGTTGTTAGAAAATTAGTTGCTTCTGAAAATATTGGTTTAGTGACAACATAATAAATTCTTATTTAACGTATTTGTTCTTGTAACATTTGTGTTTTTTTTTAACAGAGTTTTATCATTTATTCGATTTATTGTTATTATTAGTTTGTTATAGCCTCTTGCTCTATCTTTAATCCTGAACAATCATTTTTCGTTGTTTTAATGCGTTAAGGATTTTAAGGTATATTGAACTAGAGTAATGTTTGAAAACAAAAATAATATTCTGATATATTCTTCGGTTTGAAATAACTTCAGGTTTTGCTTATACTTTTCATCTACAAGCAAATTTGCAAGTTCTTTAAATAAGTTAAAAAAATAAAAATAAATAAACATATACAGAGTTATACGACAGAAAGATTCAAGATGTTTAGCGGAATTACGATAATTGTATTTTTTAAATTATTAAAACCGCTTGAAATTGTTCTTGATATAAGGACTATCGAATCTGAGCTTTTAATACCGACTCGTTCCATAAGTAACACCAACTTTTTAAATTGAAATTCAGCCAAATAAAAATGCTAAATGAGGATACGAGTCAAATCAACATCAAATTCGACCGCAAAATTGAAAGTAGTAGAAACTATTAAAATACATTTGAGGCTCGCAGGGTTTCAATGGAAATCTTAACCCAGCTTGGAATATATATACATACCTAGATATATACATATATATATATATATATATATATATATATATATATATATATATATATATATATCAAATAATAATAATAATAATAGGGATGACGTGAATTTTGTTCGACAATTTCAATAATAAATATATATATATATATATATATATATATATATATATATATATATATATATACATTTATTATTGAAATTGTCGAACAAAATTCACGTCATTCCTATTATTATTATTATTTGATAAATGAAGTAATACATCATAGAAGTGAATAAAAAAGTAACATAAACAAAATTAATTTGTAAATATATATATATATATATATATATATATATATATATATATATATATATATATATATATATATATATATATATATATATCTTTTATAATTGTTTTAATTATTTATTTAATTAATTACTTAAATTTTGAAGCGTTGATTGACAAGTTGATTAAGTGAAATATAAATATATTACAAATTAGTTGAAATATGTTGGAATTAGAAGGCAGACTGAAAGCATAAAAAAAAAAAAAAAAAAAAAAAAAAAAATTTAGATGTAGAAATTCATTTTTCTCCATTTATTTTTAATCTTTTTCTACCAGCTGTAAATCGTCGTATGCAAAGGATGTCGATGTCGTATGATCTCATGTGAAAGAGGTCTAACTCTTTATTCAATTGATGCCCGGAATGACCATAGCCATTTCAAGAGAAATAAAAAAAAGAAAAAAGGAAAAACTAGAAACTCTGGAAATCGTTTAAATAGATTTCATGCACGAGTGGCTTTTTTTTTATCTATTTTACTTTTTCATTCGATGAATGTTTCCCATCAGGAAGTATATTTGTTCTATATGTTCCATTTATAAACGTAAACGGTTTTTCTGCAGTTATACTATATATTTTAATAAACTAATCAATTTTAACATTGATGAGCAGGTTGATTAAGTAGTATGAGTGAAATTTTTGACATTTTAAATGTCATATAATATGAATTAGGTAACATATTTTCGAACAAGAATACAGACAAAATCGGCCCAGTAGGCTCGGAGAAAAGCCGCGGACGGCGCACAGTGGGCTGTTTTAGCAATCTAGCGGGACAAAAATCAATATAAATCAATTAATTGTGTTGTTTTTTTTTTGGTCAAAATTATTTTTACATAGTTGGAAAAAGATCATTTTAACTCAGAATTGTTTTTTTTAAGCAATAAAAATATGAATTTCAGAAGATATCTTATTCTGGAAACTAAAAAAAAATCAGAAAAATGTAAAAAAAATCACTTTTACCTAAAAAAAAATTGTTATTTAACTAAAAAAAAATAAACTAATTAATAATATTCCTTACAAAAGCTAAATATATATACAAAAATTATAGTGAAACATCACTTGATATGCCTAACTTGCTTTCGCTACACTGCTACTACTTGCAATGCTGTTATTATTTTGTATATCCGATATTTTTATATCCAATGCTTCATTAGAACAGCTGAATTATTTTAGAGGTAATGGTCTGCTATATGAGCTCACTGAACCAGAGGATATTAAAAAAATCTTCTTTTGTATTTGTGCTAGATATTTTTCTAGAAAATTCCAGCAGACTCATGTTGGTGGTGGCAAAATTGTTTTCATCAGCGATGTAGCATCTATCTTCCCTGACTGCTTTAATTTTTATTCAGCTGCATACCAGAGTTTCCTTTCTGACCACTGTTTCGGTAAAGTCTCCACTTGGGACCGCATTCATGGAAACATTCCCAAGGCCTGGCAAAAGACATTGAAGGCTAATTTAGATTAAGCAAAGCCAGATTTGAAATTTCAATTTCTTGATCTAACCAGTTTTTTTATACTTCCCCGGTAAGTTGGTAAAGCTAGGAGTGCACTGAATCCAGTTTCGCTTTAAAATTTAAAAAAAGAATCAAGTATTGAAGCGGTTCTTCTCAGAGACTTATAGGCTTGTTGATCTCTCAAATAACAGAGTTCACTCCTTTTTGTCACACATTTCGATACTGTAATAAACAAAATTGTAAAACTGCAAATACGGCAAAATGATGCATTGAATTTGGTAAATGTGTAAAACACATGACTCGTATAAACAGGAAATACATATACTCTGAAGTTCTCAGACGTTCCGAGAAAGTATTTTAAATATAACATTTTAAAAACTGTATTTTACTGATCTTCATTTAAATTTCTATTCAATTGCAAAACAAATATTTACAAATCTGCTGCAACTTTTTATGAATTCAGTTGTATCTTCATCACAATGAAATTTGGATTAGGATGTCTGCTTTTCAAAGTTTTTATCACTAATGTAGCAGACAAAATTTTGAGATATCTCACTTTTATGAACTACCTAAATAAAAACTATTTTGTGATAGTTGATTGACAGCTTATTTTGGGTTAAATACCAGTAACTCAAACGCATTCAGGTTCTGAATACGATGAAATTTCGAGTTTTTAACTGAAAATAAATGAAAGTTGTATATATATATATATATATATATATATATATATATATATATATATATATATATATATATATACATATAAAACTTTTTTTTTCCAACAACTAACTATTTCCTAAGGCAAAATGATAAATTTAACTATAATAGAAAGATTTACTAATTTATAGATTATATGTATATTGAAAAACATGGAGTTTGATGAAATTGAAACTGGACCATTTGTTCATTGGTTTCCTTCCAGCTTTACTCTAACTTTGGGCCAAATCGGACCAGCCGTTTTTAAAATACAGACGTGTCAAAGAAAATACGTTTGCGCGTGCGTCGGCGAAAGCATTGGAAAGAATGAGGCAAAATCAATATTTGACCATTATTACACTAGTCTTCAACTTTCCTCCAACTTAAGGCTGAATCGGACGAGCCATTTTTGAAATATGGATGTGTTGAGGAAAATTTTGCTGTTGTGCAAGGGAATGTAATTGATGATAGATAAAATTGATAAGAGATAATTTTTACACTAATCGCCAACTTCTCTCCAATTTGGAGCTACATCGGACAACCCGTTATTGAAATATAGGTATGCTAAAGCACTTCCTTTTGCATATGTCTATGCGAAAGCAGTGGATGGAATTTGATAAAATTGATATGGGGGCATCTAATTACTAGGATGCACAATCACTGAGAATCTCATCAAAATCGGATAAATGGTAGTAGGTGTTATTCGTATATCATGGATTTGACAGCTTCTGTACGGAGGAAGAAATAAACAAATAGTAATAGTAATTCAATTTTCAAAATCAAAAATGTGCACACAGGCGCAGTCGGACGCAACTGAATCTTTTCTAATATTTTACTAGGAGTCTTTTTTTTAATAAAAAGCAGATTTTAGCGATCGGCTGCGTTCAGAAGATATATACTAACAAAAATATATTATTGGATATTTCTTGGTACCTAATTAGGATATTATTTTTAGCTTAATAAAAAAACAAAAGTTTCAGGTAGCTATTCTATTTATTATTAGTGAAAAGAAAATTAATTTTCCAATAACTTCAAAAATTATTTTTTTCCCGCCATTCAACCACTGTGCGGCGGACAGACGGATTTTTTTGTATTCGATATTTGTATTCTACGTATCTTGAAATATAAAATCTCAAATTATAAGGGGAGGTTAAAAAAAAAATCGTTTCTTGGTCGATTACAAAGGTCTATTACTGAAAACAATAAATCAATATATAAAAGTAGTTTTGTATAATATAGATATTCACAAAAAACGTAAAACAAACTTATTGACTGATTAATATTATTAAAGGAAATTATTTAAAACAAAAAATGTCAACAAAAATAGTAATGAGTTATACGCAATAATACCCATAAGTTTCCGGCCTGAGAAAGAAGAAACTTGAAAGACAAAAATTGGTGTTATTGTTTTTCAATTTATTCTCCTATAAGTCCTACATACTTAATACAACGTTTAAATAATTTTTACATCTTTTTGTTAATACAACATTTCTATACCATGAAAAAAAATAATTTTCTTCTTTGTTAGAAAAATGGTCATCCATCGCTGCTCGGACATCTTCGTCGATTTTAAATTTCCTACTACGAAGATCAGATATAAACTTTGAGAAAAGGTAAACGTCACTAGGGACCAAGTCTGGGCTTTAGAGTGGATGGGAGATTTCATGGAATCCGCGATCCTTCATAGCGGCCTTGGAAATCAATGCTAATTTAGTTAACTTAGTAATCAAACTTAATCCATGACTTCATTAAACTGTAGCGTATTTGAACCATTATTTAAATGACAAAATTTTATTGACTTAATTTAATTACATAAAAAATAAAATTTTCATTTGAAGAATACTATAATATCTTCTTTTCTGCATACTTTCTTTTATTGGAATTAATTAATTAATTAAATTAAAATCTTTAAACGGTCCTATATTTCTGACTCTCGGTGTAATTTTATGATAATTTCAATATATTTTAATCATGTTAGTAAAGTTATGCTTCGTTATACTGTTACTTCCGAAACTCCAAAAGGAGTTTAAAAAAGTTTCATCAGAATAGATAATATTTTGAACTATTTAAATTATAAAGCTGGTTTTGCGATTAAACAGTTAATAAATATTTTCTCAATTATAATTTTGATTATATTTATATCCACAAAACTTAATAATTACTGAATCTCATTGACTCTTCACAGTGTTTACTTTGTTAATTTTTTTAAATTTTGTATTATTTAATTTTATTTATTGTTCTTATGCGATTACAGTATACTAAACTGTATGAAATTTTTATAAATGTCTAAAATAAAAACCACTCCTAGAGTTGGAATAAAGAGTTGGTCTGGAAAATGTATCCATAACGTATTCCTGGATAAACTTTCTCGTGATGCGCTTCGGAATTTTCCTCATTCTTCGGCTGCCAATGCAGTCGGGGTCAGGAAGGGATTGAAGGGATATTTTAAAGTTCTCGAGTGCTCCGCGTTTAATCGAGTTGATGTAGAGCTTTCAGAACTGGCCGACTGTAACCATTTTCAATTGAGTCGACTTGAGGTTTAGAAAAGTTACTACGCCTATATCACCCCATTTATTGATAGGTTAATTATCAGTGCCCATAATGTTGTTCAATCATGCTTATTTTATCGAGTCCGGGGTTGAAATGCGATTTGAATTGGGAGATGAGCTCATTTCGAAATTCTCGATTCAACTATATAATAAAAAAAAAAAAAAGAAATAAACACGGACTGTTTTGTTTGTTTGATTCATGGCTAATGACGCCATAAAAATACCAATCTAGTCTGAAATGCCGTAAAGTACGGATACACCAGGTATCCGGTTATTTTTATTTTTTTTGTATAAAAAATACAAAGTCATAACATGTCAGCAAGAATTCGATATACCGAAACTCAGATGGTGTTATATGAGTAAGTTGATAACAGTGGCCCCGAAAAACAATTTGTGATTTACCGCAAGAAATAAGACTTGTAACGAATCATATCATAATGATTTAACGTTTATAAACGATTAAATTTTATAGTCTTTAGAAACTCTACTAATTGTACATTTGTGTGCCTATTTTTAAAAACTTTCTTGAAACAGATGATATCCATAAAATAAGGAGAAACTGGTTTCAGAGAGAATATATCATCTTAAATTTTTTTCTCCTGAACATCCCATAAGATGGTCTGATATTTTGAAGCAGGAGGACCACTATTATACAAACGTTCTTAATGTCACGGGATGAAAATCTGGACTACGTGACATAACAGAATCCCGTGAGACCGGCGGATAAGACGGAGATGGCATACGGAGACATCTCACTGATGCAGCGATATTGGGCGTTCGTGGTTGAAACAGTGTGTTAACACTGAATAGAAAAATATTGATAACTAATGTAATAAAAATAAGTCCCAAATAATAAAAACATTAAGAATGAAAATATTTAAAAAATAATTATCTATTAATTGAAAAAATGCAGGTAATTCCAATAATAATAAGTGATAAAAATATAGATTTTTATGAAATCATTTAGGCAAGATCTAGAAATCAATTTTATGTCCCTCAGATATTCCAAACGAAACATTTCTATTTCTTCGTAACATATATAAAATATATTATATATATATATATATATATATATATATATATATATATATATATATATTTATATAATATTCTTTTTTTAATCTAATATTTATAGTGTTTGATTTACAGGTGAACGTTTTTTAATCTATTGCATACTCCTTAGAGGAAATTTTCAATTACCCTGGTAATGAAATTAGTCATGATATATGATTATGTCATTAATGTTCTACATACCTTGAAAAGTATTAAACTTTTTAATGCAATGAAAAGCCGCCAAATAAAGGTTAATTTACAATATAAATAAAAAGTAAAATAGGAGATACAAAAGATTATTGTTTTTTTATAGTCACTCAATCATTATACAATATATAAAGCAAAAACGATTAATATATATTGAATTAAATTGGAAATTATATAAACCTGGATGGATGGGAGCGAAAGAAAATAAACCAATTAATTTTAATTGAAACATTTTAACCTTAACATATTATTTATCAACATTGCTTTAAAAGAGAAAAAAGAATAATTTAGCCTGAAGAAATTGACTAAATATACGATATTGTAATATGGTGGGTTGCAATTTTTCCTGAAAATAAATATCCAATTTAATGAAGATAACACTTCTAAAAGAAAAAGTTTATTAAAAAATAAAAAGATTTTTCTGTTGTATTTACATATATATTTAGTTTCATATGTCATTAAAATCATATTTGATCACATAATCGTGGAATAATGATGGTACTTTTTGTTTTCTAACGTTTTCCTATATTAATCGAATACATTATAAAATAAATATTGCCACCAATTACAACTAGTCTAAGTTATATTGGAGGATAGAATGTGCTTAGTGTGCCCAAATTTCGCATTAATCAATAGCCATTAATACAATATAAATAAATTCAAACACTCAAAAAACGTTTTAAAAATGGAAAGTATTCACCTTACCTTTATAAATAGCATGACAACGTAACCTGTTCTTCTGTTCGAGGTGTGCCGGCACACGGTGCGGTTTCTCCACAGCAAGTGTTGACTGGAAGCTGGAGTATAGTGGGGTAGAAGCTGGCTAACTCCAGAACAGGATGCTGGATGTACCTATAGATCTTAAACATCTTCCCCGCCTGCTTTCTCCTCCTGCATCCTACTCCATCCTGATGACCCTGCAAAACTTTTTTTTTTAAATACTTAGGGCCTGTTTATAAATGTGTTAGTATAGCCCTGAATTCAACCTTACCTTGCTTAATCTGGAATTTAATTTTTCTAATACGAAAATTGTCTATTGCATTGCGTAATAGTGGGTTAATTCCTGTACCAATCATTGTAAACCTTATCGGAAGGCCAGCTTAATCTGAGCTGGGCTTAGTCCAGAACTATCATAGATCTGGTCGGTGCTTCAGTAACCGATCCTTAATATTCATATCTTTATATCGGGGTCCTATTTGTTTAATATTGTACAAAAGTATAAGTATAAGTGGTTAAAAGTACAAGTGGAAAAGTTTGTTTTTAGAGATTACAGGTTACCAAACGTCATTAATCAATTAATTAATTAATTAATCATTTTTTTAATTTATATGATTATTTATATGATATTGATTTACAACATTTTATAGTGTATGCAATAGGTGTAGTTAGTCATGGGCTTATTTGTACTTGAATTTTTTACTTTATTATGAACTAGGACGTGTCTATAAAGTAAAGTACAATATGTTTTATTGTTGTTATATATTGTTAAAACATTGTTATAATGTGAAGCTCGATAATATTTTAAATAGTTATATTAAAAAACAGTAAGCCAAAAAAAAAAAGATGAAAAATATTATTATCTAATTACCTCCAAACAAGAGCCTATTGACTTCTGCTTTTGTATTAACTTCTGCGACTATTGTTAACTCGACAACTTAATTTTCAAGAGTGTGAAAAATTGTAAGTGTATTATGCATAGTTTGAGTTACGAATAATATGAGTGGTAGAAGTTATCTTTCGAATTATGGAAATAATAGTTTTATTCGAGGATACAAGGGCTTCATTGAAGACAATTTTAGATACGGAAACACATGAACGCATTTTCATTTAGTGGATGTAATATAAATTAAATGACTTTCAAATTGTATTATATTGCACAATAAATTACAAAGTCATAAGATTTTCATTAAATATCACAAACAAACTGATAGTTATCAACTTTAACTCCCATTGACAGAGAGGTGGTTAGAGGGGGCGACTTAAGATTTGCGATATGTTCGGTTTGGCATGCTGGTCAAAACAAGGGAACCCGAGTAAGAATATTATTTTAATAATAAAGTTTTGCTATTTACGTTTCTACTTGTTAAAACAACTCAGATGGACTAGCCAAATTAGTATGGAAAGAAAATAATTCAACCAATAATAAAAGCGGTCCACACAAGATCAGTTAATCCGGCTTTCTGTGTGACGTCATTTTCGAACAATAAATGAAGCTAACCATCAGTTTTTTCATCCAGCCGCCGGATGCTTGAATTGAAGTGCCGAATGCCCATACACAATCAGTTAACCGGACCGGTTTTCTGCCTGATTCTTATTTGAATGATAACTGAAGCTACTGTGCAGGCGTTTGGTCTGGCCATCCTTTTTTTTTTTCCCTGAGCTTCGAGACGTTGATTCGTCAGTTTTTCCATGCTTTCTCTTATCAGCTAGGAAAATTTTGGCTACCGCGAATAAGGAGAACACTTTTTCTTTTTTTTTATTGAAAATTAATTATCACATTCCACGTTGTGAGAATTAAATAATCCAGATTACAGTAATAAATTAAAAAAAAAAATCAAGCTTACGATCTCCTGTCTGATAAAATGAAATTATTGGAACCGAATATAATCAGGATTCAGTTACAAAAAAAATTAACAATATCCGATCTTCTTTTCGTAAAGGATTAAAAGATATGAATTCGCTTCAGCGAATTCAGCATATGTAGGTACCGTTCCTTTTTTATTTCAAAGAAATATTATTTTAATTAATCCAGGAGAAGCAGATTTACTGTCAAATCTTGCAGAGCCTTCATGCATAGCGGTCTGTATATTTTATAATTTTAATTAACAATTTAGTTTATTATAGAAGATTAAATATATGAAATTCTTTTAGTCAATTGTCAACACTAATTCTTCCTTAAAATTTTATTAAAAGATTACATCACGTGTAACGTTTCGGTGTATTTTTGCATCATCTGCAGGATTTACACTAAACTGTTAACAATGTATATAAAATAAAAAAATATTGCACAAGTTTACATCAAATAACAGTCTCTAATTTACAAATTTATCTATTTAACCCTACCGTTTAAGTTCGCATTTTTTATTTTAGTTTTTTAAATATTTTATTTTTATATTTGCAAACATTTCATTGAAACAAAAATGAAATTTCTTTTAATTAAATTTCTGTAGCTGATTGAATAGATAAAATTTGTAAATTAGTGATTTTTATTAGATGTAAAATTGTGCAATATTTTTTTATTTTATGTATATTGTTAACAGTTGAATGTAAACCCTGAAAATGGGATAAAAATACCTCGAAACGTTGGATGTGATATCTTATTTTAATAAAATCATAAGAAATAATTAGTTTCATAATTACCTCAAACAACTTCATGGCTATTTTATGATAGTTTGAATTTTATATTAAACTTTATAATGAAATCCAAACCAATCACCCCATGTTGTAGAAACTTTAACTTTTAAAGCAAATGAATTGACTATGTAAATATTTTTTAATAATTTATAGACTTTAACTTCATTAATTCATAAAGCTCTAGAATAAAATATTTTAATTAAAGTATCAATCTTTGAAAGCGCTAAATTCACAAGGAATGGTTAATTAAATCGAATGCAAGAATTAGAAAAAATATTGAATTCCGAATAACGCAAATTTTAAATATTTTATACTAATAATTATTATTTTCCTTCAAACTAAACGAAAAAAATATAGGTGGGCACAATGGAATAAAGAATGGGATGTTCGAAAGTTAATATTTGTAATTGATATTAAAAGAATGTTGATAAACAACGATTCTAGGGTAAGGTCGAAATTTCAAAAACTTTCTCACACTTGTAGAGAAGAATAAAATAAAATCTTTACGCAAACATAATTTGAAAACATTATTTAGGACATAGTGTCTAAAAAAAAATCCTCGAGTCTCTCAAATACCAGCAAATAATTAACTTGCCGAATCACCAAGACTGAAAAACATAAAATCACATAAATCCTGGCAAGATAAAGTACATCTCGAACCAGCAGCACATTACCCTAAAACATTTTAATATATACTGACATAAAAGGGACGAAGTAACATTAAATATATTGTTAATGAAATCGTTGTTACCATTTTTTTACTGAGTAAAGATATTGTTTTTTTAGATTTTTTTTTATCTCATTAGTTAATAAATTCGATTACTTAAATATAAAAAATAATCCTAATAATATTTATTTTCTAATAAAAATTATACTATAAGCAAAACTTTATTTTTTATATTTAAAAATGGTATATACATTTTTTTTTTGTAATGTTGTATGTATAAATCAAAAATTTCTTTGTTGTATATTTATATAATATAAATTAATTTGTATATTTATCTAATATATTTCTGTTATCAAATATATATTTCTGTTATAGAAATATATAATATATTTATATTATATGAATATATTCAAATGTTTGTGAAGTGGGAATTTTTTCACATCGCTTGTGTTATTCATGCAGACATTATTATTGTTATTATTTTTGTTGCTTTGGTTTTAATACATTTTATAATTTATTCTTTTTAATTATTAATATTACTATTGACAGGTTGAACTTACTTTGGAAGACTGATATATGGACAAAATTTGAAGGTTCTAGGTCGTTCCGTTTGGAAGTTAAAGAATTATGACTGGTTTTCGTTATTTTCGTACCAATAAGCGCCAGGACTTTTTTTCTTTCCAGCAGTGGTAACTTTACGTTCTTTCACTAAAAACATCGAAAGTTTTAAAATCGATATTTTTATTTTATTTCCTGTTAAAGTTACTAATTTAGAAACCTTTTTACTGTAGGTTACTAAAAATTAAAAAAAAAAAAACATATTTTGTGTTCATTGAGCAATTTTATTTTTTTTTTTAAATAAAAAAAATGTCTATATTATTCCACCTAACAACCTTTTCTTTTTAATTATATATTATTTTAATATTAGTTATTAATCCAATTTGTCCCTTTATCGATATTATTATTTCGTTATTTTATTTACAATAATAGCATAATTTTTGTATGGAACTGAAAAATGTTAAAAAGTATGGTCTAGCTCTGTATTAATTCCATTGACAAATTGTATACCGCACTAATTAACTGACAAAATAAAGGAAAAACCTTTTATAGATCGGTCAATTAACTCATCGTGTATTTAGCGGGCCAAAGACTTCTATCTAGACTAGGTACGTGACAGCCGTTCACATGACAACGAGGTTTGAGAACTTACTAAAATCCATCCTTTTACTGACACGAGCACTATGCATTACCGCCATCTTACAACAGCTTAGTAGACATTGAGGCGCCGCACATAAAGGTATTTTGTTTGTCGGGCCAATTAATTTCTTCGGCTTGATTGTTCAAAAAATCGCTTTCTATTGATCTATTGTACATAGAAGAGATGAATGTGCAATCCTAAAAGCAATAAATATGTATATAATATGTGAATCTGAGCAATGCGCAAATTTGTGCAATTGTCACCAACTTTGCTTTTTCAAATTATAACCTCCATTTTTTATTGTATAAACTACGTTAAATTTCATGATGAAACGACACCTCGCTTAATTTTTAATGATGCGCCTTGATCTACCATACGAATGCGCAATATGCGTAAAGTGAAATATCGGACGTTTTCTCTAATATTACGTGTGACCGGCCTAAGGTTTTCTCCACTTCTTTTTTGACGCACAATCCCGTAGTGATATTACATTTTTATGAAAAAAACATCAACACACATTTCAAAATAATCAATGTTAAAATAAGAAAAAATAGATAACATCGTTATTTTGGAATGGGAGTGTTTTCTTGATAGATTTATATATTTATAAGTTTTATTTATTTTATTTTTTCATACCTTCTTCTATTTTCCTTTGTTTAATTAATGTTATATAATAAGACACACCTTTTTTGTGGGCGATAACAATTATTTTTCGTTTTATAAAAAATGGCTTTATCGAGAATTGAAATCAACATTAAAAATTGGAAAAAAGCAATCGGTATGTTTCCTATTGCCAAATATCATATTTTAAATAAGCTATTTCATATTATTAAAAACCTACATTGATCTTTCACAATCTATAATTATTAAATACCACTTATAGTTTTTAACAAGAAAAATTAACACTGGTATGTGCACTTATAAACTCAATTTTCATAATAAAGGTAATCAATTTACTTCTTCAAGCAAATAAATACTGGTATGGCTCACCTAGGATCTCATTATATGGCTATATCTTATGTCCAATTGGATTGTAGCAACGCTTTTCCCCACCTCTACTACTGTGTTTGGGAAAACCGACTTTTTGGGCAGCTCGATAGGAGTAATAACTTTTACTTTCACTAATTCTTTGGGTTTCTGATGGTAAATAGTGAATTCCTTCTGAAAAGGAGGAATTCTCCAAGAAATTAATTTTTAGTTGCTATTTTTCTAATAGGTACATTTTAAATTTTACGTTTTATACTATACGAGGTTTTGCTCTAAAGATTATGAAGAAAAAAAAATGTGTTATCGAAGAATATTGATATTTTGTTGAAATATTTTGAAAATCTACTCTAATTTTTTAACTTTAAGTTTTATTTTTATTACAACTGATCCAATAAATACGTCCATAGCCTGTTATTTTGATAAATGATCCTCTCAATTTATCATTAGTATAGAACGTACATATAATTTCATTAGGCGACCAAACCATCCATTAATCGCATGATAACATTCGATATTGCAGTTTAAGTCAGAATTGCATGCATGATCAGAGAAACTGTCAACCATTTTGACGTTTACAAGAGCTCTTTGGGCTTTGGTACATGTTAGGTGCCATCATTCGCAAGCTTGCCAATTGCAAGCGGTATTCTCCCGTTATTAATAAACCATTGGCCCTAGAGGATGTTATAGAACTAATTTTAATATAATAAAATTACCGAGTCCTTAATTCAGAAATAAGGGAATTGTTCCTGAACATCATAGATGTACATAAATAATTAACTGCGAGCTTTTCTCTTAGCTTTGCTCAAATCTCTTATGTACTTGACTTCTTTATTCCTTTTCAGTCTGTTAAGCGGTCTACACACATGGGAATATCGGTTCGCGAACAATGGTTCGTTGTTGGTGAACCGATGTTCCCATGTTTGTAGGCCACTTTAGGCTTTACAATGGACAATGAAAAACAAGTTGTATTACTTGATTATACATATCAAATAAAAAAAAATAAAAAATAGATGTTCACTCTTTTAGCTCCAATTATCATTGGTGAATTTAGTTGTAATTTAAAAGAAATGATTTTTAATCATTAAAATAAATTTGTTTTGCCTCACGAAATAAACAATATTAAAATTTTTAATAAATTGATGTTTATTTATTTATTTTTTTAAAGATGTAGTAAATATAAACCATTTTGTACAGTCCATGAAAGAAATATATAAATTACTCCAGAGGGGGCACTTTTAACAGTCCCCTTTGTATTGTACCAGAACATGACAACTTAATACACACCCAATCAGCCGGCTCTTTCTTAAAACGTTTCATGGAAAAAATATACTATAGCTACCTATATTAAGTTAAACAATACATATTTCATCCCCCTGAAGTAAACTGAGATGTATCTTATATACAGAATATGTTCTTTCTCTTTAGAATTTGTCTCGTTATAGATTTTTTCTGAATTAATAACATATTTCTCTATTAAAAAAAATATTATTTAATTATATTATTTTTTAATTAGTCACTATTATGTTTTTCCTAAAATATGTGATTTTTTTTTTATTGTACTGCACGATTATTTTCATAATTTTATCTATTTTTTTTAAATTTCTTTATTTCCAGAATTGGTGAGCCTTATATGGGCGTTTCAATTGTTCATAATATTTTTAACTGTTGGCAAAGTGAGAGTCTCATACAAAAGACACCCTTACGAATCATAATGTTATAATTATTGAATCATTTTAAATTCTTAAAACAAGTAAATAACAAAGATAAATTAAATAAAAGAAACAATCAAAATAATAGCGTTAAAATAAAATAAAAATTTAACAACAGTAAGTACTAGAGCAGGACGGAAAAAATAAAAATAAAATGACTGCAAAATAATTTCAAAATAATATTAATATTAAATTAAAAAAAATAAATAAATAAAATGGAATATAATAAATAAATATTAAGAAAATAAGTAAATAAATAATGAAACGTAAATTAAATAAACAGAGACAACTAAAATTTATAGAAATGCTAAAATTAAATTAATATCTAACGTATGTACTCAAAGAGAAATAATAAAAACTAAATAATTTACAAAGTTCACTACAGAGTATCTTGCATAAGTCTGGGTTCCTTCTGCTAGAATGATGTTGGAGGTCCTTTCATATGTTGTAAGCATCTGTCCCTTCAACTGCTGAGAGCTGAGAATGGGATTTAGTTTAAAGTTTTTTGATGATTCATCTATTGGTTCGACTTGTAGCTCGCTATACAATTGACTATCTCTTACAAAAAATTGAGCAGCACATGCTTGGCATGGACATTGCTTTGAATTTTTTTTCAGTAATAATCTTAATATTGTTTTATAAATAAGAACAGCTATGTCTAGTCTTAGATCGGATTTTCTGTTCGTAACTGGATACAGCATTTCCATTGTTGGGCAGATCTAACTTAGTTTAATATTTATATGGTGATTCCAGATAAGGTGGCAATCCAGATGAACACCGAGGTATCTTATTGCTCCGTTGGAATATTGTAATATGGAATACTGTAACTTGTTACCGTTTAGGATGGCTTTGAAGTATAATATTTCTGGCAATTATAATGTCTTCGTGCCAAGAAATAACTACCCAGTCGTCAGCAAGCATAGCTATGGAGGTAAACGTGAACTGTATGATGGTACACGTTAAAGAGAGATGAAGATATACGTTAAAGAGAATGTGAGAAAAAAATGAACCTTGTGGAGTACGGACATGGATTTTATCATTTAAACTGACAGATTTCAAACATTACTTTTAACAGAGTTTTCGTTTTGTTACTTAAGCTGCATGGCTACATACGAAATAGGCATTCACATATACATTTTCCAGACATTTGTCAATAGTTAAATCATCAATTAACAAAACAAGGCAAAAAACAGTTTAAGAGGGTTATTGCCTAAGAATTTCTCGAATATTCTCAATAATTTATTCATTTATTTATTTATAGGCGTTTATTACTATCTTCCTCATTCAAGGCTAATGAGTAATAGTGATTAATGTACACAAAGGTACTTATTTACAACATGAAAAATAAACATCATTGATGAAAACTAAACTATGACATAAGATAAGAATAAAATAAAATCATATTCATACGTATTTGCAATATTAATACTCCTTATGGTATAAATAATCCCTCGATCTGCATTTTTAAGCATGGTTCTAGGAGATCCCAACGTATGTTTCACTGTTGTTAAAAGCCAGTGGGGGCTGAGCCAGAGCTCATGCCGTGAGGACTCTATCTTAATATAAGTAGAGAAGCTGGCTGGTCATTGTAAGAACTCCGATAGCAAATTTCTATCATATTTTGAAAAATATCATAAAATAATATGACCCATTGATGATTATAATCGTGCTTCAATCTTAAAAGGGAATAATTAAAAATAGTTTGTTACAAAAATAGATGAACTGAAAATAGAGAAGATGAGATCATGCTTTGTTTGAATTTCATTAACATCGCTTTAACTATTGAGACTCAAAATAGCTTACACGTACAAAAAATGTACTTTATCAACTTAGGAGAGTGAAAATATATCTATTTGTAAGAACTACTGACAACTACCTGCCGTGACATACTAATTGATATATCTTCTTTGTAAGTAGAAATGAATCAATGAAGTGAAAAATGTTTATTTTTGTTTTTGTTTTTTTGTAACTTGTACTGATTTAAATCAAAATTCATTCCTCTTTTGTCAATAAATACAATTATTGAAGTATTGTACTAGTATTGAACATTACATACCCTTTCAATCTTGGTATCGCGACGGGAGTTTGCCTGCCGAGGGACGTTTTCATCGGAGTTGTTAACTACACCAATAGAGGGGTTTAGGGACAGGCAGTATGATGGATCTTCACCTGCAACTCCCTGATTACACTTCTGTTTACTGTTTACCGCATTATAATTTCCTCTGCGATGGTAAAAATGTAATGTTTTTTATTTACCCTTATATCATTGATTTATTTTTTTTTAAATACTACGCATTTTCTAATCGATATTGTATATGTTTAGTTACTTTAACAAGGGTCTGTTACTGATATTTTCCATATCCATATGATTGATAAAACCTTTCGAAAGAACTTTCAACTTCGAACAACCGGTCACCAACAAAAATGTTGACTGTAATTATTCCAAAGCCAAAGAGGTGAAACTTTTTCTCGGTAGTCGACTACTTGTTGATGTTTTTTTAGGAAAAGGATCAAAATGATAATTAATTTGTCAAAATGGCAATAAAACTTTTTTTCCCTTAATTTCCGATTTTATTAACAAATGACGCATTCGCACAATAATTTCACTCTTGTTAAAATATTTTTGTAGAGAACTTGCTTCCACATGCATGAAGTTATCATGACAACGATTACAAAATTACTTATTTTTTAAACACTTTTTTTTCCATCATTCCTATTTAGAAGAAGCATTACGAAAAATTTAATGCAAATGAACCTTCCGGAAGAAATTCTCTAAATAATAGTGAAAACCTCATCAAAATTGACCTAATACTTTTCGAGTTTTGCGAGCACAAACATACGAAGGCTGATTTTTTAATATATATTATATTATTGTTAAATTAATATTATTATAATAAACTCCAGATATATAGAGTAATCCCTTATGATCGTCATACCTCAGCGCTTACATTGCCTCATCCCTTGAAATTACGTTTTATTTTGATTGTTTGACACTTTTCCATTGGATCCGTTTAAATTGTATTTAATATTCTTTACACTTTACAATTTTTTTCCGGAATTTATCTGTTATTATACTTGAATATAATGTATTATTTTATAATTATTATTATAATGTATTAGTAGCGATGTATTATTATCCATTGAATGTAATGTATATTGATAGTGTAAACTGATTTCTGTGAAAAATGTCCTTTTGATTAAATAGTTTATTGTTTCCTAATAGACAGGCACTCGATGGTAAAAACAGTATGATCATCTGTGCTTGCTCGGCTTTAACTATATTATTCTACAATTCTCTTAGAAAAGCGAAGCATAGTCTCAGCCTTACTTATTAAATCGGGTGTGCAAATCAGAGAGTTCTAAAACTCTTTAAAAAATAATAATATTAGCATTTGGGCCAGGATGATACTTGTATATTGTATTCTCGTCCATCATCATATTGATGAAAACAAACGCCAGTCAGCTTGGAGAGGGTGAAAAGACCGTCAGCCACTAGAGTCCATTGGCGTAAATAACACCAAGGCATCCTAGGCAATGCCTTGGGGCTTCGTATGGCGCGGGAATTGAAAAAAAGTAAAAATTTAAGATTTCGAAAATTCCCTCCAAAACGCTATTATTCTAAATAGGAATAGCTGTTGAGCTTAAATAAAAACGTATAGATAATAATATTAATAAGTTATTTCTTGGTGGCCTTTTTTGTTCGTAATCGTAATTCATACAGACTACCACTTACCCATCCTCTAGTTTCTTCGTATTCCTATTCACCTACCATTTGCCATTACCTCTCCTCATTCATACAGCTTCGCGAAATGAAATGAAATGAAATGAAAATAAAATTTTATTCTGGGACTTTTAGTCCCCTTAGAATAACAGAAATGGTCAGTACTAGTACTATTTGTCTAGCTTACATACATTAAATAATTAATGAAAGTTAAGTAATAAAATAAAATAAAGGAAATTTTAATAATTACAGGCATTTAAATCGTAATTAAATATATATGTACACCTGCCTACTAACAATAGACAATAACTAACAAACAATAGGCATAATAATAATAATAATAAACATAAAACTATAAACAGTAAATATAAGATATAAGCATAAAATTATATATATATATATATATATATATATATATATATATATATATATATATATATATATATAAAACTATAGTACTTACATAAATCCGGAAGATCGATAGTTAAGGAGGTGGAGAAATAATTGATGCTTAAAGGAGGTTAAGGATGAGGATTTGCGAATGGAGTTGGGTAAGGAATTCCAAAATGAAGTAGTTCGAAAGGTAAAGGATCTTTTGAAAGAGGCAGTTCTATGAAAGGGTATATACAAGTTTATAGGTTGGGATCTGGTGTTTAAGGAGCGTACAGAGGAACACGGGGTGAATAGATCAAGAATATAAGGAGGCTTTTTGGTTTTGAGGGTTCGGAAAAGATAAATAACCTAGGAAGTATTGCCGTCGGAAAACAGGTTGAAGCCACTTTAACTCGGCATATCAACTGGAGACATGGGAGCGCCTGGGGATTCCATAAATGAATCTAATGAAGCAATTCATTATTCTCTTCAGTCTCATCTCAAGCCCGCCAGACAGTCCACCATACACAAGGCAGCCATAGTCGAAGTGGGGGAAAATGAGGGAGGATACAAGGAGCTGACAGGTTTTAGGAGATATAGAATCTCGAAATCTTAGGAACTGTTTAAGGATAGCAATGGACTTTCGGGTGATTTGGGAAATGTGATTGTTCCAGGATAGGTGTTGATCAAAAATTACTCCCAGGTTTCTGACAGTGGTGTGGAAATGGATAGGTAAGCGGTTGAGGTAGAGTAAGGGATAATAAGGAAGGGAATTGAGAATATTCCGATGAGGATGGCCTGGGTTCTTTTAACATTCAGCCTCAAATCGTTGCATACTGCCCATGAGTTGATACAATCTATATCTTCTTGTACCTTTCTGATAGCCTCAAGCATCTCGGTAGGATGGAAGGATGGTAAATTTGGAAGTCATCAGCATATAAGTGATATTGTGAATGATGAATGAAATCGGGAAGATCGTTAATATAGACAGAGAAAAGGATTGGTGAGAGTGAAGACCCCTGAAGAACACCACGTGTTAGTAGGAGGCAGGAGGAAGGAGGTTTATTCGGGATGATAACTGCTTGGGAGCGAAGAGACAGGAAGGATAGGAACCACTTTAAGACACTATTTGATAAGGAAAGATCTTGGAGTTTGGAAAGAAGGGTGTTATGATTAACTGAATCGAAAGCTTTTGAAAAGTCGAATAGAACAAGAATAGTAATTTTCTGTTGGTCTGTGGAGGATTGGAGATCTTGGGTGATTTTCAACGACGCAGATTGCGTGGAATACAGAGATCGGAAGTGATATTGTGGACTGGAGAGGGTTGAGGAGAGCTTTTTGCTCAAGGAAGTTATTAAGTTGGGAGTGTACTATTCTTTCAAGTGGTTTTGATAAGTTGGAGAGAATGGAGATAGGTCTAAAGTCGGAAACTGTGGAGGGAACCGGAACTTTATTCAATGGGCGGACTATGGCTTTTTTCCAAGCTGCTGGGAAAATGGAATTTTGGAGGGAAAAATTATAGATATGTAAAAGGTAGGGCAAAATGGCAGGGAGACATAGTTTAATGATTTTCACAGGAATGTGATCAGGGCCAAATTCATTCGTTCTAGACTTGAGAACTGAGGAGAGTAACTCTTCCAGGGAAATATTTGTGAAGTAGAAATTTTCAGGATCAAAGGATGTTTGTGGAGTGAAGCATGGAGGAGAGTGCGATATAGGAAGAGGATCAGCAAAATATGAATTAAGTTCGTCAGGAGCAACCGGGCAATACGTGCAGGATTGGGAGTTTACTACGGATAGGTTTTAAGGATTTTCCATCTGGACTTTGAGTCGTTGGCTTGTGATAAGGTGTTGTGGAAATATTGTGCTTTGGCACGGCGCAAGGAAGATTGGGTGAGGTTTCGTAGAGACTTAAAAGAGGAGTAGTCATCGGTGGCACGTGTTGTAATGAGTCGAGGTCCCGCCAGGAAATTTGTTTGGGAATGAGTTTAGGGGTTGGAATATTGTAGGAGATCTTGATAAGATCGTGACATGAAAGGGAGGGGACTGGATTGAATTACTTATTATCTTCCTGGTGAGGAAGATAATAAGTTTTGGAAGTTTTGGAAACTGAGTGTGGTGGGTCGGTTGAAAAGGTACTATGAAAAGGTCTAAGGAGTGGATGAGGTCTAAATGATATGTTTTGTCATAATAGTCGGAGCACAGATTAGTGTTGAAGTCGCCGGTTATAATCACTTTGTTGTATAGAGGCACGTAGGTGAAGAGGGAGGATTCGAATGTAGGATCAAATCGGACATGAAGAGGGCGGTATACTATCACATAGAGGAGGGAGGATGAATTAAAGGAGATTTCCAAGAAAAGATATTCTAAATGAGGTGTGTCAGGGGAAGGGGATTTGAAAAGGATTTTAACCCTCAAACTATCATGAAAGTAGATATCTACACTTCCACCAGTTCGGTCCTCCCAATCGTGACGAAGGAGTGTGTAATTGGGAATGGATATAGAGGAAGAGAAAATATTTGGTTTAAGCCAGGTTTCTGAGACGGCGATAATGAGATAGAAATCGTGAAGGAAATAGACAAGGAATTCATCGAAATTGGCTGGAAGGGATTGGGGATTAATGTGGCAGGACAATAGGATACTAGTCATAAAAATAAGTTACAGAAAAAAAAATTTCTAGGTATGCTGGAACGGTGAAATACATGTCATTGAAAAGTTTCAATGTCTTCCTCTTTATTGATGATAATTACTGGTGAGCCGTCCTCTGCATCGGACACGCCTTCTGGCGAACCAAACATACTTAACTTTGCCAGCGGCCTTCTTCTGCCTAGCCAGTCAGTAGAGATGACGGTTGGCAGTGCTTATCTCCTCACCAACGTAAATACACTCGACACTCTCCCAGCCGAGGTGCCTGATCGTGAAATCTCTTTTCACCTTCCATAGACGAATCACCTCGTCCCGGACCGTCTGGCGTACAAAGCGCACGACGATCGCGGGCGGACGGGGATCCTCTCCTCTGGGCTTTTTTCTTTCCACTGAGTCCAGGTCTTCAGCGCTAAGCTTGATGCTTAGGGCAGCTCCAACTGAGCGGACAATACCTTCAGGAATTTCACTATTTTTTGCAGGAATACCCCTAATTTCTAAGGAATGCGAGAGCTGGGCTAGTTCAACGTCAGCTTAGGAGCTTCAGGAGTCAGCTTAGGAATGATGACCTTACCCCGTGTTCCTAAAATTGCGAATCGCGGTGTGGTTTCCAGGACGTAAAATAGCCGCCCGGAGGTTTTGTCAATGGACAGTCTGCTTCGGGGAAAGAAATATAGGTCCTCGTTCGCCTGCTGACTCTGAATAGCCTTGACCGGTTTGTCACTGTCCTTGAACCCGAGCGAGTCGGTGGGAAGGACACTGCCGAATTTGCCACAAAGGGACCGGTTGATCACTATGGATTGCCTGCCGCTGCACCATGGAAAACCATAGTTCGTAGCAACATGAGGTTGGGTGACCCCCTCCAGGCTGTCTGTTCTCCCGCAAGCAATACATGTCTGTATGAATACCACATCGCACGGCCAAAGATCTCCATGGTCTACAGTGCCAACCGGAAAAAAAAAATTATATATATATATATATATATATATATATATATATATATATATATATACATATATATTAAGGGATTATTAAGAGGATTGTTGCATACTTCAAGTTCAGAGGATACGAATGTGTGCAAGAGGTTGATCCGCGATAATATATATATATATATATATATATATATATATATATATATATATATATATATATATATATATATAAACACCCCTTGTGTGTGTGGTTGTATTTATACTTCTGCACCTGTAATAATTGAACTAAATTCATCGTTGAATACGTTTTTTAGTAACAGTTGAATACGAGTCATTAACTGAGAATGACAAAAAATAGCTTCTTGCAAAGCTTCAGAGCATTTGATTGAAACTACTTTTTATATGAAATACTGAAAGGTATTCCTTCTATTTTCGTAAGTCTTTTGATGGCATTTCTTGTTTCATTCGGCGCGTAATTCTTTACTTCTTTCACTTCTCTCCTTCTTTTATTCATCTATCAAAATGAGTCAATTTTTGGCAGAATTTCTTCAGTTTTATCTTTCGGAGTATGATATTCGATTTTTTTTTTTTTTTACGAATAATATGACTAATCTATTTGCGCTCATCCAAAGCACACGAAGAATGGTCTCTCTTATCACCGCTTGATGCGCTTTGAGCGGTGAAATTGGTCAACTTCACTCGCTTATTGTACTTTCGCCTTAATTCCAAATTATAATTATACTTTTACTATATCTAATGCCAAATTTTTTCTTATGAATGATACCCATTCTTGCTTTCTGGGATTTACAGAAGTGGAGCAATGAGCGTTTAAAAACTGCACCAAAAGCGGTGAAAATTTGTTTGACCTAATACCCGAGATGGAGGAACGTAATGCTAAGTGAACGTTTTTCTTACAATTATCACGGCGAGAAATCAACAAAAACATCAAACTTTCAGCTCGTTTAATCCGATTAATTTATAGTATTTATTCTTCGATCTAGAATTATCTATAATTTAATTCATAATTAAGTTAGATACGTTTAAATAGCACAGTGTAAAACCGTAAGAATAATATAAACTAATGTGACACATTATTTACGTTTCGGTTTCTCCAGCTGTGGTAGAAAATCCAATGAAAAATAAACAGAGGTTTACAGAGGTGAGGAAAAACGGTTTTTGAGTATAAGGGGGTGGTGGGTTCATTTCAGGGTGGTGGGACTACTGGCTGCGTCATTTGTGGAAGGAATTTATTTAGTGGTTGGGATTGTCGCCGGCGCAGCAAACCCACCCTTGCATAAACTCTTTCACGATACACTCACCCCACACCGTCTTCCTTTTACCGCCTGAATTTAATCCTCCCTCTAATTTGCTTCTCTCCTACTTCTTATGGTCTCTTTAAACTTAATTTCTTATTTATATAGTATACATTGCTGGTATACCTTATTTCCGGTAATACCGTCTACAGCGTACCATTTTAATTCATTGTAACGCTCTATCTGTAGATTGGAAATTTTCATTTAATTGTTAAGCATGAAGTTGTTATGTAACGTGACTACGTCATGGGAAAATATCATTATCACTCTTCAACTGAATCATGGTAAATTAAATACGCATTTTTTTATTTACTGATACTTCAAACAGCGTAGCCGAATAAGGTGCGATAACTACAGTGGGAACAATAATTAATAATAAAATTAATTTTTATGTTAGAACATTTTTTAAAATTTTTTTATTGCTGTAAATTTATATCTCATTATTATAAGATGATGATACTTCTGCTTACGAAATTAATCTTGAAGAAATAATGATTTTGAAAACTATAATAAAAGGCGGACGATACTTGCTAAAACTTGAGCTAATTCGTCTCCAAGCTTTGTCTGATGAGCCTGCTCGTTATACCAATGTTTTAATTTCGTAAATCGTTGTGAATTTTATTTATTATTTAATCAAAATTTATAGAATGATTGTTTTACACAGAATTTATTGTTTTACAAAATTAGTTATTTGACATTTTTTTATTGGAAAAAAAAAACATAATAGTAATGAAGGAGGAACATACCCCACTATACAGCATGAAATTTATTTTTATTTTTATGTATTATTTAACAGTTTTAAGATTTAGATAAAAGCAGTTAAATTTTTAAAACAAAATTATCTTTTTTTTTTTACTTCTCTTCCATTTAAAATAATATTATCATACCCACCTTTTTTATAACCGGCCATTTATGAAGATTTCAGCCCTATTCATATTCCTACTTCAAATATGGCAAAGGAACATTTGTATTCCAGTCCCGACAGAACTGGCACACAGTAGCGCAGTTCACAAGGGCTTGATAACTTGGGGCTTATTGGGGCCTTGGATATCGGACCTTCTGTTGTCCCTACTATTTTCAATACAATCTTATATTAGCGAGAGATTGTAGAGTATTTTCTTTAGTATTACTTCAGATTTGAATATAAACGTCCAATTTGGTCTTGTTTCGACTAGAACTTACGGATCAAATAAGAAAAAGAAAATTGTAAGAATTAGAGGAAATTTAAATCCATTATTTAGTTTTACATGATTAAGATTCCATTTTGTAACAATTTTCTATGTACAGTCTCTGGTGGAATATGATAACTTTACGTTCAATTCTACTTTTTGAATAATTATGGTTATAACTCACTAGTTAATACATTATAGTATTCAAATTTTTTTATTAATATTTTTTTAATTTTTTTAATATATTTTAATTTTAATTTATATAGTTTTCCTGTTTTGTAATTATATTATTTCTAAGACTACTTTTTTTGTTTTTAGTGTAAACACTATATTTTCTTTACCTTCTCTATCAGATTTATTGTCTTTTGATGACCACCCCTCTCTACCTTAACTGCTCTTTTTCTCTTGAATAAAGCCGCTTTACTTAGCGTAAAGCATGACCAACTCCAGCTCCTTCAGTTAGAATTTTTTTATGGAGGTTTATATCACATCTCCTGGATATAATTTCTATTTGTTCAACTGGTAAATATACCAATTTATAAGAGTTTAAAAATATTTTTTTTTTAACTTGCAAATTTATGTAGTATTAATAATATGAATATCTTTGTTATTTAATATAGAATTTAACAATTATCATTTTTTACTTACCTTTTGATTTAATATTGGTTGTTGTGTTTACTAATAATTCGTTCTGGCACGTTGGATATTTTAGATTTATTATAAAATGCAAAGAAAATAATTTACATTTCTTATTTTAATTGACTAAGTGGTTTTGTTAGAATGAATAATGCATCACTATAGATCTTTAATTTTGATAGCATTAAAGATTTAAAATTATAAAGTGCTATGATATAAGACTTGATTTATTATTTGTAACATATCTCTGACAAGGTTTAAAAAAAAAATCTGATGTGGATACCCCATTGATTTATTGTGAATAATAAACCGGTGGCGCAAAAAGTGGTCCTGAATTTGGTTACTAGTTTTTGAAGATAGCTGTATCTCAAAAACGACATTCGGCATCGCGATGTCCATTTATTGGCACATATAGAAAGACACACATAAGCTCTTGTTTCTGGAGGCCTCATTCCGTTATTATATATCGTTTGCTTTCAGTTGATAACAAGTTCCCAAGAAACTTCTTTGTGTTCCTTTACAACATTAAAACTCCCTATGTCACTAGATAAAGCATTAGAAATCAACGGCTTCATCATTTTAAGCGGAAGAACCCTTAATAACTTATATATATTATTCTCCTGCTGCAGACATGTTCAGCTCATAAATGGAGAGGGAAAAAAGTAGTTTAAGCTAAGTTTTAACACTTAAAAGAAGTAGTAAAATTGTTTAATTAGAGTGAAAAAAAATCGCATTTATAACCTTTA
This sequence comes from Rhaphigaster nebulosa, assembly GCA_948150685.1. NCBI lineage: Eukaryota > Metazoa > Arthropoda > Insecta > Hemiptera > Pentatomidae > Rhaphigaster > Rhaphigaster nebulosa. The sequence continues at coordinate 89,508,124 of OX411308.1, read as the reverse complement.
TCATCAAACCATATGATCTCTGTATTATATGACAGTATACATTTGATGTAAGTTATTATTATATTTATTACCTTCGAGAAAAGTACCTCTTTCGGCTCTTCAATTTCAACCAAAATCTATTATATTATTTGTATTGATATAAAAATTTATTTTACCAAATTTGAGACGGTTTACATTATATTTTAATATAATTTTTTATGAAAGTCTAATATGACCTTCAAGTAAAACACCACTTTCGGTTTGCCAAATTTAACCAAAACTTATTATGTTACTTATATTAATATGTAACTCTTATATACCAAATTTGATAACTTTTGCATGATGTTTTAATATAATTTTAGATGAAAATCAATAATGACCTTTAAGTAAAGTTTTGGATTGATATACCATCATGCGGATGTCAACTGTTTAAGTAAAGTTCTACTTTCGGTAATCATGCAGTGACCAAAAAGTTCACAACTAGATTCTACAATAATTCTAAATGCAAAATTTTAAATTTCTACGGCTAACCGTTTTTGAGTTATGCGAGGTATCTAAGAACGTACGTACAGACGTCACGACGAAACTTGTCAAAATGGATTCAGGGATCGTAAAAATGGATATTTCTGTATTACAATATTACAATTATAAGATTTATATTAATTATAAGATTACAATACTTCAAGGAAGTAAAAAAAACAACCATAATCTGTGACTACAGTTTCTAACCAGGCTGTCCGAATGCCCACCTGAGTTGTGTTGAATCCCCCGATTAAATTGTAGTCAGTTGATTGAAAAAGCTAAAGTGGATGAAATTGAAAATCCATTTTCCAAGCCGAAGCTTTGACACAAAGACAAAAAGCAAATTGATATTCTTCTATGAATGTTTAGTCGTTTTTTTTTCTAGCTGGAAGTTCAGCGGGCCCGAATTTTTTTTTTGCATTTGATGAAAAATACAAAGAAAGTTTATTTCGAAATTTTAATTCTTTCATGGTTCTTAATTAAATTTTGACGATATATTACTTTTCGTTTACGTTATTGAGCATTTTTAATTATCTATCATTTGAATGCAATTAATCAGCTATACAAATTAGGAAATTTTTATTTATTAATAATAATGATAAATTATATAAAAATAAATAGTTCCTTGCTTGTTGCTAAAATATATAAACATTTATTATTAAATATTATTGGGTCATTTATTCCTTATCAAATAAACTGATGGTCTGGAACTCGATTTCTCAGAAGTCAATGATTTTTTGTGCATATGTAGTAGAATCAGTTAGGATAAAAAAATGCAAAAATTCATATTTATTCTATTTTTAGTTTTTTAGTAATACATTTATAAAAAATAAAAAATCTATTGTTTTTTGACACATTTTAAATAACTGGAAAGCTTATAACTCCAAAACTATTTGCTCTAGAAAGTTCAAAATAGTCTCATTCTTTTCTCAATTGCTAGAACATTAATGTGATACGTATCTTGACTAGACAAAACCAATATCATAATTAAACTTTTCAAAAAAGTTATTTTTCAACAAAAAAAATATTTGTTGCATATACATGTTATAAGAAGATATGGGCAAAATTTCAATTGGGGTTCATGAGGGTTCTGTTATAAAAAAAAACAATAAAACTTTGTACTTTTATGCTAGGTATGTTTTTTTTTTCAAAAACAGAAATGGAGATACACTATATATGTCATATTACAAAAAAATTTACTTCACTAAAAGCCATTATGCAAACTGGGTATAATGACTGAACATATTCGGGTACCATGCCCGATATTATTCGTGAGCCATTAATTAGTGAATGAATTTTCTCAAAACTTTTTTTTTCTATTTGGTTAAGTCAAGATAAATATTACATTAAAGCTCACGTAATTCTAAAAACAATGACACTATTTTAAGCTTTCTAGGGTAAATAGCTTTGGAGTTAAAGGCTTTTCAGTTATTCAAAACGTGTCAAATAACAGTCGATTTTCTATTTTTTATAAAGTTGTAATGGAGAAAAAAAATAAAATTTTGAATTTTTGACTATATTTATGTATATATCAAATATATACAAGTTCTATAATATTTTCACTCAGTTTGAAAAATCTCGAGTTTTTTATTGGTCGTTTTGGTGTGGAGTGACCCTATTTTCCTTTAATTGGTTATATGATTTATTATTATGTTTTATTTATTTTAAACTAAAGTACAACAATATTTTTCTATATTACTTGTTTTATTTTCTTTTCTTCTAATTAATTAAGTGTATTTTTATCACATTTTTTTCTAATTTTGTTTAGTAGTGATTTAAATTTAAATTTTTTCAAATTTTTAATAATTGAGCTGTATTGATTTATATATATAATATATATTATATATATATATATATATATATATATATATATATATATATATATATATATATATATTATATTATACTTTATTTTTTTAATTTTCATATGAGTTTATTCTTGGTACCAACCAACCGATAGATGCCATCTCGTTGGACAGAATCAATAATTTTACTGAAAATACTCTAATCTATTCTATTTTAAATTGACAATTAAAATATAAGCTGAAAGTTTGAAAAATGAATGATAAGTAAATCTCTATTTTTACTTGTTGCTTAGTAATGATTTTTAGTTCCTGAAATTAAAATTTTACTTTTCTAAATATTCCTTAGAACGCGTGAGTACTAAATAACAATAATGCCATATAAAATTATGGATGAATTATAGCTATAAAAAAAAAATCATTTTAGTAATGAATGATTAAGCCTCTGAATATAAATGTTGACTGTTGTGTAGACGGCATTTCACTACCAAATACAGGCTGTCATAATAGTATTTTAGTGTTTACTTTAAAATAATATTTTCATTTCTTGTAGCCGTTTCTTAATGTTGAAGTAGCACTCCTGCTTATCTTGAAGTTGGGACGTGGGATACAGATGTCCCCCCAGCCCTCTAAAACGCAGTATAAGTCTTTATGTGTATGTGTTAATGTCAGATACCTAACATTAACAGTGTGTTAATGTTAGGTATCTGAAGTTCCTAATATCTGCCCCCCATAATTCCGGGCATTGCCAATTTTCGCCTCATTTCCATCAGTTATCTACAAATCGTTTTTTTTTTAAGAACTTTCTAGATGAGGTAAAGTTGTACTACACGATCCATTCCAGTAAAGTTCGTTCCATTATTTTTCTTCATTGATTCTGTCTTATAATTGAAATTTGTCTTCTCAGCAGGATTGCACACTGATTATTGTTATAAATATTTTGGAAATACTTCTTTTTATTTAAGGTCCAAAAGTAATTTTCTTTTAGCAATAATTATTATAATTTCATATTATCGAAAAATATTCATATAAATACAGAAATAACTTTATCGTTCCAATAATTATGATTTAGCACATCAATTTTAAAATGTTCTTTATTAAATTTAATCCAATAATTGGATAGTTTTATTTGTTTTAGTTCCCAATAGAGATGGGCAAAAATTACTCTGGAGTATTCGAGTAAAATACTAGGTACTCGTTACTTAGAACACTTTTTTCCCATCTCTAGTTTCAACTATATTTTCTTGTCATACATATTTATTTCATTATTTATTTTTATTAATGTCAAACTCTAACGTTATACATATGTAGTACTGTCACTAATGTCTGCCTAAAATGGCTGAAAGAACTGGAAGGAGAAAAGGAATCAAACGATAAGTCGAATATCAATTGTCAACTGCTCTAATGTAAATTTTAAATTGATAAAAATATTATAAATCAATTTTAATATTTTGTTTCACTTTCTATGTATTCCTTCTTACCTGGAAAACTAATAAATTGTTAAAATTAAGAGAAAAAAAAAAGTTTGAAATGAATTTTATTTTGTGGGGAACACATCATGCGCCTGCTCCAGGGTTAAAGTGGTTTCACGTCCTCTCTGAGATTATTACCTCCGTTGTGTTGGGTGGATTCATCGGTTAATGCTCGAAATTCCTGCTATGCCTAGAATAATTTTGTAATGTATGGATAACAAGGTTCTTCTCAGTCCTATCTAAGAGAGTTGAACCCAGACAACTTTATTCGTCTATTTAAAGTTAGTGGGATACATCGGAATCGCATCGCATTCTAAACCGTAGGAGAGACAACAGCGCTAGGTTGCCCAGAGTTAGTTGCAAACAACCCTTAAACATAGTAGTTCGCAGTACTGACTCAGAAATAACTAATCATCGAGATCTGTTGTCTGGGCCGAGAAGGATGATTATGCATGATCGTTGTAGTAGGGTTGTGTGATGAATTTACTTAAGACAGCAATACAAGTTGATGATGAGGGTATTCCATCTTTTGCTTCCCCTCCCCCACTCCCACCCTCTTGTCGGGGCTCCTTGACGTGTTGAAAGCCATCAAAGTTTGGTGGTAAGAAGTTATCAAACTTGGTGCCAGCGAGGGAGGGACCAAACCTTGCAAACTTTCTGTCCGGTAATTTGTGAAAGAGTGGGAGCTCTTTCCTCCGTGTACTTTTCCGATAATCAATAGAGGTTTTTCCATTTAATATAACTTTCTGGAAAACGGTTTTTTTATAAGATGAAGTAAAATATTGTATGGAACATAAAATAAATATTTCTTATATCCTACTGAAGATGTATACTATTCTATTTCAACCCAAACATACTATATTCATTCAATGAAAGTCGATTGGAGCCTTATTATAACAATTATTGTTTAGTAGCAATCCTTTTCGAACGACCTCGAAAACAGAAAATTTCTTTTAGATCATTCGTCAACTAAACCAAAACGTTTATATATTAAGCCTTATAATCCTCAAAAGTATATCCTCAATTATTTTTTTTCTTTATTCACTTTAGGCCAGTCAGTGGAGGAGCAAGACAGGGGTCTAAATACGATGGAAAAGGTTTGGTAGAAGCTCTTTTTTTTTTAAATTGTATATATGGGTGCAAACATCTATAAAACAAAAATGTTAACACGAGTGACTTCGGGAGAACATTTGGCAGCCAAAAAACCTTGAAATGTTTGGACTTTTTTTTGTTTTTTACCTATAATTTCTATAAGCGATGCATTCTATCAAAAAAGTTGAAGTATAACAAATAAAAGAGCATTACATTCTGCGTCGAATGAGTACCAAAACATAATTAAGGTTAAGTAGTGTGATCGAAACCACGGTCATAAAACGACTATCTCTGTATATTAGACATATCAGACATATTAGCCCATTGGAGATATAATTTTGGGTTACAAAAGAGGAGTAATTTTATTTTCAGGTTGTTATTATCTTATAAATACTAAAACTAAATCGATGCATAACAACAGAAAGTCCTTACAGTTTAACACTGTTATAAGAAAGGAAAAATATATGAGCATTATAACAAGCATAACAAAAGGAGACAAGAAAAAATAAATAAAAATTGTGTCTATAATACAGTAAAAGGAGATTGATCTTGGACATTATTTTACAAAACTTTTAAAATTCACCAAAGTCACCTAAGTCAAAATATAAAATATTCTTAACATATTACTCAAGGCAGTACTTGTTATGATTTTATGTTGTTGTGAGCTACTTTGTTAAATGATTTGAATTTCTTAATCTCTTTTTAAGGCAGATTTAGGCCTAGTCTTTCATTTTGGTGACTAACATTTTTTATTCACCATATCTTAAAACATTATTTTAAAAGAATAAAATGAATACGGTTACTTCCAGAGTTGCATGAATTACTTTCACCCATATTGATTTATTTGGAACTGAAATGTTCCCTAAAATATGACATATTCATTTTATTGGTGAATGACTTATTTTAAAGGAATATATCTGAGTTGGTTTGTACAAAATGCAGTTCTTGATTATTTGAATTTTATTTTTCTCATCATATACTCTGCATCCTCTGCTTCTGAAGCGATGAGAACCTAGTCGTCAGGAAACTGGAGCTTAAATAGGCAATCATTCCCTATCTTTAAGCCCAGACCCCTGCATTTCTTCTTCAATTCTTTCAGGGTCCGTTCCACATAAAGGTTAAAGAGAAGCGTGGACAGTGAACGTTTCAGACCTTTGTTTGTAGGGAAACTATTACTAACAGATGCTCCGATTTTAACTCAGACTTTTGCACCATCATCAAGGTTTTTTCTTCTGTTATAAGGTAGGAACTTCTATTGAAATCGTCCAGCGTTTCACACAACTTTTTTAATGGCACAGTATCACACGATTTTTGTAAGTCCACAAATATTATATGTACCTCTTCATTATGTGCCATTGCCTTCTCTAGAAGTTGCCTGATTACAAAGATGTGGTCCCTGCTGTTCTGAATCCAGCTTGTTCTTCGAAAATTATGTGCGCACATTCTTCTTCCAGTCTCCGCTTAATGATTCTGCCATTTAACCTACTCATACTGTTGGTCAATTTTATTGTATGATAGTTTGAACACACTTTCTTACTGCCTTTCTTAAAGATCGGAGTAATATGGCCAAATTTCCACTCTTCCGATACTTTACCTTTGCTTATGCAATAATTCATGAATCTTGAAAGGGGTTGAAGTGGGATGTATGGTGCAGATTGAGGAGCAAGATCTGAGGAATTCACATCTGGGAAAGGACTGAGGCAGGGGGATGCACTGGCATGCCTCCTATTCGATCTAGCTCTGGAGAAGGCCAGAGAATCTGGCATTCAAGTGGGCGGAACAGTATTCAGCCGAATAATACAACTTCTGGCTTATGCTGATGATATTGATATCGTCGGACGATCCTTCCAGGCTGTCTCTGATGGATTCCTTAAACTAGTAAAAGCAGCGAGAAAAATGGGACTTACAGTAAACGCAGCAAAGACCAAATGCATGGTCACAGAGGGAAATCCCCAGGCCTGGCGAAGAAATCACTATCGAAGAGTACACTATTGGAAAAGTCTCCGAGTTTATCTATCTCGGGTCCCTCATAACCTTAGACAATGATGTGGACTGTTGTTATTATGGCCTCAGTCCATATTTTAGGAGCCGTGCATTGACAAAGGGCACAAAAGTTCTATCATACAAAACAATTATCCGGCCAATTCTCCTTTATGCCTCAGAAACGTGGACTATCTCCAAAACTGGTGAGCAGAATTTGATGGTCTTTGAGAGAAAGATTCTGCATAAAATCTTTGGAGCTGTGAGGGTTGACCAGGTATGGAGTAGGATTGGAGCATCGAAAGGAAAATATCGATATTCGTTCGATATTTTGATATATCGCAAAACCAAATATCGATATCCACCGATAATCGCTTGAAAAATATCGATATATCGAAAGGGAATGGATGAAAAGCAAAGAACGTGCATCAAATGAGTATAATGTGAAAAAGGTTATGAAGTAATATAATGATTATTATTTATAAAACAACATTTTTACTAGCCATAAATCATAAAAAAATGTAGAAAATAATAACACTTCAAAGAAAAAAAAAATGGTATAACATATTTTTATTTTGAAGACTTTTAGCCATATTTGATATATTATAGTCTTCTAGAAGTTTTTCAATAATAAAACCTTCAAACTTCTCAAATTTTTATTTATCTTATAACTCTTCCGACTATATTGTGCATTTTCAAAACATTCATCTTAAGGCATGTAATTTATTTGATATACATCGCAGTACCATCATCATTTATAAAAATCATCAATTTTTCTTTATATAGGATTAATCAATTTTAATTGTATGTAAATCTTATCTACTAATTATTGTTTGATAATTAAATATTGTTTATTGTTATATTTACTGGTAAAACTCCAGAATGGTAACCGCAACATGGAGGACATCTAGATTTTTAGGACCTGGCTGATCTTAAAAATCTAGGCCTCCGCTATTTTGGGGTTACGATTTTGGAATTTTACCGAATAAAGGAAATTGTTAAAATAAAATACAGCAGAATCTCGATAATTCGTATGGTCAAGGGTTCAAAAGGTAAATATGAATTATCGAGATATCTAAATTATCGAGATTTCCAATAATCGGCGGTAAAAAATAGGAAATAACAAAATTAATACAAAATTGTATTAATATGAATGGAAATACAAACGATATAGTTATATCAACAAAAAAAATCGGTTATTTTCTTATGGTGCAATCCTTGAAGACGGATCTCATCGGTGGCTTCGTTAAGCATGTTCAGAGCAGAAAATACGATTATACAAACATTCGATTTTGCTAAGAAATGATACACGTTGTAGATGTATTATTTCGCCATTTTAGAACTAATCGTCGACACATCAATTTCGTCTTCATCTCTTTTTTACGGAGTCAAAATTTTCTCGTCAGTTAGGATCCAAGCTACTGCTAAACCTTCGTCAAAATACGAGAAATCTCGAAAAGTCATGGGAGTTCTTAATTTTGAGGTAAGTGATTGTTTACAGATTGCAGCTTAGAGGTTGTGCTGGGAGGCAAAAACATAAGATAAACATCGCTGAGTGATGTGATACTGTTGTGGGCCGTACAATTATCAATAAACAGTTGAAAATTATTATTGTTTTTATTCCATATCTGTACCCATTCGTTGAAAATTTCACTTAAGATAAAATCTATTGTGTTTGCACGATAGGCGTTCGGTAAAGTTTTTGGTTATAAAGCACCTTGCAATTCGCGGATTTTCCAGTCATGAGCGAACTTAATTTTTCAGATCAATCTATGTTTTCGGCTAACATTATGGTTAAAGGTTTTTTTACAATTTTATTTAAAGAGAACTGAATAGGAAAAAAAAGGGTAAACCGCCCGAAATTCATAGAAACGATTCCTTCTCACTCACTCACCTCTCCTCTTAAAAAGACTAAGAGTTAACCAGATTTTTTATTTGGAAATTCGTATTATAAGGTGTTTACATTACTCGGAAGACAAAAATAAATACGAATTATCGGGAGAACCGGATCGCAGTGTTTTTATACGAAATAAAGGTAGAATTTCAAGAGACCAGAAAATCTATACGAATTACTGGGATATGAATTACCGAGACTCTACTGTAATATAGTTTAGTATACGGTGTGACCGATATATCGTTGTAAAATATCGATATCATCGATATATCGGATGTTAAGATATCGATATAACATATCGGTTTTTCAACTCCGATATATCGATATATCGCGTGTCGATATTCCAACCCTAGTATGGAGACGTCGAACAAACCAGGAGCTCAAAGATTTATTTAAGGAACCAGACGTGGTGCAGTGTTTGAGGCTCAGTAGATTGAGATGGGCCGGACATGTTGCTCGGATGGCTGAGAATGATGTGCCAAAGAAAATAATGACGGAGGTGATACATGGAACAAGGCGAAGAGGAAGATCTCGTCTTCGATGGAGTGATGGAGTGGCTGGAGATGCTAGGTCCATGTTGGGTGTGAGGAGCTGGATGGAAGCAGCGCAGGATCGGAACAATTGGTGGAGGCTGGTGCAGGAGGCCAAGACTCGACATCGAGCTGTAGCGCCGAACGAATGAATGATTGAAAGGAGTTGGGTAAGTTCTTCCGGTCAATTTTTTATTAGCTCAATTTAGATATCCCCTGGACCGGCAGATTTGTGGTTTTTCATTCATTTGAGAGCGAGAGTTATTTCTTCAACTGATATTGGTAGAAAGCCTTCAAGTCCTCCTATTTTCTATTATTATATTATTTATATTTATATTTTATAATATAATATATATATATATATATATATATATATATATATATATAACAATTCACATTTAATATTTTTTAAATATTATTAATTGTAATGATTATTCGTCCTTATATTTAGATATCCTTTTATATTTAGATATCCTTATATTTAGATATTCAGTATTTACTGTATTATTTTCTTGATTTTTTTTCTAAACTATAATAATAATGAATTGCGTGAAATGCATACTGTGGGTACGATGGAAGTGAAAATGAGTATGTAAAGCTGTGGGGCTTAGTAGAGAACGAATTTCAAAAAAGATAATTAGCGCTGAAACAATAACAATAGGTGTAGACCGAATCCTAGATGGAAGCATTGGTAAAATCAAGCCTTACTGACCCGAATTTTGACGGGGAAATATGGGAGACGATTGATGGTATGGACATCTAACCTTCGCGTTACCTAAGCCTTTATTTATCTATTTAATATGAACATCTCATTTATATATCGTTATATAATGATATAAATAGGTTTTAAATTTTTAAACTATACGAATTTTTATATGAAAATCGTGATTTGATTTTTTTTTTTATATTAAACTGCTTTAGCGAGTAATGGAATGTTAACTAGTTTGAATCTACTAGTTAATGAGATAGGAATTACATCGTAGTCAGGTTCGTTAGAAATAATTACTCCCCATATTGATTCAGCTTTTGTGGTGCTGTTTTGAATGAAGGTACCTATAAAGGTGTTTGTAGATCATTAAGTGAAGCATAGTAATTTACCTAAATCAACATTTGCCTTTCGTCATTAGTTGTTTCGATTTGAAACTCTGACAAAGTGGTAGACTTTCTACACGTTTGAGCTTTTCCAAAAAAAAAAAGTAAATAAAAACTTTTACAGGCTACAAAGTGGGTCGTTTAGCAATTTACTTCTCATTTAGTAAAAAATAATATATATATATATATATATATATATATATATATATATATATATATATATATATATATATATATATATATATATATATATATAGCTCCAGACACCATTACAAAAATCTTAAAATCGATTTGTTCTATGATACCATTTTTTATTCTCAGTGATTTTTTTTTCCTTTAAAAATTACTTATGCATAATTAGTTTTGTCAATGAATTATTTTTTCTATTTTAAAAATATTCTCGCTGTCTCTAGAAAATGGCTCCATATTGTTCATTGGCATTACTAGTATCTATTTAATTCGTTTCAAATCGCTAGTTTTAAGTTAATACGTCACCTGCGGTACATTAAAGAAATGTCATGAAAAATATCTTCTAGCGAAGTGGTATGGGAATATACAAGAAATTTTTTTTTGAAATTTCACATGAGTGACATGTATGATTTACGAATAGACAAACGCAAAGACATATCCAAGAAACCTACTATGATACTTGTTTTGTTTTTCAGATTTGTTTGGGAATAAAAGTTTTATGAAGATTTTTTATTTTTTTTATAACTGATGAATATAAAAGTTGAAGATTTTTTCAATGCCATCGATCAGTTTCTTTCAGAATAGGGCCTTATCTAGGAGGTTGGGGACAAAGGATATACTTGCCCTGTGTGGCAGAATTTAGAGGGCGGCAAATTTAGAACGAAACTTGGATTGTTTTAACCTTAATTCAATTAATTAAATGAGTGATCCAGTGTTATGAGATGATATTTATTTAGAAATAATAATACCTAAAATACTGTTGTTGACTTTTATTGTGGGGGAAGGGAGGATGAAAAAAGGGGTAGCAAAATTAAACTTGCTCCCACTGCAATGCAAAAATCCTAGTTTCGGCCGTTTCAGAACCTAGTATTAAATGGGATACATGTGATTGAGATACAAGAGATGATGTTGGTCACATAATGTCACATCCGACTATAAAACTGGATTATTAAGTAGGTACGTTGAATGGTGTCGCTCCACATGCTAAGTGGATTCATTGTCGTATTCACAAGGAGGCTTAAGCGGCAAAAACATATGCTAGTAAAGTTTAAAAATATTTTTGATCAAGTTGTTAAAATAATAAATCACCCCCTTACAATCCAGGCTGTTTCAGGCCCTAAGCTAGAACATTCAGAGTGATCATATTCAGTATAATGAGATTTGATGGCCCTCCCGAGGAAAGGTTCTTGAGAGATTTTTCGAGTTCTGAGATGAAGCTCCGGTATTTCTTTTAGAAACAAAACTTTTATGATTTTGAAACGATTTTGATTGCATTAGCAAGCAGCCTAATTAAAGATAATTTTGGGCATTATAACGAGCTAAGCTTGAGCCTACAAGGACATTATGTGGATATCTTTATATAAAAAGAGAAAATTGATAACTAAAACATTGGCACAATTATTTCAAATCTAGATAATTATGCGTAGTTTAAACTGTTTTAGTGTCTACTGAAAAGTAAGGTTATACTACCTTGGGTATTTTCTCATGAAAAAGACGATATATTTTATTTTTATTTTAACCACGAATTAATTAATGCTCTGATAAATTAGTTGTGCAATTGTGATTTTTAGATGTTATAGATGGCTCTAGTGCCCTTACTCAGCTTCCACTGGCTTTCAATACAAGAGACGCGGCTGGATAAGAAGCGCTGGTATCTCCTGGAGCCCTGCTTTGACATCCACATTGGTATGAATGTGTTTTATAATGATCTATTTTATTTTTATTTTCTTGTCTTGGTTGTTATTCTGACATTGTTTAATCGTTTATCTGTTTATTTCCATTGTAATGTACATATTGTTTTCAATTATTGTATTTTTTTTTTAGTTTATTATTATTTTTATTATAATTTTTATTTCATTTATTTACTTTTTTATTATATTTTATTTTATTTTTATTTTATTTTGCTTTTTCACTTTGTATATATGACATAAATGGTTTCTTACAGCTCTAATACCTATCGCTGTTGAGTGTGACAGATTGTATTATTTCTCAAATAAAAAAAATAAAAAAAGATGTTGCAGATGCTTGAGAAAAGCAGACTTTTTGGATTTTGGCTTTCCCTTTATAACAATTGAAAAGATTACTTTATAAACCGGACTAGTCAAAAATTGTTATTTAGTTTTATCTCATCTACCTACTTTACTTTAACTGTCATTCTTATTCTATTTTTTATTTAGAAAAATCAAAAAATTACGGTTTCGCAAGGCATTAATATTTTTTTGAATGATGTATGAATGAATGGCATTGAAAAGCTTGACAGATATATACATTTTTTTTTTTATTTCTCAGAATCAGAAATACTGGAAATCTTGTTTTTATTATTTTTTCATTTTAAAACAATTACAGAATAAAGTAGTATTTTTTAAAAAGAGTATAGTAAACTGCGCATTTTTACTTTCCCTTACCTATATACGAAGTATATAATAAGGGGAAGTATTTTCTTTTGATTATTTATTAACATTCTGTAATTAAAGAAGCAGTTGTTTTTGTCTATCACTCTCGGTATAATTTTAGAGTTTTCCAATAAATATTGTCATTAAGCAATTTAGCTTATATATATATATATTATTTTTTTTAACGTAGTGTCAATTGGAATCTATTTCGAGATTTTCAGAGATATTATATTATATTAGAGATATTATAGGTTTAGGTAGTCATGATCGAATATAATGTATTTCTCTTCTTTAATATATTTACGTATCCTTCCCGATTTGTTTTCCAATCAGGTAGTACATTCAAGGAAGATACATAACGCTTTAAACAAGGGACCAAAAAAGAACTTTTGTTTATAAGATTTTGTTTTATAAATATGCTTTGGTAAATTAATAAAACTAACGAATTTGAAAAAAAAAAAATCACATTCGTTATTTAAACACGGTGGCGACGGTATGATAATACCCCTTGATAATTAGCTACTTAAAATGCGTTGTTGTTTCATACTACAAGGATATTACCGTTCCGGCTTATCGTTGGCTAAAGAAGATATTGACATTCTCAAGATTTTCCCTCAAGATTCCTCACCTTCTACCCCTATAGCAGAGATATTCCTCCCCGCACCGTGTATCCTACCATCTCGCAATATTGCATATCTCCGCGCTCCGGTCGGCGCAATCAAGCGTCCTCCCCTCCACTTCTTATTCATGGCTGTGTTTTCCCGATACATTGTCTGATTTAAGGGCTCGGATACCGCCTTTGCAGAGTTAGTTTCGGTATCTTTATAGATCCGCATACTTATGTATAAATGTATTCCTGTTAGTTTCTTGAGCTTTCTTGGGTTGCCAGCTTGGAAAAGAATTTTCCAGATGAATGCTTTCTTCATGGTATTTAGATAATACAATTTAAATTAAGATCGTAATAGATTTTTCTCATTTTAAATTGATATCTTCACTTTAAATTGATGAATTTAATTTCATATCTTCGGTGCAGTACCAAAGTGGAGTATCAGCAAAATTTGCTATTTTTGGGCTGTACTGTAACTTTTTTGAAACGTTTTTAATTCCTTAGCAATGCCCATAGCTGAATATGTGACGTCGCTAATGAAAAATATATCTGCAACCATAACTCAAACCCAATTTTCTCAGTTCCACAAATTTTCAGATATTCCACATTGGTATTGCATTGACGATATGGGAATTCGTACCGGACAAGATTTGACTCTATCATTGTGATGATTTGCTTCAAAGAAGGCGATGAAGCAAAAATGGTGTAATTGCATATAATTAATAATTAATAATTGGGAGCGGAGTAGCTCAGTGGTAAGGGCACTAAGTTGCCATGCTCCCGATCTCGGGATCAAGACCGGCTGTGGCAGATAATTATTTATTCTGTTATCAGCCGTGGATCGACCCTGTGGGATCGGGAGACCCTCCTGGAGACCACTCGGCCTCTATAAAATGGGTACCCTTATTTGGGGAAAAACCTGGCGGTTGAGCGTGATCTTGGCCAAATCACCTCCTTGTACAACCGTTGGTCTAGAAACAGTACGGTCCTTAACAAGTACTGAACCCAAGACCCTTCATGGGTTGTAATAGTACAGGTTTTTATATATATATATATATATATATATATATATATATATATATATATAATTAATATGCTTAACAAATTAATATTAATAATATATATTAATAGTAAATAATATTAATAATATAAATTAATATTAATAAATTTAAATAATTATATTATTAATAATAATTACAAATAATTATCAATTGCATCATTTGCATTTTTTTTCTTTATATAAGATTTTATAACTGCCAATAAGTTTAATGGGAAGCTATGATAGGGGTGCTCAATGTATTCGTGTATTGTACCTCAATGTACCCCTTGTATGTGGGTGTATCTATAACATCTGAATAAGTAAAAATTGAAATAAATACATTGCTGAATAGTTTATTTTATCCCATGCTCTACCGTTCCGGTTCAAATAGAATGAGACCTTAATTCGCGAACAACTCAACATCGTGTAATAGAATTTTTTTTGTGCACGTGGAGTCTTTTTCTCAGAATGTCAAAAAGTAGTTTCGTGCAACGTTTCATAGCACTTGATTGAAACAACTTTTCATATACGATACAGCGTGCATGGTTCTTCCTTTTTTTCTCAAATATATTCCCCAAAAAAGCTCTCCTGTAAGAGATTATACCAACCTAACTGAGTAACAGCCGTACGATTCGGCCGAGGAAGAAATTATTAAAACCTCCCTCATTTATTTTTTAAACCCCACCTCCAAAATGAAGTTTAATTGTTGAGAAACACCTCTGGAACAGCCATTAAAAAAAAAGTAAAATTAATTAAGAAGGGGCAATTATGAGGAGAAGGGAGTGCGGTAAGTGCTCAATTAAGTTTTATATTGTTCTAGGGGCTCCAACCTCCCCCCCACCTGGCGCAGCTGCCATATGAGGCACGTAGCAGAGCACAGCCCCAAGAAATTGGTGGAGAATCTCCGCTTTTATTGCCAGCGGCTGGCCAACAATACACCCTCGTGTTGCGGGTCCAGGGGACCGGCGGTTATTCCCGCGGCAGGCGTCCAATATCGTTCCCTCAGCGTTATCAGTCTTGTATCGAAGGCTTTGATGGATGGTCTTCAGCCATCTATGTCAAAAAATCAAGGCAGATAATCATTATGAGCTGAGTAAATTGAGTTGAGTAAACCCGATGGCATGATGTTTTGGGGAGAATTCGAGTAGGGCGAAATATGCTCTCTAATCCACTTTTGATTTATTCTGGAGATGAGGAGGAGCAGGAAAAGATAATTTAAAAAGCAATATACATTAATAATTTTAAATAAAATGCACCTGAGTCCCACTGAATATTGGGCCCATCAGAGGCACAACTCAGGTCTAATCAACAACATTCCTACTACAGAAAAATAATCATTTTATAATTAGAAAATAATTAAGTAATATTTTTGTTGTTCATAAACCTGTAGCAATCAAAATTTCATTAATTTTTCAATTTATTATATTCGTTTTAATTACAACAACATCATTTCAATATTGATTCTGAGATAAAAGATTTCGAAATAAATAAAAAAGTCGTTTTCCTTTTTGTTATTTTTTTTTCTCAAAATTATAGAACAGATTTGTATTGCTGGTTTATAATTTTCTCCAAAACTAACTTATTTCATTAAAATATTGAAAAATCAGGAAAACACTATTAACCTTTTAAACTTCTTCTTCCTTATTGGTCAACTGGTCCATTCTCAAGTCTAAAAAACATAATCAACATTAATATACATTAATATAACAACATTAATATAATTTCCAACAATTAATATACAAAAAAGGAACAACCAATATCAAATAAATACAATTTTCTATATTATCCAATAAATATTATTGAACAATGATTAAAATTCATTAATATAATTTAAAACAATTTGATAACATCATT
This sequence comes from Rhaphigaster nebulosa, assembly GCA_948150685.1. Lineage (NCBI taxonomy): Eukaryota > Metazoa > Arthropoda > Insecta > Hemiptera > Pentatomidae > Rhaphigaster > Rhaphigaster nebulosa. The sequence continues at coordinate 89,491,679 of OX411308.1, read as the reverse complement.
ATTGAGAAAAAAAGCCAAATAAAACTATATAATTTAATGCTACTTTGCATGTTAAATTGTTAAATGCTAAAAAATTGTGATCCTAACATGGCGGACGTCTAGATTTTTAGGACCTGACCGAACTTAAAAATCTAGACCCCCGCCATGCTGGGGTTACGGTTCAGGAGTTTTGCCGAGTTACTTAAAATAAAATACGGTACAATCTCGATAGTTCGTAAGGTCAAGGATTCGAAAGATAAATATGAATTGTATTTATATGATTGAACATACAAACGATATAGTTAGATCATCAAAACCTTGAAATATCACATTTGAAAAAAATTCTGTTATTTTCTTATAGTGCAATCCTTGAAGACGGGTCTTGTCGATGGCTTTGTTAAGTATGTTCAGAGCAAAAAATACGTTTACACAATCATCCGATTTTGCTAAGAAATGACTCACGTTGTAGATGTATTATTTCGCCAGTTTAGAGCTATTCGTTGGCACATCAATTTCTTCTTCATCTCCTTTTTATACGGATTCAAAATTTCCTCGTCATTTACGATCTACAGTATACCGCTAAATCTTCTTCAAAATAGGAGAAATCTCGAAAAGTTATGGGAGTTTCTTCATTTTGAGGTAGATGATTGCCATTCTCAATACTTTACTATTACTCGATACTACTTCCTTGTGTTAAATGTCTTAAATCGTTTAATTATGGCCAAGTATAGATACTGCAGCTTAAAGGTGTGTTGGGAGGCAAAAACAGAGCATGAACATCGCTGAGTGATGTGGTACTGTTGTCGACCGTACAATTATCAACAAACACTTGAAAATTTTCGCAATTTTTATTCTATTTCTGTACCCATTCGTTGAAAATTTCGCTTGTGGTACATGTTTTTGTGTTTGCACGATTGGCTATAGGTAGTGTTTTTTTTTTAACATACGAATATACGAATTACAGGGATGTGAATTATCGACATTCTGCTGTAATATGGTGTCTTCGATATATTGTTGTAAAATATCGATATATTGGATGTTAAGTTATTGTTAGAAAATATTGGTTTTTCAACTCCAATACAACGATATATCGCGTTCCGATATTCCAACCCTATTATAATCGTTCAATGTTCATTATATTAATAATGTCAACACAATGATAACCGATGACATTTACTTCTGTCTTGAAATCAGCAACATTTTTTACATTTTTAGTGTTATGTATAGATTCAATTTTTTATTTTTTATGTATAATTTCAATTTTCTACTTTTTTTGTAATATTCCTTATTCAAAATGTTTAAATTATTAAAATCAAAGTTTTGGTTGTTTACGATACTATGTCTGGACAATGCTGTTCAATTAATATGTTTCTTTATATTCATTTTATGCTTGTTAATTCTGGTTTTTCAATTTTGCGAAGCTTCACCAACATAATATTGATAAGGTCATTGTTCGCAATTGACTTTAAGAATAACATTTTGTCTATTATTATTTTCTGTTTTATCTTTTGCGTTTGTGATGAATTTATTTAATTTATTACTATTGCACACGCTGAACTTAATTTTATTGTGATCGTATTTGGTGAATGCTGTTTTTATCTTATTTATGATTCTCAGAATTTGTTTTAGCATATGAAATTGATTGTTCTTTATAGTTTTGATTTGTGTGTCATTATTTTTTTCAATACTATTCTTATTTTTCTTGCTAAGTATTTCAAAATAGTCAGTGATCATACCTTTTTTGTCCTTTTTTTTTTATAATTATTTTTATCATTATGATTGAGAACACTTTTTGCTTTTTATTTATTATTATTTTCAATCTCATTTGCCTTTCCATTTAGGCATTTGAACCACAAATTATTAATTACTCTATAAGGATAACAATTATTATTCAAAATTAAAAAAAAAATCTGAGTTTTAAAAATCGATTGTCGGTTAGATTGCCTTCATTATCAAATTCATGCAGTGTTAATTTTCTGATGTTTCGGTGGTTTAAAAGAAATTTAAAATTCTGTCACTGCTATTTTCTTTTTTTTTTCTTTGTTCTTTTAAAAAGAACACTGCAAATTATTGATTCCACTAATTTTCATTTATTGTTAAGCGGTACGATCTTGGGGACTATGTGGAGATCGACTGGGCTCTCGACTCTCTAAATTTTCTGTGGGTATGCTGCTGAAAGTTATCGTGAATAAAATAGTGTTGAGTAGTTCGTCTGAAACGTTCGTCATATAATGAAATTCATGTCTCAAATGGACAGGCGATTGAGAGTTTTTCTGTGGCCTTTAAATGACAATTCCTGACCAGCTGCCAAGTTCCTAGCCCGCATTATCTCATATATGTATCTCGGGTGGTCCATGATCGGACGAACTAAGGGATCTCTGGTTTAGCTGGAAATCACACAGAGGGAATTATGAAGTATTTACAAGGAACCAGCCGGAGGGTAAATTAGGAGAATATCTAAACGCCATTTTAACCAGCGTTGGGTAGTTCGTATACCTATTAGATGTAAGTAAATAAAAAAACATTATAATAATTTAGATGATTTCTGGAATAAAAAAATCGGAAGATTCAATTTTCTTACATTTCAATGGTGACCCGATTCGGTCCGATTTAATTAGTCGGTTCACCCTTTATCAAATTGAGCAAACCACTGAACTTAAATTAACCCAAAGATCAGTTTAATCTAGATAGGGGGGGATTCCAGTGAAGATTAAATCGTTATAAGCGGTTAGCTAAAGAAATTGAATAGGATTTGAAACGGAAACATTTTGAAAGCGATATTTATCAGTAAAGCTCTACCTTTTGCCCACGAGTAAAAAAAGTCCTCCAGTCAAGGCTAAAAGAAAAAATTAATGGGATAAAAAAAAAAAAGGAATCTTAGAACAGAGTTGATTTTGTTTTCCGATTTCAATAATTTTTAAAAGGGACCTGCTTTTAAAAGTTTATAAAAAGGTTGAATGTGTCGTGACATTCTGTTCTAGTATCCACTGGGCCGCACAGTGGTTCAGAGGGAAATAAAATCTTCTAATTTCATAGTATAAGAAATGTTTGTTTCTATCTTGATATATGCTTGAGTTATGTACCACATATCTCATAATACTGTAATCATACAATAGAATTCCTGTAATTCGTATTTTCGAGGGTTCGAGCATTAAATACTCAAATGAGTTCAAATAATTACGAATTATTGAAAGTAAATTTTGTGAATAGTTTTTAATTAACATTATATTCTTAATTTTTCATTTTGTAATTATAATTTTTATGAAACTAAAAACTGTTACTCAGTTCACCCAAAGTGGGTAAATTCGTATCTAAGAAGGGAGGAGTTATATGTTCTAATTTCCCTTATGGCTCGGAATATTGTTAGTATTTTTCACCATTATAATTGCTAGAAGGATTGGCCCACAACTTACGTTGTTTATATTCCATCTCAGATATTTTGTATTTTTGTCTTGTATTGTATTATTAACTACAATTCACTTAGCAGAAGTGCATTATTAATTGTAATTTTTCAATAATGCTTTAGAATCGTCTGTTGGTATTGCAGCAATCATTTTGTGTTTGTTTTTTTGTTTTGCTGAACTCATCGATTCTTCAGCTTCACCACCACTGCCATGCCGTTATTAGCTAAAAGGTCCTAATTCCAATTCATTTTTATAAATAAATTGTTTTTGTGTACCTTAACTGGCCTAATAATTAAACCTTTTTATGAAATTAGATAGCACTAAATCCAATGGTGGGATCCGAATCATTGGTTTTAGGGTTTTATAATGCCATAAAAATGTATTTTTTAGACCATTTTGAAAAAACGACAAAAATATATTTTAAAAAATAATTTGGAGCTAGGTTATAAAAACATATCACGCCAGTACAAAATCTTCAAGACATTACTGAGGGTTCATATACTTCATTCATCGAAGTAATGAGAGCTATTCTTGGACATTCTGATTAAAATGATTCGGATGTAATCTGCAGTAATCTTACTGAACTCCCCCACCGATTGCAGTCATTGTATTGCAGTGGTCCTTTATCAAGAAAATTGCGGAGAGGAATATTTGCTGCTGAATCGAGCATCGTCGTATGGCATACCTCATACAGTAGAATAGGGTTGTTCAGACATGAGGTCAAAGAGAGCCACAAATTGTTTTGTTTTTTTATATTTTATAAAGGGGCACATGTAAATACAAACATTCAATTTATTTATCTGAATTATTTATCTTATGTATGTATTTTCACAAGTCACAACATTTAAGAACACATAAAAAAATATAATTATGAAAAAGAATATATTTCTTTCTAAATTGTATCAATAAAAAGTTATATTAATATTATAAATATTATAAAAAGTATATTAACATGTAACGAAAGTCTTTTGTAAAATTTTGAGGTAATATAAAGTTGTCGGCTAATACAGTTTGCGCAAATGCGCTATATAAACGGTTCAGAAAAAACAAAATAATAATTTTTTTATAAGAGCCGCATTTACCCAATAGAGCAATCATTATTTTAAGTAGTTGTTTCTATCCCTAAGTAATCTCCTAATAAGTAATCTCCTATCCGTCCAATTAATCACGAATAGTTAGTATCTAATCTATATATATATATATGTATTGAATACTATAACTAGATATTTATGTCACATGCTCATTTTCCGTTTAAGTCCATTACGCTATATCTTTACTAATACTGGTCTGATTTCGATGATGTTTTTATTTTTTTATGGGGAATTGTATTGCCTTTTATAGGATTATTACATCGTTAGACTTAAAATCCATACTTACTGAGATATACTAAAATAAAGTTTTCTTTTCGTTATAACTTTTTTCACTGCATTCACTCGATGTTATTATAAGTTAAAGAGCTTTAAGAAGAAGACCTCATCAAACCGTTAGAGCCGTTTTCGAGAAAATTGTGGACAAGTTAAAAATCAATGGTGTTTAGAGCTGTTTTCAGCAAAATGGTAAAACAGTGTAAAATCAATGATATAATGTGCCACTTCTGGTAAGTCGATTTTAGCGAAAATGTAATAACATCAAAGACATATACCTACATTAAATAAATAATTTCAGTTTCGTACAATTTTTCGTTTTTGAGGTATGTTATTCACAAACACACAGACACACACTCACGCATAGACCATTTGTGAGACTTAGTTATTTGGACACAGGAGACCATAAAACGTGTATTTCCGGTTAAAATCTCGAATTCGAAATTTTTCACGATCGCAATACTTTTCCTCATTATATATTTCATATTCAACTGAGTGAAAGTAAAAATGTATTTAGTTTTGTAGCAGTTGGTCGAAATCATTTACGAATAGTTAAAAAACAAAACAAAAAACTTCCAACATTTTGATAAAGATAAACGAAACGATCTTTGATTTTGTAATTTTAAATTACCAACAATATTTGGCCTCAATCAAATGAACCTACATGCCTGTGTTAACAAGCATATAATCAAAATATTCATTCATCAACTGTACACAATAAAATTTTGCCTTTATGCTTTATTTAAAACTGACGATAAAATAATGAATGAGGATCTGCTGTTGTAGTGAAAAAGGAAAAGGCCTGAGGGTGAACTCAGTTCCAGTTACCTTTTTGGGTTACTTCATATTTTTTTTTATTTGTAGGTAATGGGTCCATATGTGTTCATTAATTAATGTCAACGAGTGAGTCATTATATAAAGTTATATTGCTGACGTGCCTGAGTATTCGTTCGAGACGTGTATGATTAACAAAATTGTAATTTTTTTATGTGATTATTTTTAGCAATTCCGCATATTTGTAATGCGTAGGTTCAAATGGGTTAAGTAGGTATGATAACTATAAATATTGATTGCTTATGGTGCATAGTTTATCACTAATATCTCATTTGAATCTGTGGTCTATGGTATAAAAATGTAGTGTGGGGAACTTTTGATTTCGTTTCTTCTTTTCAGTGATTTCCTTTTTGTCATAGCGATTCAGTGTTGGCTTCTTTTCGAAGTTGCTACGCTCAAATCTTGCTGCATGAGAGGAATGCTCCTGAAGATTCTACTGTTCATAAAATTTTATTTTTCGATATTTATACAAAATATAAATACATACTCTGTCGTTTTAGTGATGATAGGTCTTGTAATAAGGAACGCTCAATTTATTAACCAAGTTCTCACTGCAATTATACCAAACCAAACGAAACAATTTCCAGAGCTTCGTAATACTTAATTATAATTAATTCCCTTTGTTGCTAAAGAACTGTTTACTAAATGTTGGCTGAACAATTAGCACAGAAAGTTGGATGAGTAGACAGGAGCCGTGTGAAGGAAAATCTCTTCCATAGTATCCTTCCTAATCTCTTCATCAAAGGGAATTTCCTAAATCTCTGTTTGCACTGCAGCTCCCTCCTGGGAGCTCTTTTACTCTCAGTCAGAATTAGTTACCCTCTTCCTTTTACGATATTCCCTCTATACTCATCTTACTCGTCTTATCTTTACTTCTCCTTGTCTGAAATTCGTCTAAACGATTCCTGGCTCAACATCATTCCGAGTATTCAATTAATAGTTAATCACGGTCAATTAATACTTAATTTTGGTCTACTTTGGTCTTCAAACCATAATGTTATCTGAGTAGCTAATTAGATGTCACCCAGAGGTCCATTGACTCTTTTCCATAACTAAATCCAATAAATAACCTTAAATTCGAACCCGCCGAAGAGACTTACACTTTCTCCAACAGTGAGTCCTCAATAAATACTATACTCTAAATATAATAGAAAAAAAATCCCTGAGGATTTGCTCTGATTAATTAACATTAATTTAATCGGAACACAGGTAACTAAATACTTATCCTTATGCTTTGCCATTTACATGTGCAGGGCAAAGCTTGTTTTAAGATTCCTTGGCCAGAGTGTAAAATTGTACATAGGAATATGAATGAATTCGTACAAAACATTTTCCTTCGTTTTTAATTAACTTTAATTTTCTTTATATTGTTTTATTACTTATTTTGCTAATATTTAATTTATCTATTTATTTTTGTCTTCCCACTCTATTTTTATTTATAACACTGTCCACTGATCCAGCATCTAACACCAAACAATCTCCCATCTTCATTACTGATGTGGAAAACTACGCAGCTTTAGTCACTTCAAACAAATTCTGGTCACAACTCATTTCTACTAAAACCCACATCGAAGGGAGTAACTGTTTGCCCATGTCATAGCTGACATGAACATGATGAGAAGGCATTTTTAATATTTTAATTAAACCAATAGTAGATGCATTATCATACTGTACATTTTCAAATAAAGATTTACTTATGTGTCAATTCAAACCAATCGACCTATGAGCTTTGCTGACAAAATGTTTTTTTTTGCCTTTTTACTATATTCATAGAGTTGAAAACGAATATTTGTTAATTTTTTAGATTTTTTTTTTTTTTTAGCGCCCTTTTTGTTTAAGCATATCAGCGTAGTTTGTATTTTACAGCGGCTTGCCTTAAACTCTGTTACATAGAAACTTATATCCTTTGTTTTTAATGAGTATTATAATATAATAATAATTTTCAAAAAACTTTTTTTATTGTATTGTAACAAGTTTTTAGAAATTTTTAAATATACTTAAATTGTAAGAAGCGCTATTAAATGATGAAGACAAGTTTTGCTGTATACGCTTATAAATGATTATATAAATATAAATAAATGATTATATATTATGATTGTATAATTATAAATGACAGCTTAAAGCACAACAGTGCATCGGTATACACTTTTCAAAAATACTTCGTTGAAAAAGAGAAGATAATAAAATAGAAGTAAAACAAAAAAAAATATATTTATTATAAATATCTATAATAGCTGTTCTTCTCTATTTGGAATTCCTGGATGAATCTTGGACTCTTTACTTCTTTTTAATTAAAGGGTTTATCATAGGAAACGAAATTATAAAGAGTAATATACAAAATAATTTATTAATTTATAACATAAATATAAAACAGTCATGCATTGATTTGTTCTATTTATATTAAATATCCATTTCTAATGCATTATCTACATTACTAAGTAATTAACAACAAATATTTACATGATATTTTGTTTGTTCCTAATATTTCTTTATTGTGTACATTTCTGATTTCTATTTGGCATCAGTTGCCCTATTATTATCACTTATCGTGTCCATATACAATACATAAAATGGTCTAGTTCTGGGGTAATTGAATTTTACATAGCATGAATTTGTTTTCTTAAATATCAATGATCTATTTACATGTTTTTACCTTATTTACATATCTCTCCTGTAAAAATAAAAGTAATTATATATCTAAAAGTTTATTGCGATAACTATTGTTAGAAGAATATATTTTTATATCATACTTTATCATTTGAAAATTCATTAATTTACCATAAAAAAAGTTTTCTAATTAAAAAATAATTTGATTTTTTTTTAGAAAAAGAGATAAAAGCTTCTTTATTTCGTATTTTCCTGACATAACATATAGTCTCACCGTTTTTGTTGTAACATATTGATTTTTTACTTTTAGACAGAAAATAAATATTTTTGGCCAGTTATAATTGACTTTGTACTGTCTTGTTGGTTTATATAGCTAATGCTTTCACACGTCATCAGTTTGAATGTAGACATTCTTAGGTACGGATGAGGAATCCGATTGCTTTATCGGAATCTATTTTAAGCATCCGCCTTTTCCTCCACGACAGACTTCTGCTGCTGTGGTCTGCCCGCTTCATCGATCTGCACCGAGGGCACCATCGGTGGCTTGAAGCCTCCATACTCGATACAGAGCTGCTTGCTCCTCACCGACCTGGCGTGTATTCCCCTCCCAGCGGGTGTCATCACGGCTGCGACCCTGTAGGTGTGCGGGGGATACACTGAGCTGAAGACGGGCTGGCTGGGCCTGATTGGTATTGCCTGACTGACTGAGGGTATTGCCCTCGTCTGCTGCTGCTCGGTCTGGAGTGTGTTCTGGTCACCGATGTGCTCTTCGGGATAGGTGTTGTATAGGGGAGGGTAGCTGGGTGCTTGTTGCTGGTACTTGATATAGTAGTACAAGGGTCGAGGTCTATAGAGATAAGGAATCACACCCGTGTTCTCGTGAGAGTGTTGCATTATGTAATTGCCAATGTAGCCCTGAGGAAGATAGTACATGGGATATTGGTAGTATTGCGGTGTCCTGTATTGTGGTACCTGGTACGCTAGCATCAGCTGCTGTAAAATGTCGTTTCCTCCTGTTGTGTACTGTTGCTTGTTCTCTTCTTCCTTCGGGGTTTCTTCCTTCAGTTCGATCGGTATCGACTTTTGTATTTCGATGTACGTTTTATAGACTGGCATTTCCTTGATCATTTGTTTCTCGATTATTGGCTGGTTCTGGCTTTCGTGTGAAAGAGACACTGCTGCCCGAAGGGGTGCCAGAATGTCGTTAGTTAAAGAGTTCTGAACCTGTGGCAACGGAGTGGTATATGCCCCATCGTACTGATTAGGGTCGTCGGTATTTCCTTCTGCGGTGTAGAGCTCTCTTCTGTCCCCGCGATCTTCTGCCTTCTTCTTCTCTATTCTGATGTGGTTCTCGTTGACCTCGTCTTCGGGAGCGACAAAGAAAGCAGAAATCATGTCCGCACCACTGCTCCTATTCTTGACGTCTCTGACAGCTTCTTCTACATCCATTGTCACAGCTGTATCGCTATCAGCTAAGAAAGATGTGACTTCTACATTTTTGTTCGGTTTGAATTTCTGAGATTCGAAGTGGATGTAGATGTTATCCATGTTGTTGCTTTCTTCCGCTTCAATGTCTTGCAAATCGCCCTCTTTCACCTCGTACATGTAATTTGTCAGCTGGGCTGGTTGTGATTCTACAACTATAGCGCTCATGGGTGTTGGGTTTGTCTGGTTTCTATCTTCATTCTTAGTTGTAGCTATGGTTGTTGTTGCCGTCTGAAACATAAGAAATAGTGGCAAATTAGCCAGATAAAACAAAAAAAAAATGAACAAGGTATTGTGTTTATGAATTGATTACAGCTGAAAAAAAAAATCATATAGCGCAAATCATAGTTATTTCCTTTGAAAAGTGAATACTTGTAGGTTTTTTTTATATTTTACATAAAAGTAGAATAAAGTTGTAAAGATAATTAATGAAAAAAAAATTAACGTAAACCCAAGATTATTGCGGCCTGTTGTAATTGGTAGCCTTATTGGCGGGTCCTGTATTGAAAGCTATCCGGAGCAGCTTAACTGACTTCAATTTCCCAAACTGACTAAGATAGGGGCTGACCCTTATAGGAAGTGAAGAGGACTCGGCTTATCTGGAGAGACCTCACCGCACTCACACATAGCCATGAAGCCAGTAGGCGCTTCCTCCCTCCCCATTATCTCCTTCACCGCCTGCCGTACTTTAATCAAATCCAATTTTCATAGTCTTTCTGTTGCCCCTGAGAATATAACTTTTTATAATAAAATATACTTTTTGTCGAAGTGGATAATTTCAAAATCTCTTCTCACTGTTTTACAAAAGAATGTTCCAGTTAAACCAAATCAATTAGTTAAAGGAAGGGGGCGAGTTTCCTATGTCTCGGCTCCGCCTCGTGTAGAAAAACTAAAGAACTGACTGAAGGAAATAAAATTTTTCGCAATACTTAAAATAGTTTTGCTTTCCATCCAGTCGAATAAATTACGTCAATGAGTAAGGAAGATAATGAAATTCCTCTAGCATATGATTATAATTGATGAAGCCACTTCTAATTAGTGCACTTGAGTTGAAGCAGTATAGCCGCATATACTCAAGACAATATGCACCCAACGACAATTGCATACCAACCAATTGCATTGTTATTGGAGGCATTGCATGTCAATAGTATGTTCCATTGTTTCACAGAGGGTAAGAATGGATTGTTGTATAATGGAGATGCTCATCTAACAACCGTTGAAATTATATGTAAATTAATGAGTGTTTGTATGCCTGTGGACATTAAACGGAAACAGTTTTATGACCACAAAAATATTACGTAGCCTGTTCATTTACTACAATAGTAACATAATATATAAATAGATATATTATATCAATTTCAATTAAAATAGTTTTAAATTAAATACGAAATTTCATATTTAAATTATTAATACAAAAAAAAAAAAACAGATTGAATTTGAGTTGTTTTTTTTAGCGAAAAAATCTGATCATGACTAGATTTTTATATTTTAATAAAAAATAACTCATTTTTGCTCAAAATAAAACTGAAATTGCAAACATTTGCCTAAAATTAGAGCTTGTGAATTGAGAGTGATTCAATTTTATTAAAAACAAAATACTATTAAAACGGTCATTTAACCAATTTCTTTTATTGATAAGATATGCTGAAGGGAGAAACACTTTATAGTGAAAAGGGTGCTACCAAACTATCCATATTGGTTGCAAAAACCGATTTTTTTGTCTGATTTCCTACTTTCTGCATCATGATACATATGTAATCAAAATAAGGCAATAGGTCACCGACCAATTTTATTTTATTTTTATTTATACCCGATATTTCAGCTATCTAGAGCCTTTCTTATGTTTGTAAACATATTTTTCTGTTAATACAATAATCTTATAAATTTTTATTATTTATCCTTCCAGAAGAACAAGCTCCCTCTTCCTTAAGTCTATAGGGTAGCGGGTAGAAGAAATAGGCCAACAAACAGCATAGTATGCTTTGGTGTGACTCTGGACAGACATCGGACATTACACCGCCATTGCCAGAAGAAGATCAGGTTGGTGAATTCCAAGTCTTGCAGACTAAACTACCTATTGACATCGCCATATCGACTCCTCCGCCTCAAAATATAAATTTATAAAAGCCTCATAAGACCGGCTCTACTTCATGGAGTGCCGATGTTAGCTGATATATCGTCAACGAAGGTAACAAAACTCCTGCAGTTTCAGAATAGCGTGCTGAGACGAATTGTGATACACCAACTTACAGAGAACAAAAATGAACTTACTCCATACGACCATCGAACTACCGACAGTTACTGGCTTTATCAAATGAAGGCATATCAAATTTTTTGATAGCCTCAAACAAACAACGAACCCACTATTCAGAACTCTTACCCCGACAGAACGGCCTCAGAGCTGGCAAACACATATAAACAGCGTTGGACTAGACAGAGGACAACTAAATAACTGGACTAACACAAGACAGCTTGTGAGCTCCATCACTGGAATCTAACTCCTAATTTCTCAAATCCCATAAAAATTTCCTACTCCTCATATCCCTCTTAAAATGCATCCAATGCAGTAGAAGATTTCCCAACCAGCCTACAATCTCTATTCCCTGAATGTCAACCCCACATCCCACGAGGCTTGGAAAAAAAAAAATCCAAAACATTATTATTAAGATTAATAAGAGAACAAGTAGCTTAGTAACAAACTTAAATATACTTGTTCACACCATTCCCTGTTCACAGACTAACACATTCAGACTCTTTATTTTGGCAAGCCCATGAATACGAGGTGACGAATAAAAAGGAGATCTCCTACAGAGGCGTACGCAGGAGAAGATTAAGGATATATCTCCCCTTCTCTCCCTCCCACGAATCTTATGAGGAAGAAAATATAATTTGTATTTTAAGTAATATTTTTTGATAACATTTAACAATAATTTTTTATTCAATTTTCATGTTTGTCCTTGAAACTTACTCCCAATTTGGTGATTAAAGACGTTTAGGTGATTACTTGCCTTCTTCTTACATCCCCGAAAAAAAATTCTGCATGTCCCTGCTTGGGATACTCGCTAAATTATGGTTCTCAATTCATACCATAACAATCTCTCCATCGATCTCCCTGATTGTCACTAATATTGTATTGTATTGTGTTGTAATATTGTGACAGATGCGAATTATGATTTGAATGAAATAAAAAAATGATTTATACTGTTTTGTGTGCTGTTAAAGTCATTATTTGGCCTTTTCGTTGTAATATTTTGCTTTTATTTCGGTCGAAATATTGTTCACCTTCACTTTTCTGAGACATTAGTTCAAATCATTTCACTAGCATAAAAAAGTTTCAGCGTGAAATAAGATTAAAACTTCAATAAATATAAAATATAGTACAATCTACAATCTATGTTCCATTGATAGAATTAATTACCTATAGAGGATATTTTGGATTTATTTCATTAGTAGGTCCATTTTTTAGTTATCGGATCAGTAGTTTTTGAAAGGACTATCGATATCATTATCGCCTATCGATTTATTTCAACATTTCGGATCAATTCGGTATTGTAGTGCATTATTAAGCTATCGAATCCGTCGTTTAATCGTGCCTGTTTTATGTTACCGGAGTCGTGGTTTTTGAAAATGCCATCGATATTAAGATCGTTCTATCAGGTATCGATTTATTAATTTTTTTTTTCATTTACTGGTAAAATTTTTCCTCAAATTTTATGATTTGTCAATATAATGAAATTCACCTCAAATTATAATCGATACAACCATTCGGCAATTTTTTCTATAAGGTAAAATTTAGTTCAAGAAGATTATAATAAAAAGTAATTAGAATCGATGATTCACAAAAGATGGAGAAAGCACCGATAATTGCTAATTATTTTCTTATTGACTGCAGGAGAACTGTTACATAAATCTCTCTTTATCTTTTCACACAAACACACACTTTTTTTTTTTTTTTAAGAAAATGTAAAATTAAGTATATCATTATTCTAATTTTAGACTAGCTTATAAGTTAAATGGTAGTAAATAGGATAGGTTCGGTCAAGGTTAGGAGTCCATTATTTAAATTAATCTAACAAGGCGTTTAAATAGGTTTGTGAATTACTGCCCTTCATCTGGTCGACCGGAGAATTGTTATAGCTGCCAGCCAATTCTAACTTTACCTGTTCTGCCTCGGGCCAGCTAGTCAAGTTTACTCCCAGCGTTGTCAGCGTTCCATCCCCTGTTTCTGCCGTCTGAAACAATAGTAAAGTTCATATTAAAGTATTAAATATATATGAACTAATATTCATCCATGTCGCAAATATGTTTAATATTAAAAGCATTTTTTAATGTTTCGAGATGTTATGCCTAAGTTTAGAATTGCCGTTGGATCAATATTATTATACTACTAATAGGTATTAATAGACATATAAGGTACATATCAATGAAATTATTACATTATTTCTTAAAGAAGTATGGAAGTAAATATATGCCAGTATGTTCCCAGTTGGTAAAAAAATAACGTTTTACTAAGCAGTATGTTGTAAAATGATTCCATTGAGTAACATTCTTTCTGAGGAATCTCCCCTAATTGTACAACCAATAGATCTTCTCTAAATCATTAATAATACATAAAATGTCTTCTGATTCATCCAGTAATAACTTGAGACAATTAATTCACTGTATGGCGATTCTGTATGCTTGCTTCTTTCAGGGAATCTAGTATCTTAAAAGAAGGTTTAGGTCGGAACCAAGCAAAGCAGTTTCATATTTCATCATATTAGTGTCATTTTACAAAACTCTTTTTGCGACGCAGTTGATACCATAATATAGTCAATTTGGGTTGCCTTTGTGTCTGAAACCCACAGGCGACTTGGTTCAACACATTGAGAATGCTATGAGGCGATCCATTCTGTCCAGTCCGGCTCTAACCGAAGTGAACCTAACTTCTGAGTTTTTTATTATGTTAAGTGATGATGATATCATTGTCGCCTATTATTACAGAAAAAGAAATATCGAAAGAATCTGGTGCCATCCTTACATTCAAAGAGCCTCGTTTTTTTAGTCGTTCGATCAGTCCCACCGTCAGGAAGTAGTAGGGTAGCCAAATTTCCTTATGACCCGGGCTTCCGGAGGCTCCCATAAGAGTTCACTAAATAAATCTGCACAGTCAAAAAGTTTTTTAAACTAACATATGCAACATATTTTTACACTGATGAATCAATTAATCAGCCGCTGGCTTCACGACGACAATAAAAAAAATGTTTTAAACTTTTTTTTTCAGTTTTTCTCTTATAATTAGAAAACTTATCATTTTTGAAGATAAACATAATTTTTATACGTCCTTGTTTAAACAATATATATATAATTTTTTCGTATTTTTTTTAAATTTATGTGATACCGTCCATTTTCTGCTCGTTCATGACGTATTCTCTTTCATTGATATCTAATAACTGACTTAGATATCAGATATTAATAAAAGAGAGCACTGCATGAGCAGAAAAAAATGGACCCGGAATTATATAAAAAATATCACATCTATAAAAAAATACATTAAAAGTTATATATATATATATATATATATATATATATATATATATATATATATATATATATATATATATATATATATATATATATATATATATAAATATTAAAAAAAAATTAAATACGGACGTATTAACCATTATGTTTATAAAAATATATGAAGAATTGAAAATCTATGATGTTAAATATGGTGGCAACTGAGCGATTAGAATTTCCTGACGATCTGACGTTCCGAAACGTTGAATAATGATTATGATATAATAAACATATTATAGAAGTTAGAAGCTTTCTAATAGAAGGTTTATATTTCCAGAAGTTAACATATACCTTTCAAGCTTATATATCTTCATAAGCGCGTGCTATATAGTTCTCAAATACACCATACCCTTCAGAAAAATGTCTTCTCAGTCTCACGTTTCCATGATACTCGGTTATCGACTTCTTCTGAAGCCACAGATCAATCCATCCAATTTAACATTAGATTTTTTTTGTTTTTGTTTTTACTTACACCTCGACTCTGACACCTCGACTCTGAGACTTACACCTCAACTCCTGTTCCAGAAGCCCATCCAGAGATTTGTTGATGGTACTGAAACATAATTTTCATGGAGAATTTTATATAATTTATATATTTAGAGTAGAGTAGAGAGGAATTTGAATATCTGAAAAACAGAAGTATTTTAGATCATCGTGGATTAAAAAAATAGCAAGGTTTCCAATGTTGACAAATTTTGGTGATGTTTAGGGGCCGATTTTTTGGTAAAGAAAAAAAAAAAGACGCGTTTGTAGGGAAATATGGACCAGATGAGTAATATGGATTAGGTATCGTGGGAAATATGGAATACGTATTTCCAATTAGAAAAACATGATTGGGGTTTTCTTTAAACAAAAAAAAAAACGCACTGATCGTTATTCTGTGATGTTATTAGTGGTAAAAAATCTACCTCGGATGATGGTAAGGATGACAATGGTAAGAATCAACATCTCAGCTGGTCTCACTTTCAGTAGGAGTTTTGCAGATTGTTTTATTTTTATGTCTGTTCCTCCTTTTTTCTATCCTTTTTGGAGGTTGTGTTCTTCTTTATTCTCCTACGGTGACTCCCTCTTCACTTCTTTTCTTGCGGTTTTCTCCTTTTGTGGTGTTATATTTAATGGGTAAAATGGGGTTTCTCATATTACCCAAATCGCCCTGTAGGAGATTGAACCAACCACAATCACCTGTAGGTTTAATTTAGTTCTTGCTAATCAGACAAGCAACTCAATTTCCTTATGGGGAATGACACTAATATTTTATTTGACGTTACTTCGTCGTCTCCATGTTTAAGTATCAAATGTGACACAGTTACTTTTCAGGAAGCCAAAAATGAACTTAACGCTTTACCTTTTTACTTTGGCGAATAACTGTGTTATCTCTGAGCCTTTTTACTTCTCTGAATCATTAGATTATTGCTTATACGATTCCATTTTTCAAATATGCTTCTGGTAAATTAATAAAACTAAGTAATTCAAAATTTGTGATTTCTCACATTTGTTGCATAAACGTAAACGTGGCGGCGACGACATAACTAAGAATCCTTGCCTACGTAAATGTCAGGAACTTGAAAAAATTGGAAAACATGAATAACCCGAAAACTATTCTTCTTATTGGCACAGCGTTAAGTAATATTTGTCTATTTAATTGGAACTTATTACATATGCAGATAAACCGAATCGATTTCCTAGGAACCTTACATAAATGTATTTTCTGTTAGTTATGTTAAGTATTTGGATTATAGTTTAAAATGTATTTTGATTTATTTTAAAATTTATGTTGTTATGAAGTGATTTTGTTTTTATATACATTAATGTTGCTCCTGAAATTGTTTTTCCTATTTTAAATTTCATTTTATTTTTTCATTTATGGATACATTTTTATTTTAATATTCAAGCTCTATCTCGTGGCTCCTTCAAAGGAATAATTCCTGCAGTTCATTTCATCCCTGCTATTTATAACGTATTTAAAAAATATGCCTGCGAATAAAAAACATAAATTAGGCCATATTTTTTTATTAATCAACATTACTCTTGGGTTTATTGCGGGCACGGCAGAGGTTAGATCTTTTCCATCTGCCATAAACTTTATTTAGAAATGATATTCTCCTTTTATCGCCACTTATCATTTTATTCCTGCTTTTATTTTTTTAATAATAATTTTCCGTTTTATTTCTTTATAATAAACACTACCACAGATGCACGCGCCGAATGGCTCTTCCGACGAATGCTCTCGAGTTGCAATAAACTTTATTCTTGCTAAATGAAAATTTTATACGCTTATAAAATGAGATCTGGTAATAAAGAGATAGAAGGTTTGGTAAACAAGTACCTCAGTTTATATAAGTTCAATTACCATTAAGCTTAAAGTGATACTAACTCTTTCTCTTATTTAAAAAAAAAGTTTACATTAACCTGATTTTTGAAATTAATTTTTTTGTTTTAATTACATGTCATTAGTACTCTGTCGTCCATCTATAATGAATATCATCGGATATTTGTTGCTGTTTTGACTATTGAATTAAACTTCTATTAAGTAGGCAACATAATTTGCTGGCATTTCAAAGCACTTTGTATGGCCAGAAAAATGTAAATGAACATAATGTATAATTACTAAAATAAACTATAGAATCTCAAAAGAAAAACAAAATTTAAAGATGAGTTTTTACAATTTATATCATAAACTTTGTATAATAAAAATCAGTATAACTTAAAGTATTGTATGCAGCTTAAAATTTCCATGTAAAGTTTTTAACGGATCAAGCGTTTCAGAACCCCTTCTTTTTCTTCTTCATCTTCCTCCTTTGTTCCTTTCAGAGTGGAGGTGCCTCAGTCCAAGACAGCCAGGCATCACGATCTCGAGGCATCGCTCTCATGGAGTTCAGAATCTTCCCCTTTTTCTGTCCTATTCTGGAGATGTGATCGGTCTATAACGGTCTGGGTCTTCCTCGAGTGCGACGTCCAGTGAGCCTGACTTCAAAAAACTTTCGTGGATCCCGGTCTTCATTCATCCGGCATAGATGACCGAACCACTTTAGCTTTTTTGCAGCGTCCCTTCAAGCGGGTACTCCAAGATTTCCACGTATCCGCTCATTTCTGATCTGATCTCTTCTTGTTCGGTCTGCCACTTTTGGGAGGTGCATCATTTCAGCGACTGTAGCTGTACTCCAGTGCCCGTCCAGTAGGATCCAGTTTTCACTGCAGTAAAGAAGGGTAGATAGGTATATGGCCTTGAATATGTGTAGTTTTACACTGTTTTCGATCTCCCTTTTCCCCGCTACTGAGCTGCAAAGCTGGTAATATGTATTATTTGATTTTTTGATGCTATTGGAAAGCTCTTAGTCAATTTTTCTGCTGAGCAC
The DNA here is from genome assembly GCA_948150685.1 of Rhaphigaster nebulosa. NCBI lineage: Eukaryota > Metazoa > Arthropoda > Insecta > Hemiptera > Pentatomidae > Rhaphigaster > Rhaphigaster nebulosa. The sequence continues at coordinate 89,473,088 of OX411308.1, read as the reverse complement.
AATCCCAAGATAAGTGTAGTCCTCTACTGTTTCCAATACCTCCTCCTTGCAGCAAACTATCACTTCTTCTTCCTCACAACCAATGTGTACCACTTTACTTTTCTTTGCATTCAGTACCATGTCCTTTCTTTCCAATTCGGCTTCCCACTCAATGACTGCTTGCTGAAGATTTTCATGGGAATCAGCAATGAGGACAATATCGTCTGCAAAAACTAGAATTTAATCCAGTATCCTCACATTCCACTTTCCCACGACTGTCCTTGTCTTCCTTCACTTGGATATTTTTAAAATTTCATTCATGAATATGGTGAAAAGAGAGGACTAAGGCTGTCACCTTATTTAACTCCTTTAATCATGTCAAAAGTCCTGGATTCTGCTCCGTTTATTCTGAATTTATACCTTTAGAGTCGTGCTAGGTAGATTTTATTGCACCAATTAATTCCTTGGATTTTTTACTCAGCTTACTGGCGGCAATTGCCCGACATCCACCACAATTCAAAAAAGTTCCAGAGATTCGAAGGATTTATGCATTTCCGTGCGATCTATTGGAATCTACGGGAACTTACCGTAAGTGGCGCAAACACCCATTCCTTGGATAAACTTTAGTAGAAAATAGATTAAAACAAACCTCGTGTAGTATTTTTCAAATAAAGACAAGATGATAGGCACAGAATAGTTTTTTCTCGTAAAAATGCCAGTTTTTGACTACTGTGGGGTGTACGCAGAATATTTTTTCGGAAGGGGATTTAAATTTTTCTTCGGGAGGGAGGATTTAATATGATTTAATCGCCTAAATGTCTGTAATCGCTAAATTTAATGTAAGATTTAAGGATGATCATGAAAGTTTGATCAAAAACTATCGTTAAAATTTCCAAAAATATTACTAAAAATATAAATCTTATGTTGGTGACAATGGAAATTAAATTTTTTCATACATTTCGTGAGGGATGTATTTCCCTCCAGCGTACGCCATTGGCTACTAGCTCAGGAAAATATTGAGATCGGCTCAAAATTTCGATGTGCAGTTTTAAACGAATCTATGCGTTCCAAAGCCCTCTGAGTCGATTTTGTTCTGTCCATTTCGTAAGCTAGTTCCCTACAAAACATAAAAAGGACCATCTAAACCAGGCAAATATTAACAAAGATATAGTGTAAAGAACTTTAAATACATGTTTAATAAAGTATCCTGTACAAGTTCCTTTGGAAACCGGTTCACATTTGTATAATTTAAATTCAAAGCTAAACAGAAAAAACAAAAATCACCATCCGATTAACAGTAGCAAAGATACAGAAAACAAAATCTATTGTGAACAATCAACCAAAACGGTAAGGAAAGTCGTATGAGTGAAGACACTAGATATTTTTGTAATTTAAACAACAAATGTAATAACTAAAGCCCGGATTTCTCGCAATAAAAAACTAGTAAAACGTGCAATAAAAAAGCTAAAACGTGCAAAAATGTGCAACAAAAATTAATATCGCACGAATTCATGTTATTCACTTAATGTGAGGGAACGTTTTCTGCCAGTGTTTTTTATTTTCCACTGATCCGCCTTTAACGTTTTTAATTAAGTTTTGCATGATCGAGTGAAACAATCCCAATATTCTTCCAATATATCGATAACTCAATCCTTGTCGAAAATAATTAACAATTCATATATTTGCAGGTACAATTTAATTCTTTAGATTTACGGTCCATTTTGATGAAATTATCTTTCAATTCTGATCATCTGGCCCATTTTGGGGTTGTATTTGAATAATGGCATGAGCTGATAACAAACTAACCAGTTATCACAACTGTTACTGTATGAATAATTTTTGTGCACGACCAATTACATTTTTTGTTGTTAATTAGGTTGTACGGGTTATTGATTTCCTTCACCTATAAAATTAAAGCGGAATGTTGTTGTTTTTTTAACATATCCATCAGTTAATTTATTTTTAAAAATTATAAAACATATATTTTCCCGAATGAACTATGTGTTTAAATAATTATTTTGCCTATGGTAGACTGAGTGTAGCACATTGGAACATAAGTGAAATAGGAGAATTAACTGGCTTTTCACGAATTTAAAGAGGAAAGAACAAACTTGAAAAACTTTTGAGAATTTCTCAGAAAATTGGATCTTCTTTAGTGTGTTTTAAACAGCCATGCATTACTTCATGAAACTTCCTTCGTAATTCTGCTAAAATGTTTACATTTCAGAGCAATTTAAAATTAATTTTTTTAATTACTGCTAAATATGCCATTTTATGCAGTAAACACATAAAACGTGCAATTTCATGCAAAATAAAACACATGTTAATCAGGATGACTTCACTTCTGCTATAGTTTGCTATACAGTTTTTAAAGTATTTTGCATATAGATACATAGCATACGAAACTCACGTTTAGTACATAATTACATAAAGCCAGCGAACCGTGAAATTAGTTATAGTAAACAGATTATTTCAGACCGGGGGACAAATTAAATTTTGATAACCCTTTTTTTACTATGTTTCGGCGAGGGGCAATTAAAATTTCGATTACAAACCAGTTATGTTATTACTATGATCCCGTCACAATTCCTGGATCTGTATTTTAATTGTAAATAATTAATTTAATGTAGTTAGAACATTACTATCATTAATGGTTAGCGTATTTATTCATAGTTTTATACAAAACTATATTTTTTTTCTAAATAATAAAATTTTACTATTCGATATACATAGTAATCGTTTTCAAATATAAATTACCCTTATGTGATCTATATTTGAGCTTAAATAACAGGAAAAATTTAAGTATAATTTAAATGACACCAGGGTTGGTTTTATTGTTTATTGTTTTTTTTGTTTGTTGTTTTTTTAGTTAACATGATATTCTAGTAACTGATTTCAGGTGTAAAATTAATTTTACAAAAAAATAAAAATGAAAATTAACAATTATAATATTTTTTGTGATTGAAATATTTAATTAAAAAAAACTTTGATTCCACTGTGTAATCCGAATGACTCACCGGCTATCGATTTCTCATAACCAGTTACTAGATCAGTATTAGTTTTGAAACTGATCTAGCAACGAAGGTTCCATGCTTGTTTAATACACGGATTTCTCTAAAATAATTTCAAAACTAAAAACAGTAAATTAAGCTTCTTACTGAAAAAAAAAACAAACAATGTTTCAGGAGTAAGAATTCGCACTTTAATAAATTTTCATTTTCAATGGTCGAAAATCACTTATTAAAGAAAATATTTTTACAAGACAGGTATTCATAATTAAAAATGACTATTCAAATGCCATTGTATATTTTTATAAAATGGTAGATATCGGATAAAAAGCAGACAGAGGGAAAAAGACCCCGTGTCGTAGTTGGGACTAATTGGTCTGTTTGTGGATATCTTCAGAGAAATATTTATATTTAAAAGCTATAAATAAGAAAATAATGGGATTAAGGACATGGACTGCGACTTTTATGCAGAATAAGGCAATTATATAGAGTAAAAGAAAGTCAACCAGAACACAAAATAACTTCATGATAGAGGAATCTGCAAATAATTAAAAAATAAAATAAAGATATGATTTAATTTATATTTTTGTCTTGAAAACCTGTTGGTGAAGAGGTAATTTTTTTTTCATCATCAGAAAAAAAATCAATCAACATACACGCGAGTTACATTCTGTCCGAAGTGAATTTCGAAAATTTTCGTAAAATATTTTAAATAAACAAATGTATAGTATGATCACTGTGGATCAATCGCAGAACAGCAACTAGTTCTACTAGGTAATAATAACTTAATAATAAAAACTTATATAAATATCACGCTAATTGGCTAACCACGTAAGAATTCATTTGTACATTTTCGTGTTTCACCGAAACATCCAACAGACGGATACAGGCTCGTGTATGAGCCGAAACAACCGATTATTAATCCGCCGACTTATCAGAGCAGATTCTTTATCATAATGGACATTGAACTAGCTGAAGTTGCTACTATCTATGCAATTTTAAGTAGTGGATTTCCCCTTCTAAGAAAAGACGAAGTTGGATCCTATGAGGAACATAAGCTCCCTCTTCCCCCTTCCTCTCTCCCGGAAAATGAGCTGATTTGTTTATAGGTAAACAGGATTCGGAAAATAAATAAGAACTCGATCGCCTTCTGCGCTTCAATCAAAGCACAGCATTATTTACTTTATTTATCAATAGTACAGCAACAATTTATTTTCATATGAACTATTTCTTCGAACTTTAATGCCAATTAGAAAAATGTTTGTACTCTTGTTCAATTATTTCTTTTCATTATGGTTTACTAAACTGAAAACTAAAATATATAGAAATTTAAATTTTTTATTGAAAACTAAAATTTATAGAAATCAGTGATTTAATTGTTGCAATGACTATTTATTTATTAAGTATTATTATAATTGCTGATAAAGTAAATAATTATAATAATAAATTATCTGTCACCAATAATCGTCATTAATATTTAATATCAGTTTTAATATTTATTTATTATGAATCTATAATTCTATTAATTATAAATCAATTAATGATATTTTTAATTCATAGAAATTTATAGAAAGTAGCAATGTAATTGTTACAACAACTATTTATTTGAAGGTATTATTATAATTAATGCCAAAGAAAATAATTATCATTCATCAGTAATAATTAGGTTTAATATTTAATAATTTGAAAGGAGCTAAATAAAACGCAAGAAAGTTTCGCTATTCGTTGGCGGATGTGCTATCGGGTCACCAGAAGAATACAACAGAAAGAAATTCTCCAATAATAACTTTTTACCTTAATAAGAGACTATTACTTATAGTTAACCTGAGTTTGTCGGGTGTCTCTGATGTTACTGACGCGGTTCAGTTTAATTAATTCTATAATTTTTTTTTTTTGCAAAAATCGCATTAACGTACCTAAAATTTATGATGGATAATAGACGTTACGCGAAAAGGAACAAGATTGAAGTAATTAATAAAATGGTAATTAATAATTAGAAAACATTTAATTACAATGACTTCTGTTTTGTAAACGATCGTTACGATTCTATGGATCAACTGACCTTCAGTGTTTCCTCCCCCCGTCAGAATCTCCTCTCGCACACATCTAGCAAATTAAAATAATGCCGACGAGGGGTTGTATCGTGAGTAAGGACTCGTTATGGATGTACTAATTAAAAGGTAGGTAAGAGTGTGTTTTTTTTTTTGACGGGATCCGAAAAACTGGTTCACTTTTACTCTCACGGAATCGCTCTCTCCGGCCTTGCCCTTGGCCGACGAAAGTCAGCGGTCGCAAGGCCACGCCTTATCTGTCGGTCGATGGTTTATAGCCGTTCTTTCTCTTTGTGATCAACCTGCCTCCTTGATAGGCCTTTACCTCGCTCTTTTCATCTTATCGGCTCGTGTCGATCGTTTCCTTATCACTTTCACTACCTTGTTTATGATCTAACATCGTCGCTATTTGTATGCTTTTCTCGAAATCGAAAGCGGTATTTAAATTTTTGTTCATCATTGAAAAAGAGCCGTTTAGCTGCATTATTCAGCGGAATATATAATAGAGATTGGTATACCTTAAGGAGCTGATTGTCTATATTTTGCTATGTTGAGTTTTGATGTTAATTTCGTGTGATTACAAAAAACAATAGCGTGTCGAAGAAAAATCGAAGGAGCATAATAAGCCTAACTTATGTCAAATTTTTCCAAGTCCTTAAGGAAGAGAGGCTAACATTTATTTAGACTTGTGCATGAATGGAAACTGGAATTGGACCATTTTATACTAGTATAAGTGAAATAAATAAATATTGCTATCAAAAGCATATAAAATCATAAATCTGCTTGCACAAGCTATGTTTCAATGGAATTACTAAAAAAATGGACCAAGCGAACTAATGTATGTATATGTCCGCACATTGAATTTTATGACAGCCTAAAGATGTCGACAATGGTCGATTTTCGATGCCATTTCGTTTTAGACATCGCTACCAAACCTTCTCATACCTTGAAAATTTGATTTCATTTTATAAATAATTTCTTTATTTCATTATAATCATTACCTATTTCGCTCGCCACATTTAAAAAAAAAAAATAATTCTTTTGTATACCGAAACTATCCCAAAACTATATATTGTTGTTGTATTTTTACTTGAGGTAATATTTCAGCCATATATAGGTCTTTTTTGAATATAAAAATAAAGATTTGCTGATAGTATTACATCATTAGATAATTAATATATTTAGCATTACTTTCTAATTTTAATTAATCGAATTTATTAATTAACGATATTTAAAAAAAAACAAAATAATATCTTTACACGGTAAAATATGGTAACAAACAGTTCATTAACAATATATTTAATGCTGCCGTATACGTAATATTTATACGTTTTACGTCAGTATAAGCTAAACTGTTTTATAGTAATCTGCTATGTCTACTGGTCAGTCTTTTCACAGCTTCTGATGTGAGATGTGCTATCTCTGACCAAAAAATTTGATCTTCCGTTTTTTAGTCCTGATGTGTCGGCTAGTTAGTTATTTGCAGCTATCTGAGAGACTCGAGGTTTTTTTTTTAATTTTCCTATACGTCGTTTTTTCATCCTAATAATTATAAATTCGATTAATTAAAATTAGAAAGTAATGCTAAATATATTAGTTATCTAATGAAAATAACACTGTAAGCAAACCTTTATTTTTTAAAGTTGTTTGTATAATGTGATGATTATCAGAAAAAATATGTCAAATAAATGTTTTGCACCTAATATACAAGCACATGAATGCCCTACGTTTTTTTTTTTAACCCGTGCTTTGGATAACACAGAAATAAATGTTAATTGACAAAAGTCATTCGTCTAATTTTTTTTATTCTCTTAAGTGAGGAAGATTAGATGCTCGCTTTCTATAGCAATGGCAGCTTAAAGTTCTGAGTGTATTTCAGAGTTTGTCACCATTGAAATGATACACTGTACACAAAAGTAAAAATAAATGTAGGTAATATATTTCGGGTATAAATATCAAAAGTGATATATGCTCTTACTAATTCTGATTTATAGTGCTCCTTTCACAAACCCCTGTCTTGTAGAATCCAGTGCCCTCCTTTCAGAGAATTATTAAAAAATGGTGACTGGTTCCACAGAAGTACTTTTCACGTTTGGATTATTGTCACACTGACAATACATACTCCTGAGTGAGGACACTCCTGTGTACAGAATACTTCGGGTCTTTTTTGATATATCCCCGCCAGTTACGTTTAGGAATTTGCTTTCATTAACTGTTACTTTTAGTAACATCTTCTTTTACTAAACCTTATTATTATTATTTGAGTATTACTATTATTATACTCAGAAAAAAATCTATAAATAAAAATATGTTACGTAAATCAAATATGAGTTGTCGGAACTTATTTCATCTATTTTCCTCCAAAAAACATATTGAGATTTTAATTATTATAGTATAGACATCAATATTTACCTAAAAGTATGTCAACAAATTATTAAACTGTTGTAATAAAGTACTAACGGTATAAGTATCTCGGATGTGCTTTGACTCCGGAATGTTGGAGTTAGACCTTTCTAAATTTTCCCTTAGCTATGCATATTAGGGATTATGGAGTTACTCCGGATTAGCTATGAAATGAATATTTAGAAAGTAGCTTTGCTCACTATTCTAATTTATGATTACGAAAAAGTGTTACTAGATTGATTTCCTGTAGTAAGAATTCTGTAATGTTGATATAAATTTTTTTTATGACCGATTAAGAAAATCAATTTGATTTATTTATTTTAATTCAAGATAACACATTATACATGCATAACTTTTGTATGTGAATTATTATTGGGTATTATGTTTGGTATTATTTGTTATGGGATCTTGTCCAATGATTACTTTAAGCATTATTGTGCATTTCAAAAGAGCACCTAATATTGAAATCACAGTATTTGTAATCTTTTCGTTTTATTTTATTTCTGATGCTATAGTAATATTTATTCATTTGTTCTTGGTATCAATAGAGGTTCTGTTTAATAAAAATGAAGTTTATTTATGTGGCAGTGTTGGCTGTACCTCAGCATTCTCGAGACAGAAGAGGTGCCAGATAGTGCGGCATTCAATGGGCAAAAATCAAAGTATCTAGTTGCCGGCTTTTAAAAAATCCGAGTTAAAAAATTTAAAAACTGTTGCCAGATTGGTTTTTCCACACCAACTTTAGATTTTTTTGATTTTTTAGGGTGAGAAAGATTTTTTTTTTTTTTTTTTGGAGGGAGAGGGAATTATCTACTGCTAAATGCGTTCACCAATATTATTTGACTAGATACAAAAAAATATAATGATTAGAAATACACAACAAAAACAGCTTAATCCGTTCATCGCTGTCGTTAATTTAAGAGAATTTAGGTTTAAACTATTTTCGTGCTCGTAAAAAGTTTAAAGTTTGGGGGGAGGGAGAGGGAATTATCTACTGCTAAATACGTTCACCAATATTATCTGATTAGAAACTAAAAATTATAATGATTAGAAATACAAAACAAAAACAGCTTAATCCGTTCATTGCTGTCGTTAATTTAAGAGAATTTAAATTTAAACTATTTTCGTGCTCGTAAAAAGTTTAAAGTTCTCTTAAGTTGCTATTTTATATGGAAGTTTGTTTCTAATTAAGACGATTGTCATATTCGGTGTATAGAATGAAATTGGATGAAATAGAGAGAATTCCACGCAGTTTTTTAAGAACAAAGAATTATTCATTTCAACGACCAATGTTCTAGTCAGGGTCCAGTGAGAATGGCTTATAATCGTGAGAATTTATTTTAAATAATTTAATATAAATATATTCAACTTAATATTACAATAAAATATTATTGAATTGAAGTAATATTAAAAATGTTTAAATAATTGGATAAACCTTAAGTACATTTTTTATTATTTATCCTATCGTATCGTAGGGCATAGTTTTGGTTATAAGAATGGAAAAATAAGAATTAAGCATTTAGGATTAAAGTTGGATTTAGGAGAAAAATACATGACAGACTGATTTTAAATGAAAGCATGGCAACACTGAAATGAATTGGATAGGTATGGAGCATGCATAGGGAAACATCGATGTTTTTAAAAATTAGTTAATAAGTATTCTTATTAATGTTCAAATCGTATTATCACAACTTGAGCAAGAAATATCTTGAATTTAGATTTATTATTATCTCATTCTAGATTGTTTTCTATAAATCTTTGCTGCAACTAACTGCAAGACTATTGTCTAAGATCTTGGCGTCTAAAACTCAGTATTTAACGAAAACTTTTTATTGCATACTTACACAGTTTATATTTTCATTTATTTTTCATTGGTAATTAATGGATGCTCAAATACGACCAGTTTTAATATTATAACCGTTAAAAAAAGTATTGTATTATTTTATTTGTTTTAAAGTATCATCTTTCTAAATTATTTTTAACAGATTAATTGTTATTCTGAACGAAACAAACTTAAATAGATCGAAATTCAGCATATTTTTTGTGCAAGTTGATTTTAAGTTCAATTAAGATCAATTAATTGTAAAGTTTTTTTCTTTTTCATCAAAATTTGTTTTCAATTTTTTATGTAATATTTATTCATGGCGAATGAGTGAAAATGAATGGGTAGCGATTGAGAAATTAATGGTTGTTGAAATTTAATTATTTTTAATATATTAACTGCTAAGAAAAAAAATATTATTTTAAGTTTTTTTTTATTTAAAAATTTATTCGATTAACATTTCATGATTTGTCTAACTTTTTAATTTGTCTAACGTTGTAATTATTCAATTATGATAAATAATTAAAAACTAATCATAATTAGAACAGTTTTAATTTAAACTATTAAAAGATTAAAAGACACCTTCTCTGCTCGACATTTATTTAACCATGACGAAATCTGTTTTGCAGAAGGGAGCGGCAAACCGTTATGTGTTAAGTACACAGTTGCCTAACGCATTACAGTTTTGAATCTAATTTAGGCAAAGTTGTTTACAATGCCGAGCTGTGGGGTGGCAAATATGTGGGGAAGAGGAGATCCATTTTCTCGGAGTAAGCGACTCCTTTGAAAATCAAATTAGGGGCCGGAATGGCATCAATCTATTCCTCCTCAGTGGTGTGCTACTGTCCCCCATCTTTTGTTCATACTAACGAATATTCACGGTATCCACAAAGCAATGCATCATTATGCCCCTCCTAATATCCCTTTATCATTGGCTAATATTTCCCTTGATATGGTAGGTGCAATTAAATCATAAATATGGATTATTTATTCAGTGTAATTATAATTAAAAAAGGCATACAAATTTGACGTTCTTTGCTAAATGTAATGCACACCAATATAAATGACAGTGTCGATATTTTTTCATAAGCTTATGAACCACATTAGAACCACGTTGATTTTTGAAATCAACTAAAAAAAAACAACCTGTTATTGTTCCATGGCCTTATGATGTCAGTATAATAGTTTAGATGTCTGATAATCATTAAACATAGTCTTGATAAAAATCGATTTGGTTGCAAACAATGCCAGTAACACGGAAAAAATTGGAAGGCTACGAAACTGTGTTAAATGTAAGGTCAGAAGCGTACGGACAGGAAGAAGAAGTATGATTGTTACTGGCATGAAATGTATAATAGCATATGAATTTGATCTCAGAAATTATACTTTTATGTTCTGTGCCGAATGGCTAGAATAGTTCTAAGCCACACTCAGGACATTAAACATTTTGTACCACTCAATCGGATCAACTAATTTATAATTAAATTTCATGCATTGATTAATTGTCCCGCCCGGTCTTTGTGAGTTGCCTCCAAGTAGGCTGACGGACTTCACATACCCGGGGGGGGGGAGGGAATAAATTGTTTGAATTATTTAATTCAATTAAATTAAATTCATGCCGGTGCCGGGATTCGAACTCACAACCTTTTTGGTTTGTGAGTAAATGCGTTAACCCGCTCGGCCACGCCGATCCCCTTATATATATATATATATATATATATATATATATATATATATATATATATATATATATATTTATAATAATAAAACTAAAAAAACACCCGAACTTTATTTTGTGTTTTGTGTTACAGCACTATCTTAGGATATGGTTTATGAATGAACAATAAGATAATATAAATGAGTAAATGACTGGCGGCCAATAGTAAGTTCGTCGGAAGTTTCTATTAGCCCAATGTCTATTGATTCCTTGTAACCTGTTACAAGGCTAATGGAATAGTTTTGGAACCGATCCAGCCCTGCGATAGTTCTCTTGCTTGTTGAATAGGAGGTAATGTTGTTATCTATCCTAGCGGTTCATCACCTACCATTTAACCCCTTCCTGAATAACAATAAATTAATCTTATGCACTTATTTAGTGTAAAATATATATGCTTATTAATAATAAATTTGAACATACTGTTAAATCCTAGAAATATTTTTTTTTAATTTATAAAATATTGTGATGTTATCCTTTTATAATATACCGAAGAAATATATGTTTTTTTTAGATTAGTAGGGTTGTTTTTTTTTTGGCGTAATAGGTCTATATTAGAAATATACTTATTGTTCATATGGCTAACTTGTTTCATTGTTCAATTAAAGACAATGATTTATCATTAATTTATTTGTTTGCACCTATTTATTTATTAACAATTGTTTGGACTTTTCAATGACTTGGGTTATTTTTGTCCTGTACTAAGCTTACAAACCTACGGAAATTTCAAAAGTGAAATTCAATAAATAAATAAATAATCTAAATCACTCTTTTCAGTGAGTGACCGATCAGTGATTATGGAAAATGGATGATAGCTCTTTTAAATCAATCCATATATCAACCACCCGGTCCTCAGTTGAATTTTATTGAACAAGGTACTTCTTTTTATTGAATTATACGTTATCTCTCGCCTTTTTACTGAGCAAGATTAAATTGTTATCAGCGAATCAGAGAATGAAAATGAGCTAAAACTCTTTGCGGTGAGTGAGTTACGATGATTTGATTCATGAGATCAGTTTTGCCCATCTTTGATTTATATGGGATATTATTAAATTTATATTTATTTTTTAGTATAATAATTGGAGATTTCGTGAAGGATCCTGGATTTTAAGAATTGGATTTGAGAGGAATCTGACCATCGTGAATTTAAAATTGAAAAGAATCGTGGGTGTAGTAACAATTTAGGAAGCTGTTAAAAACGGAGTGGTTGTGAATTTTTCGTTCGTGTCATTATAAACAAATGGATAAGACATTAAAAAGAGCTATTTTAGTTTGTGGTGAGCGAATTATGGTGATTTGATCTCTGAGATCAGTTTTGTATTTGAGAGGAATCTCACAATATCGAATTTAAGAATTTAGTGATTTCTGACATTTTGTAAAATTAAGTGTATATTCATTGCCATTAAAAAATATAATTTCTAAAAGGAATAATCTGAGGTGAACCACCATCGAAAAGCAGATGTCCTTAAAAGCTCATTGCAGAATAAACTTCGAATTTATCAAAATTAAGAATCAAATCCTTTCAATTCAAATTATTGTATGATAGGTGTGAATAAATAAATAAAAAATCTATAAGATCTATTTTTGTTTACGATTTGTTTTTCATTGTACTTTTGAGTCCTCAATTCTTTGAAAATGTTTTTCTATTTGTTTGAAAACAGTATGCCAGTGTATAGATCCGAACCGGCAGTGCAAATAAGGCCATTCCGGCGTCCCTTTAGGCAATACATTCCACTATGGAGGAGATGAAAGAAAGGAGAGGCTAAAGAGGATGGAAGGACCCTGGGGGGCAATTGCCCGCAATCCGATTCCACTTTTATCCTTCCCCTCAAACTGATATCCTTCCTCCGAGTTACTATACTAAGAGAAAATAGCGCTAGGACGTGGGCCGGCCGGATACTATTACAAGAATGGGGCAGTTAGCTGAGCCAGGGCGTTGCAGTAATTCGGTATCAGCTCTAGTTTTATTATCTCCTTCCCCATTGCCTTTTCCACTATCGTTCTTAATCTTGTCTGACCTTCTGTTCTACTTCTTCCCGTTTATCCTTACTCTTGTCAGTTCCTTGAACACAACTGTTGAATCTTATATACCTGACAAATAATCACTTTTCCACTCGACATCATTCCAATCCAACCCCTATCATATTCCCTGCTACCATGGCGGGCTCTGTCATAGGATAAAGGAAAGTTGTACAATGTTCTTATAGATTTGATCGATTATTTTATGCAGGTTTTTATGAACCTTTAGGTTATTTCGAAAATCTGCAATGAACACATTTCAAGACCCCGAGTTCCCCAGTGCTATCCGAAGCCCTTACTCCGCTCACTCTAAATCCGATGGTACCTGCGTATTTGCAATATTATGCACTCTATCTTGACTTTGATGCCACTTTATGTAATTATTCTGAATGAAAGCTTTGATTTAAACTAATCAATTTACCTTGTGACTTAAAGGCTAGTCCTAATAATATTCTATCAGGATACTCTCTAGTGACTGTGTTGTAAATTCGATATGGTATGTATCGCTGTAATTTAGTAATGCTTGGCTTGATTTTGATGCCAATATCTGTAATTATTCTGAAAGCTTTGGTTTAAACTAATCAATTTACCTTTGTGACTTAAAAGCTAGTCCTAATAATATTCTATCAGGATACTCTCTAGTGGCTGTGTTGTAAATTCGATATGGAATGTATCGCTGTAAATTAGTAATGCTAATCAATAGATAAATGTACAGGTATAGAGGTAAATGCAATTGCATTTTTAATTCGAGGAAAAGCCAATTTCAACCTAAAAGCCATACATTTAATATTATAGATTTGTTCGATTATTTTATGAAAGGTTTTTTGATGCTCCAGGTCATTTAAAAAATCTTTAAGTTAACATATTTTAAGACCTCGGCGCTATAAAATAATAAATAAATAAAAATAATAAACTATAAGTTTTTATCCGCCATATATAAGGCTCCCTAACTTTTCTCTTTTTTGCACACTCAACAATAACACCACGCGCCAACCCTATATATATATATATATATATATATATAATATATATATATATATATATATATATATATATATATAAATATAAAGTTATAGTCTGAAGCATAGTGTTATTGTATTTAATACCAAATCTCTTATGTAAACAAGAACGGAATGTATATAAGTAGGATTACTAAGAGGAATAAAGCAGTCTTGATTTTGTCTCTGAACGTGTTGTTTGTCCGTTGTGGGCAGTGAGGAAAAAGAGCGCACCGGGCGAGGAAAAATACAGGGTAGTGATAGATTACCGAAAACTAAATG